>JARHVA010002774.1:1255000-1520000 GCA_037957365.1 Torreya grandis | reverse complement strand
ATAAACATATCATACTATATATAATATTAAGTACACTATGAAATATATAAACATGTATAAAGGCATTTGTAAGTATATAAGCTCAAACATGATAATGGAAAATGATCATGAAATGATATAACATGGGTTTGTCATGATCAAATAAGCAAGATTCCCTTAAGGTCCATATGACATGAGTAGAGATAAGGCCCAACATTTGAAAATGCATAGATCATGTTCTTGGGTATGCTTGTATCATAATCAAAAGATGCATTAAATACATGTATATAGAAATAGATAATATGTTATCTATCAACATGGAACTAACAATATAGATGATAAGGAGCCAATAGAACATGTAAATCCTCAAAAAAAAATTGGATTTTTAATTTTTTTGGTATGTTTGGAATATTGGAACAAAAAATATTATCTTATTAGCTCATCTAAAGGATGCTCATAAGTATTTACAGACTAGGAACTTAGCACAATAAAATGGTGATACTACCAAGGGGCATGTATAGGTGTAATATCTGACAATGTAGGATCTATAATGCTTTGTATATGCATAATATAACTTTGTGGTCATGAAGAGACAATATAAGGAGTATGGGTTCATGGAACCCATTGTTGATTGCTATATGGTTTATTTAAAGTAGCAATAGTAGGAACATGTTTGGTTGCTCTATATAATGAAATATATTGTGCAGAAGTAAATAAAGATTTCATAGAATCCATTGTGTGTCTTTGATGTATTGGTATCTCAAATATTGTCCACATAGGAAAAGGGATTTTATGTTGCTTACCCTTACATGGAGGATTGGCCTTCGTAGGTTTGACAATTAATTGTTTGGGTATAAATTTATTTTTTTCAAGTGGATGTTCATATGGAATTCTAGAAAATGTAATTACCCTATTGGTATGAATATATTTAACACACATATGCACTGAAGAAGGTACTACATGAGTGTATATATCCAAGTCATCCCAATAACATATCAAAGACTTTTGTGTATGGTATAATCGATAACGTAATGACCACATATGTTGGGCTAACCTACAAAGGTAAGTCAATCTCACTAAGAACCTATTGTGAGGTCCCATCAAATGCTCTAACTAATTTATTCACAGGATATAAATAATCATGTGTATAAACCAATTGCATACCTAAATTCATGGAGAAAACATTCTCACTTTCACCATTATCAATCATAACACTTTGTATAGGCTGGTCATCAAGGTATGTTCAAATGAATAAGGAATGAATATTTGAGTCATCATCCACAATCTCAATATCATCAAAAGTAATATAAGGTATATGAAACATAGGAGGTGTATGTCACATATAAGTACCAATAATCCCATCCAATGGGTGCCCATAATGTGGTGGAGGAGGATGTGAATTATATGTCATTTGTACTTTTGGTTCCTTCTTAGAATGGTCTTGTAAAGGATTGTTAAATATCTTCTAATTATAGTGTTCACTAGGATTTGAACATGATTCCTTTGGAGGATCATCAAATGTAAGCTTTTGGTCATCAATAAGGTATTAGGTCTTATGTTTTAAGTTAAAACATCAGTTCGTATAAATACCTAGGCTTTAGTGATAGTCACAATAAAAATTGGCATCATATCCTTTGGGTAGAGGTCAACTCATATCAATCTTTATAGGATGCGAGAGAGATATGAGGTGACACTCCACAAGCTCCAAAAGTAAAAAAGTTGGAGACTCAAGTAAGCATGTAAATATAAGACAATTTGATTAGGTTATTTTGACAACTTATTAATTGTAGTAATTGATTCCTTTTTAAGTTTTTTGGGTTTCACCTTATAATTTGGTTTGATAGTAAACTTGGTATTTGATGTAGTCAGTGTGTTTTTCACATACTTAAGTTTCTTCAATGAGATAAGTTTCATTTCATGATCATGAAAAATATGGCGTAAATCATTGAAGTACTTGAAATTTTTGAAAACAATTGACTCGTGTAATGGGGAAAGCAAGATTTTCTTAATAATGTCTTGAATCTCTTTATCTTCCATTATATTAGTCATTTTAACCAACATTTTCTTGTATCTTAGGACATATTCATTGATAGGTTCATTAGTTCCTTGTTTGATTTTTACAATCTAGGCATATAAAACCTTTTCAATAATTTTTATATAGAACTGATCCACAAGAGGTCTGAATGTTTTTATTGATTGGATTGGTAAGTTATAGAACCACCTTAAAGTATAGTCCTTGAGGCTCTATGGAAATAGTTTAGTGAAAATTTTATCATTAGAGGCATAATCAAGGCATGCTACATAGAAATATTGAATATGTTGTTCACAGTCTCCTTTTCCATGGCCCATCATGAAAAGGGAACTTAGGTGCAATAAATCTAGTTGTCAAAGGGTGAAAATATATTTTAGGTGAAATAGGGTTATGCAACACCTCTTGGGAATCAATAACATAAGGTGTTTCATACAATTTTGTTCAATATTTGTAACCTTAGCTTGAAAAAGTTTTATAGTTTGGACAAGAGCTTGCACCTCTTGGTAGTTAAGGTTTGAATCTTGGGAAGTCACCAAAGGAGGTATACCCTTTGTTTGAGTGGATATAAGCATTGAAAATGGTAATAGGATTGAATTATATATGTTTCCCATGTAAGATGTAACAACAATACTATTTGTTTTGGGGAATAAATGTGTAAACACACATCTCATGCCCTCAATAAAGTATGAAGCAATGATGTTCCTAAATGGAGGGTTATGGTATAGAATCAATTGTATTTCCACATAAGGATTCACCATCACCAGGTGAGGAAGCCTTAGCCTTAGCATGCTTACTAATTTCATCTCTTATAACATTAAAAATGCATCTATGAATCCCTTGTTATTAAGATAAGTAACTAATGCTTCTTTATCTTCCATTTGAAAACAAGTGTTTTCAATTAACATTTTTCATTGCTTATAAATAAAAGATTCATAATTTTGAAAATATTTACAACTATCATAAAAATAAAAATACCCTAAGCCAAATTAGGGTTTTGCATAAAATGACATAGAGATCGAGTTCACCAAATGTTAATTCTAACTTGAGATGGGTCCATATAATATAGAGTTAAGAATATATAAATGAATAAGCACCAAGGTGATATGCATATCTACAAAATCCTAATTAATTTTAAACTCAAATAAAAAATATCATAAATTTATAACACTAAGACATGGTAAAAATATAAAATATAACTATTGATTGATATTGTAATAAATGGAAAACAAGATTACTTAACTGGTTTAATGTGTGCATGCATATCTAATATGGAACAGGCTAGAAGTAGACTAGATATAGATTCTCAGTCAATCATCAGATCCTAAAAATTTACATTTTGTAGCCTCATATGCTTATGTCAAATCTGGATAGTTGTGTCAATGCTAGTGTATAAGTTAGATTTAAATGTCCAAACATAATATTGACTAGATCTAGATGTGACCACCTAAAACCTTATAGGTTTTTTATCATCTTTTCTCTTGTATGTTCATATCTCGCACACAAGCTATCACTCTTTGTTAAATGAGCAAACCTTAGGTTTTTTACCCTTAGAGTGATTGTGGGAAAAATGGGTTAGAGGGCACACAATATCGATTTGCCACAAATATTCCTCTATCAATGGGAATTTCTTACATAGCCAATAATTTAAAGAGGGCCCCAGACTTATATAGTTCTCCCCTATGTGTTGGCTTGTATGTGTATAAGGATGTAACATGTGATAAGCAAGTACATAGAGTGGCCTAACTTGTAACTTAGAAAATATGGCTCATGGAATGGTCCTTCAATATTTTATACTTGTAGGTGGGTTGTCCCTATGACTGATATTGAAATAAGAAAGAATAGGGAAGCTTTTCTCACTTGAATGCTTGATTGAAGGCTTTGTTAAATTACCTTGTAAGTTTCTAAGTCTATGTTAGGTGAGGAATGAATGAGGATTGATCTTGTATATATACCAATCCCATTTATAAATATCTCATGTTAAAACATTTGGTTGACCATAAGGATATGTTTCATTTGAAATTTTGGTGACTTTAGGGCACTAGACACTTAGTTTGGCATAAGACACTAGTGTCAATTTACGCATCTGGTTGGGATACAAGTGTCTAGGAGGCTATAAAATAGGTACAAGTCCAAAATTTATAAAGGATGATAATAAGTAGGTTTATATAATTTTGAGTAGCATATAAGGCCTGGTCATTAGAAAAACATATGGCCAGACTAAGAGATAAGTAATAGGCACAAGATATAGTGGATGCATGCCTTTTAGTAGTACGAAGATCTTAGGAATTGAAGTGTAAAACCATGAGAAGCACTTTTCAAGTATACAAGACTAAGGTGATATATAATTAAAATTTAGTTTCTACACCAATAAATAAATAATGCAAATATTCATTATTATAATCTTTTCTTAAGGAGTCTCATACTTGTGATAATTTTGTAGATACTTACAACCACTTGTAACTTACATGTAGCAATGGTTTCATCTTGATGTTTGTTGTAGATGATTAAAAGAGGAGTCACATGTCATGATAAATCACCTTCAATTTTTTATTGTGTTGGAATACAAGACAAATTAATTTCCATCTAAATACGATTCCAAAATTTCTTGTTTTATTTACTTTATTTGACCATGATTGCCAAGATTTCTCTTCACTATGCTTGAACCATAAGAAACTAATGAAACTAACATAATATTTTGAAAGAGAGGTTTTAGGATTCATCATGTTTAAATTATTTTGAACCAATATTTTGGACACAATATGCATGTCCATCCTCGAGGAAATAAAGATAATGTTGAAAAACTTTTAAAAAAATAACATTCTCTTTCTTTCCTTATGGATTGACACACATATTGTGTCTGAATAATCAATTCTAAATAATTTCAACAAGATAAATCTTGAAGCGTCTCTTTTAAACTCTCATCATCATGTAAATATTCATAATATCATAATAAAATAGCATACACCTATTTCTTAAAATTTAGACTCAAAGTATTTCAATTTCAAATCCCTCTCATAATACTACTCCAAGCATCACTATTTCAATTATTCTTATTGTTCATATGGTACCTTATGTTCATTACATCTCTAGAACAACACATTAATGAAATTTTAACATATGATATACAGGTGGTGCTTTTTGTATGGTATAAAAATGAAAATATGTATCTTCTCTTAAAAGATAAAGTGGATTTCATATGCAAAATTATTTTAAGTTAGAAAGATAACATAGGTTCTCCTATTTTTTTCTATCAAAGCCTATATTTCTAATTATGTTGAGATTAAAGATTTTTTATGGGTATATCATCATATTTTATAATGCTATTGATCAAGATATTTCATTTAGGTCTTGTTATAAATTAAGGAGAAAACATGATTTCATGACTTATATAGAGGCATAGGCAATCTACATGATTAGATATCAAAACAGATTACTATTGGCTCAAAAAGTTGGCAGGGGGGACAAATTGTTAGCTTTGAGTCAATAGTGTGGGAACTGAGTCCTTATGCTATTCAACACTAGGATAACATCCCTTTCTTATTAGCAAGTGAATCTACCTTTATTGAAAGCCAAAAAGGGAAAAACAAAAGAAAATCTATTCACAGTTATTTACAGCAAAAATATTTTTTATTTTGGGAGTTTCATACTTTTAACCTGAAAGTACATAAAGGAGATAGAAAGGAAATGAGGGGAAATAAGGGAATGATGGAAATAATGGAAGAATAAAGAAATGAAATGAATAAGGGAGAACAAGGTTATTATATTCAGTTCAACACATAAACTACCATGATAACCCTGAGAAAATTGAAAGACAATTTCGGGTAGCTAAATGCAAAAACTTACCATAATAGTCCAAGAAGGGGAAAACACCATGTGCATGGAAATATCTCTGATTCAATAGGTGGTAAAGACATAATTACACCCTTAGAAATGCAAAACATACACTGAGATAATTTTCTAATAATGATAACAAACCAAAGACAACCATACCATATTTACCCATAAAAGACAATTAAAATATTGCTTAAAGCCCACTGAGATTTCACAATCATAGAAACAACACAAGAAGATTCTAACAAAAATACTTAATGTGAAATTCCCATTATCTAATAATTTGGCAATGATTATGAGCATGAATTGAAAGTACACATATAGAAATAGATGAATCACATACAAAGATATAACTCACAAAGAAATTTTGAATCCAAAGCTTAAAAAATATCCTAGTTTTAATCTTTATTGAGTTGATAAAAAAGCTCAACTCTTCAGACAAAATATCTGCATAGTCTCACAACCAAAAAGCCCCTTTATAATTAGCCTTACACTCATATTTATAATGTGGGGCGGTGATTATTGTGCATAACCACCTTTTCTGCATTTAAAAAGCTATAAAAATGAGTTTACAAAAATTCACCAATTCAATGGTGTAAGAGCGCATTGGTGCATTTACACCATGTTCAAAAGTGAAATTATAATTTACAAAGATGGCACAGTGCATTTGCACAACTTACATTTATGAGTTTGTACTTACAGAATTTACAATTAGAAATTGCAAAATAAGATTCAATATTTTATGAAAAGACTAGAAACATTTAATAGAGTGTATTTGCCTTCACTTTCAATGTGTGGTAATGTCCACCCAAAATGGTCTTTATTTTCTTTCATATTTCCATATTTTGATTGCATAGACGAGATACTAATATCATATTCCATTTTGTATTACTTCCATACTGTATAACACCTAGATGCTCAAGAATATGCAGATGGTATTTAGAGGTGGTATCTTTTGAACTCAACGTAGTATTCACATGTCTTGTCCCCATTTGACCAAATGTTTCAATAAAATTTATTCAATTTACTTAGTCATTGGCTCATTCACATGGTAAGAATTGGGAGAATTCTTGTAAAGGTTTTATATTCAGATTGACACTTATCAATTACTTTTGCTTCTTTAATGTTGTGCTTGTTTTATGTCTCACAACCTTATTGAACTCTACCTTTGTGTTTGTACATTATCCATACATCTGTCACTTTTAGTTTTCAATCTATCTACTTCCACATGAACCTTTTGATAAAATGACTCAATAAAATTTTGTGCCTAATCACCATTGCTACCAATCATAATTTTTCCTATGCAAATTTGTTCCAGTGCCTTTTCAACACCACCTGATGAATTTCAATTTCTCACCCAATTACAGTTCTTGATTTTGACTTCCCATTTGATCAATTACTCCACATCTATAAAATGAACCTTTTTGATAAGTGTAAATGAGGAGAAATGTGATTTCGTAAATTTTCATCTTTTGATTTTAAAACCCCACTTTTTCACTTTTTATTTTTATCTCAGGCCTAAAACAAGAATATTACAATCTGTCAATTCCATTTTTGTTTCCTCTCCAGACGTTATATAACAAAAATTATAGAAAAGAAGAATTATAAATTTTCAAATCAAGAACAATTTTCTGTTAATTTTATTTTCTTTTTCCTCCCCATATCCGTACATTTCCTTTTTTACTCAAAAGAAGTTAAAAAATATATCACTTTTTTCTATCTTTCCCAACTTATTCAGCTATACCATTTTAATATGGCAACTGAAAACTTCAAAGATAAAAAAATTACTTTTTAACTTGTCTCCCCTTGGGCATACAACTCAAATCTTATCTAGAAAAAGCCAAAATAAATTTTTAAATCACCATATTTCACCTCATGTGGGTTGTACATTTCTGTGTATAAGAAGAAATAGGAAAAAAGTAAAATTTCCACAAAAGTTTGCAAATTTATCTTCCCATGCAATTCGTATGGCTGGTCATACAATTTAGATTTTGGGTAGATAAAAGATAAAACTCATATTTTGAAGACTCCTTATTCCATCTTAGCATCGTACGACCTCTTCTTGGGTAAAAAAATTGAAAATACCTATTTGAAATTTTTAATATCTATCTTCTTCCTTTTCTATAGGACACCTTTGTATGGTCGTACGACCTACTCCTTGACTAATAAAAATTAAAAATCAAACTTTGATCTTTAAATTCTCTAAGTTGGGTGAATTTTACTCTCAAATCATTTGGTAGCTATATGACAAAATGAAACTACTTGTTTTTTATCTTCAAATTTCCTTTTTCTTTCCTTTTTCACTGTAATGCACTTGTATGGATTCTTCTTGGTTGAAGAAGAAATCAAAATAATTTTTTTCCCTTCTAATCAAACTTCTTTTGACGGATGGCAACAAAGAAAAATGTAAATTTAATTTTTATTTTGTTAAAAATTGCCAAAGTTGAGTATGCAAGTTGAAAAAAAAATTATAAGGGAAGACAATCTTTAATTAACACAACCCCAAAAATAATAGGATTTGCATGATTAGCAAAAAAAAATAAATGAGATTGCATGCAATTTTGAAAAGGATAGTTGAATTTACAATGCTAATTTTTACCATTAAACCATGTAATTACAACATGGAGGTTTGCATTTACATGGCTCAAGAAAGTGTGTTTTATATTTGTACGATTTGGGGAAGTGTAAATTGTATTTTCACGACTTGAAAAAATAGAATTTGGAATGGCATGAAAAGAGGAAACTCAAAACAAATTTACAACTTGCATGGAATTGGAAATCGAGTTTACAACTTGCACAGAAACTCAAATCAATTATGTAATTTGCATGAAAACTCAAATCAATTTTACAATTTGCATAGAACCTCAAAATAAATTTGCAATTTATACAGGAATTCAAATTGATTTTATAATTTGCATGAAAACTCAAATCAATTTTGTAATTTGCATGAAACCTCAAAACAAATTTACAATTTGTATGGAGACTCAAATCAATTTTGCAATTTGCACTAAAACTAAAATCAATTTTACAATTTGCACAAAAACTCAAAACAAATGTGTACTTTGTACGAGAATGAAAAATAAATTTATAAATTGCACAAAACATAAAATCGATTTTGCAATTTGCACTAAGCCAAAAAAGGAAATTATAATTTGCAAAACTTTTTGAAAAGTAACATGTGTTTGTACAACTTATAAAAAGTTAAACAGATTTTGAAAATAGCAGGGAATGTTAATGGCTTTTTTGCATGGGAGGCTCAAATGTATTTTAGAACAGTTTGGGGTAAAAAGTTGATTTGGCCGTGAATTTTTAATTAATCAATTAAATTTAATTAATTAATTAAAAAATATTAAATTTATCAAAATTTTGACGGTTTCAAGCTCAATTCAAATTTTAGCCATTAGTAAAAATTGAATTTCTACCAATTTTTTTATTTTTTCAAAAACTATGAAAATAGTTGGATTTGATTAGGATTTTAAACGACAAAAAATAAAAAGAACTTGAATTCTCTAGTTTTATAGGCTAGTGTTTTATCTATTGGGCAATAGAGTCTTTAGTAGCAACTTTGATCAATTCAAAAAATCTCTAATCTTCAATAAAAGAGATGGGTCCCCAAGCCATCAAAAACCTATAACATGTCAAAAGACAGTCTATGCAAGGGTTAGGTAATCAGCCTAACAAGTGCTATCACATGTCTAAAGATAGTGTATGTGAGTATTAGGTACTCAACTTGATAAGTGTTATCACATATCCAAAAGGATAGTGTTTGTGAGGGCATTTTAGTTAGGTATTTTTACACAAATTAAAGTGTAAAGAGATACATTTCTTTGAACATTGTGGCTCACCTTACAAAATTTTACAAATTCCTTCCTCACCACTATAAAATTGTCCCTAAATTTTTAATGTCAACATTTTAAATTTCTAAAAATAAGCAAATCTCAATATGTGACTCGAGCCTTGTCCATTAGACTATGGAGTCGATGTTCCATTCTACAAAAACATTACCATTCTTATTGTAAAAACTTATATATCTCACATTTGCATATCTTGATCCAACTAATTGATAGCTAGTTTGCCCATCTCAATCGTATGAGAAATGATCATGTACTACTAGGCCAAATCACCTATTCAAAAAAATTGCACGTTTATCACCTATTCACTTAAAGAGATCCATGAAATACCTATACAATCTGTCACTCTTTCAAATCATGTGATTGCCCATGATATTTCCTAGATAGAGATCACATCTACAAATATGTGCAAGCAAAAATCCCAAAACACAAATAAGGAGGAGCAATAAACAAACTGTTGCATTTATTAAAAAATAACACATGCACACCAAAATGAAACGGGAAAAGAAACAAGCCAAAATTGGGAAAGCAAAAATATTTATAGGGAGCATATCAAAATGAAAAGATTATACAAAACCATTCACTGGCTAGGAGAATTTTTTACCATTTCAAAACAATGGATTTGACTTATGAATTATGAACACATTTAGTAGCAGTGACCAATTGGGTGGGAAGAGGAACTTGTAGTTATCATTCACATAGGGATGATCATGAATGAACAAATCAACAATATTTTTTTATTTTGAAATGAAATCATTATGAATTCTCTAATCTTCTATGATCACTTTTGAATAATACATAACTTTTTCAATGTGTTCTTGGATGACTTCATATGCATCTATGACAGATACAATATCTAAATTTGAGAGAAGTGTGTCACATATTTGTTTTTGAGTTGAAACCATAATATGATTATCTTGAAAAATGAATGAGTTGTTGATATTATTTTTTGAATTGCTTCTCATAACAGAAATTAATTCATCATTAAATGAGTTGTCATCATCATCTTCATCAATTTCCTTTGTCTTTATAGTTTTCATTTCAATTATAATGATTATTGGGCACCATTAATTTTGCTCTGCATTAATGTCTTCCTTGACCTCAACCTTGGCATGATTATGATTTTCAATTTGTTTAGGGTTGACTACTTTGGATTTAGATCCTATAGAGAATTATTTTATGATAGACCCTGAAAATGAAATATTTGAGGAATCTTCATTTTCAACCATTGAGTCATTCATTCTGATAGAGAAGAGATCATCTATTTTTATAAAAAATGGTTCTAGAATATCTTCTCTTTCAAAAATTATAACATCACATTCTACATTATTACTCCTTTCTATTTGTGGTTTTATCAATCATTTTTTTAGATAACCCATTTTCTCCTAGGACAATGAAGTTTAAGTAATATGGTGAAATGGGAAAATCTTTCTCTTTTTCACCAAGAGGGAATTCAAATTCTTTATATATTATATGATAAATCATTAGTTATGTCAATTATTCACCTTTCATGATTATGAAACTGAAACAATCATATGTGATAGGTATCACCTTCTCTTTTCCTCTATTAGAGTTCCAACATGTTTGATCAAAAACTTGCCTTTGAACTCTCTTTTTTTTAATATTATAGACTCTTGATTACATCAAGTTTCATTATTTATTCATCATTATTTTTAGCAATTGTAGTAAATTTTGAAACCTCTTTCTTCAACATTATAGACATGATCAAATCATCTTTAATCTTGATGGCATTTTTTTTTGTAGCCACCAAGTCATTTACCTTGTTCCTCACAAGATGAACTTGATCTCTAGGTGAAGAGAACCAATGAAAATTTAGAGTTGATTGTTGAGACTTGGTTGATTTTCTTGAGGGATAAGTCTCAATAATATGTTAAAACATGGTATAAACTCTCTCATCTACTCACCATCTTGCTTTTGAATTTAGAAGAAGTCTAAAAAAAGTGCACACACATTCACTACTGATTTGAATCTATCCAAGAACATATTTTCTAGAGAGTTCCAATCCATAACACATCCATATTATAAGTTCTATAACCACTCGACAAAAGGTCCAATGAAAGCTTCAACAAAAATTCTCACAATAACATCATCATACATAACTCCCAAGATGTTATAGGACACTATGAAGCCCTGGATATGTTTATCTATGTCTTTACCATTTTATCTAGAGAAATTTGAGAATTTATTCCTTGATCCTAATGGGAACTCATTATATTAGGCCAAAGTCAATGGCCCAAAATATTTTTCCCATGGGACACAGGGATCATTGGGGTTGGGATGGACCCATATCATTTCTGTAATCAAGACAATGTAAGACTAGGTACTTCTTCTCAATGGATTTATCAACATCTATTCCAGGGGAAGTTCATTAAAATGCCTAAAAATTATGTGCATAAAGCACCTCAATCTCTAGAAGAGTCACCAAAAACTATTGGCTCAAAAATTTGTCAAGGGAACAAATTGGTGACTTTGAGTCATTAGTCAATAACATAGGACAAAGTCATTCTCCTATTAGTAGGCAGAGCTACCTTTATTGAAAGTTAAAAAGGAAAACATAAAGGAAAAGCTATTCACAACTATTTACAGTAAAAATGTTTTCTATATTTAGGGTTTCATGCTTTTAACCTGAAAGTACATAAAGGAGATAGAAAAGAAATGAGGTGAAATAAGGGAATAATGGAAAGAAGGGTATAATAGAGAAAGGAAAGGAATAATGGAGAATAAGTTTATTATATTTAGTTAAACATAGAAACTACTATGATAACTCTAGAAAGAATGAAAAACAACCCTTGATAGCTAAATGAAGAAACTTACCAAAATAGTTCAAGAAGGGGAAAATATTGTGTGCATAGAAATCTCTCTCATTTAATAGGTGGTAAAGACATAATTACACCCTTAGGAGTGTAAAACATACACTGAGACAATTTTCTAATACTAATAACAAACCAAAGACAACCATCTTATATTTACCAATAAAAAATAATTAAAATATTGTTTAAACCCCATCGAGATTTCACATTCATAGAAACAACACAAGAAGATTCTAAAAGAAATACTTGATGTGAAATTCCCATTATCTAACAATTTGGTAATGATTATGAAGATGAATTGAAAGTAAAAATATAGAAATAGATAAATTGCATACAAAGATATAACTCATGAAGAAATATTGAATACAAAGCTTGCAAAATCTCCCAATTTCAATAATTATTGAGTTGATAACAAATCTCAGCTCTTCAAACAAAATCTCTACATAGTCTCACTACCAAAACATCCCTTTATAATGAGCCTTACACTCATATTTATAGTGTAGGGAGGTGATTATGGTGCGTAACCACCTTTTCTTTATTTTAGAAACTACAAAAATGAGTTTACAAAAATGCACACTTAAGTGGTGTAAAAGTTCATTGTTGCAATTACACCATGTGTAAAAGTGAAATTACAATTTACAAAGCTGACACAGTGTATTTATACAACTTATATTTGTGAGTTCGCACTTACAAAATTTACAACTAGAAATTGTAAAACAAGATTCAACATTTTTATGAAAATAATAGAAACATTTGATAGAGCATAATTTCCTTCACTTTTAGCATGTGGTAATGTCCACCCAAAGTGGTATTTGATGTCATTTGTCTTTATATATTTTGATTGCATGGATGAGATACAAATATCATCATCCATCATGTATTACTTTAATATTGTATAACACCTAGATACCCGAGAACATATAGATGAGTAGAGGTTGTATCTCTTGAGCTCAACATAGTATTCATGTTTCTTGTCCCCATTTGACCAAATGTTTTAATAAAATTGATTCAATTTGCTTATCCATTGGCCTATTCACATGGTACAAACTAGGAGAATACTTACAAAGGTTGTAGATTCAAATTTACACTTGTCAATTGCATTTGCTTCTTCAATGTTGTGCTTATTTTACGTCTCACAACCTTATTGAACTCTATCTCAGTGTCTATACATTATCCATACAACTGTCACCTATAGTTTTCGATCTGTCCACTTCCACATGAACATTTTGACAAAATGACTTAATGAAATTTTGTGCCTGATCACCACTGCTACCAATCATAATTTTGCCTGTGCAAATTTATTCTAGTGCCTTTTCAACACCACTTGATGAATTTTAATTTCTTACTTAATTATCATTCTCATTTTTGCCTTCTTATTTGATCAATTAATCCATGTCTATAAGACGGACCTTTTTAACAAGTGCAAATGAGTGAAAATGTGATTTCACAAATTTCTATCTTTTGATTTTAAAATCCCACTTTTTTTATCTATATTTTTATCTCATGCCTAAAATAAGAATATTACAATCTACCAAATCCATTTTTGTTTCCTCTTTGGAGGCTATTGTATGATTTAAATTCTAGCTAAGAAGAATTATAAATTTTTAAATCAAGAAAAATCTTCCATTAATTTTATTTTCTTTCTCCTCCCCAAGTCTGAACATTTCCCTTTTTTCTCAAAAGAAGTTTAAAAAAATTATCATTTTTTTCCTATCTTCCCCAACTTCTTTGGCCATACCATTTTTATATGGGCAAATAAAAACTTCAAAGACAAAAAATTGCTTTTTAACTTGTCTCCCCTTGGGCATACCGCTAGCCGTATGACTCAAATTTTACCCAAAAAAAGCCAAAATAAATTTTTTAATCACCATATTTCACTTCATGTAGGCTATACATTTTTTTTATAAGAATAAATAGGGAAAAAGTACAAAATCTTGCAAATTTATCATCTCATGCAATTTGTATGGATGGTCATACAATTTTGGGTTTGGGCAAACAAAAGACAAAACTCAAATTTTGAAGATTCCTTATTCCATCTTGGCATCATACAACCTCTTTTTGGCTATAATAATTTAAAATACCTGTTTAAAAATTTTAATATCTATCTTCTTCTTTTGCTCTGGGGCAATTTTTTATGGCCATACGACCTAATCCCTGACAAGTAAAAATAAAAAATTAAACATTAAAATTTTATCTTTAAATTTGTCTTATTTTTAATCTTTAAATTCTCTAAGCTAGGTGCATTTTTCCTTAGGAGCATTTGGCAGATATATGACAAAATAAAACTGCTTGTTTTTTATCTTCAATTTTCCTTTTTTCTTTTCTCTTTCACTAGAGTGCCCTTGTACAGATTCTTCTTGGTTGAAGAATAAATCAAAATAACTTCTTTTCCCTTTTGAGCAAACTTCTTTTGGTGGATGGCAGTTAAAAACCCAAATAGAAACTTAATTTTTATTTTGATAAAAATTTATAGAGTCAAGCATGTAGGTTGAAAAGCTTTTTTAGAAGGGAAGACAATGTTTAATTAACACAACCTGAAAAATAATGAAATTCTCATGATTAGCAAAAAAATAAATGAGATTGCATGCAAGTTGGAAAAAAAGAGTTGAATTTGCAATGGTAATTTGCACTATTAAAAAAAGTAATTAGAACATGGAGGTTTGCATTTACATGGCTCGGGAAAGTGTATTTTGCATTTGCATGATTTGGGGAAGTGTAATTTGCATTTGCACGACTTGCAAAAATAGAATTTGGAATTACACATAAAGGGAAAACTCAAAATAATTTTTTAACTTGCATGGAAACTCAAATTGATTTTGTAATTTGCACAAAAACTCAAATTGATTTTGTAATTTACATGGAACCTCAAAACAAATTTGTAATTTTCATGGGAACTCAAATCGATTTGGAAATTTGCATGAAAACTCAAATCAATTTCGTAATTTTTACGAAACCTCAAAACAAATTTAAGATTTGCACAGAAACTCAAATCAATTTTATAATTTACGCAAAAACTCCAATTGATTTTATAATTTTCACAGAACCTCAAAAAAATTTACAAGTTACACAGGAATGAAAATAAATTTGTAAATTGCATGAAACACAAAATCTATTGTGTAATTTGCACCAAATGGAAATAGGAAATTTTTCACAACTTTAGGAAAGTAACATGTGTTTGCACAACTTATAAAAATTTAAATAGATTTTGCAAATTGTGGGATATGTTAATGGCTTTTTTGCACGGAAGGCTCAAATGTATTTTAGAACAATTCTGGGTAAAAAATCAATTTGGTCATGAATTTTTAATTAATCGATTGAAATTTTTTAATTTCTCAAAATTTTGACAGTTTTGAGTTCAGTTCAAATTTTATCCATTAGTAAAAAATTGAATTTCCACCATTTTTTTTTTTCAAAAACCATGACAGCAAATACCCACAACCAAAAACAATGATTAACCAATAGGAGTACTTAACAATGTTTATAAACTTTGTTGAAATAGTTTAGGAAACCAAAAATGAATTTATAGTCCACTTCATTTATCATTCTAATGTGACCTATAGGGAAGAATATAGTTCTTTTGGGGAGATAGACAGAACCTTTCTCTATTTACAATTTTAACGTTGCACACATCAAGACAAAATGATGAACAAGAGGAGATGAATAAATTATTATTTGTACATGGACATGTAAATACTTAAGTGGGGTGGGAGGGTGGCCAGGAAGGTGTGGCGAATGGGCGAAGGGGCGAGGGGGGCGGGGGAATGCAGAGAGGGGTATGATGAGGCCACAAATGACCCTCATCATTATAATTAGTCTTTCCTAAAATACCTCCCTATGTTGTTATCTGCACTCTTTTAACCCACATTATGTCAATATATGCACATATTATATAAAATGATGTAGGTATAAACTAGTTATCTTTATAAATATAAGTATGATTTAATGGATTGATTTCTTTTGGTATTAATAATGGATAATAAATAATTCAGAATATCCAAGATACCCAAAGCTATATAAGAGAATAAATCTATTAATTTATCTTTCAACCTGTAATAATTGCTTATGTTCCACCCGTAACAACACATTGTGTTAGCACCTGCAATAATTGATTGTGTGAGCACCCAAAATAACTACTATAGGTGCACATTGTTGAATATGATGGTTTTTTCAAATTTTGATCTAAAATTGCTCCACATTTTGCTGGGCATAAATAGTTCTTTAGAATGAGGGATGGAATATTACATCTTCATTTCTATGGGTCGTTAAGTGTTTATTAAAACTATGCATAAGGTTAAAATTATTCATTGTTGTTATTAGATCTATTCTACTATTTCCATCTTAATGTTATTTTAATTTTTTTGACCACATTTAATATAATTGGTATTTCAATCCTAGTTTTTATAACCTAAATATAGTAGGATATCTAAATAAAGCATTGCATTCTCTATTTAATAAAGAAGTTACAGGTTGTAATTGTTCATCTTTTGAGTTAATTTAAATTAAGACATTAAAATATGTAATTGTTGAAGAATATTTGTAACAATATTTTAATTAGACCTGTATAAATTCCTTTGATGCTACAATTGAATTACCAAGATTTTTTTTGAACTAATTGTCTCAATTAAAGAGGGGATTCAATCACCATTCCAACCAATACAAGGCCCACTCAAAAGGATCCAGTGATATGCTTTTTCATTCATTAATTAATTTATTTCCATTGTGTGTGTCTTTCATTCCATTTCATTTTTATAAGTGTATTTACTTTTCAATTATGTTTGTGTACTTAAAATTATGTTGTGTGGGGAGATTCCAATTTAGATTAGCATTTACTTTCCTATTATTTATTTTCATGCACTTTAATTTCTAGCATTTCCTATTCTGTAATTTACTTTCCTATCATTTTGATTCGATAAGGGTGTTTTTCTTCAGGACTTGTGCTTAATTTTATTGAAAATAGTTTAATTTCAATTCCTTGTGCGCAATATATTAGCAATTAGTTCACTCATTTGATCATGAAGTTTAGTGTTGCATATTTAGTGTACACTCCTTACAAGGCTATACATCTATGGGTTGAAAATTAAGTGAATGTTCATGAAATTTATTAGTTATAATGGCTACCATATAAGGTCTATCCTCACAAGTTGAGTGATCCTCAAGTATAGATAACAATAATTTGTGTGTTATTTACAACACCCAAGGTATTTGTGTCACTCTCCAATGGCGCTTTTCATATGTTATTCATCCTTTCAAGGATGAGTTCATTTTTGATGTATCGCCCATTAATGCATGTGATGTACTTTTTATAAATCCATACATACAAAATCAAAAGTGTATGTATAATATTAATCCTCGTAGCATAGTTATTTTCATATGTAGTAATAGATACTATATTCTTGAAGTGATACCATGTTCAACACATGCCACACCAACTCCAAATAATAATGTGCCATTTAACTATGCATTATTAACATTTCTCATTTCACCACCAACTAAAACATGACCTCAATATGCAAAGATAAATAAGATACTCAAAACCAGGTTTACACATAATTTTTCTATGCCCATGTACAAAGTCATAATATTAGGTTAATGCCTAAAATAATCCAAGTTGTTCATTGACCAATAACTATAGGCCAAATTTTTTCACCTACTTCTTAAACATAACACAATCATGACTATTTATTTATAAGGAGAGGAAACTAATCCTAGAAGATCTACTAACAATAGCTCATATGGTAATGCCTTGGTCATTCTCATGGCCAACAGAAACTGTGGAGACACTTCTCTAGTCTATGCTACACGAGGAGGATCTAAGTCACTACACCTTACTGTATTTTACCATTCTTAATCATCTAGCTCCATGTTAAAGGTCACAACCTCTTCATTATTTTTATCACCTACATTACAACCCGTAAGATCCAACTTCACTTTTATGTTACCACACAGTCCTTGTAGCATCTACACTTTAGAATATAACACATCTGTCATGGTAGTTTATGACATCATAACTTAATTGTCAGGAAATGATGAGTCACAGATGGGAATGGTTCAACTTCCATAATGCATATTATCCTTATATATATATATATATATATATATATATATAACACTAGTTTAGTAGATAGGTAGATAACAACAACTAGACTAGAAGATAGTAGTCGTACATATTTCTCAAGATTATGGCATGTACATGATGAAACAATAAATAGAGTACATTTACTATTATATCTATACATCTCTCTCTCTCTTTGCACAATATTTCTCGCAAATCTTCTACATACACACATAAATTCATATAGATCCTCACTTGGAGATTTATCCACTAGGTCACCTCCTGGGCTTCGAATCAGGAAAGAGAGATCCTTCTCAACACATTAGAACATTTTACACCTTTTGTTAATAATTTTCTCATTATTATACGTTTATACTTGGGGGTAATTTTTCATGTACAAATAGAGTAGATGAGTGTTATTCTCCTAGCAAATGGCATTTATGGACCCTATAAATACTTGTCAAAGTCCTAAAAGTGACCCAACTAAAATGTGAATGGAATTGATCTTGATTGATTTATCATAATGAATTAAGAACGACATAATATTGGGTCACCCTTGTTGATTTAGTACAATCATGCAAACAAATAAATTAATCAGGAATAATTTAGTAGGAAATCATCATAGGTAGGAAAATGAAGTAGATCATTGGATCAATCTAATATGAAATCTAATGGATGATACAAAACTAGATTGGTTTATATCGATGATGAAGTCAATATACTGAGTAGAGTGAGAGGAATTAAGGGGAAAATATTTGAATGAACGGTGCTTATAAGTAGGTATAATGGGATTATATAGACATCTCTCACAAAGCACCATGAACTAATCCCACGACTTTCCTAATGCACCTCTTAGGACATGCATTATGAGAGATTGATGTGATGATGAGTCCTAAAATAATATATCATCAATAAATACAAATATTTGTGTATATATATGCCCCATCCAATTATGATCTTATGTCACAATAGTGTAATGTGGAATGGTTTTTTGAGAAATAAAAAATATCAACATAAAAGTATAAAATTAAATGTTATAAATAAATTATGGTGAATGAATGAAATAGTTAAAAGTAGCATATACATACCACAACTTACCTTTCCACTAAAAAATGCATGTAAATACCTTTGCATTAGTCATGGTGGGATCAAAAATTGCATACGGTAGCCCTAATGACACAAGGCTAAAACCAAAATAAAATAAATGTAGGCATACATAGGGTAATCAAGAAATGTATGTATATATAATTCTCTAACAAGATTGTAAAAATAAGGAGAAATTAAGAAACTAAGATGATAAGGCTAAATTATTACTAAAACACCCAAGATGGATATAATCATAGATAAAATAAATTTATAAAAAGGGGATGGAAAACCACAAAGTAAAGGATAAATTAGGCATGAGAAACCCAAGGATAAAATTATGATAAAGGATAATAAATCGTAAAGTAGATCCAGATAAGTGAAATGGAATTGGATGACACCAAAAAATGTGAACGGAAACTCAAAGTCCCAAACATATCAAAGATAAATCCTATAAAGATAAAGCAATAAGCAAGAGAGCACATTTTGTAATAATTCAAAGATGCAGATTCTATTCTAATGTGCCAATTTAAAAGAATGATATTGAACGTTAACACTTGTCACAATGATAACATGTATGGAGGAGATGAAGATTAGGAAATATAGAATAAGGGAGAGATTTAGTAACAATTATGTCTATCAAGGAAATAAAATGGAGGGTGGTAAATAGGGAACCATCAAAACAAATTGTTTCTTTACTAAAAGCAAGACACTCTAATCATTTTTCAAGACTAAGAGTTTTCAACATCAATGGTCCTAGAGAACCCAACCCAACAAGCATGAGCTTGGGCTAGCTAATGAAGTATAAATATCCTTCCATAAAGGATAAATGCATGAAATTGTAAAAGTATCCTACCTTCCCACAATGTGTTCCCCAATTCCACTTACAAAGCCCTCAATCTAATATGAGGATTAGATACTTTCATGAGAAATAGGTGTCACTAATGATGCATATGATACCTTCTATCATATTCTATAATACTACCACATCCTAATGGACCTCCACTCTATTATGAGGTTAACTGTGGATTTTGAGCTTCAACTAGGATAAGGGAACATGCCAATGTTATGATCACATCATTTGGTGTAATTTTACTTTTAAATTATATTTTTCATTTTGAAATTAATTTTTAATTTTTCTTATGATTTTACTTTGATAACTTGGCCTCTAAATTTTTGGATTTTTATAAATTTACTCCTCCATACATATTTTTAATATCAACAATGGATTCTTAGGATGACTAACACAAGAGATATTACACATAACCACTAAAAAAGATAACCTAGAGACCAAGAAGCTTAGATACTCCTAGACTTACACATTGGAAAAAATTACAATGTTGAAACCAACATTGGTGTGCCTGAAAGGTGTTGAAAATAGAGGGAAATATAGATGCACATGAGAATGATTGGTTCCCTTGATCACAAAAAATGTATAAAATTGATATGATACAATGACATACAAGTTGAGACTTCATCATAATAGAGGGTGGAATATGGATAAGAGACATATAGATAGACTGTGGTAGTTGTGACATTAAATAACATAACTGACTTTAAGTGATAAAACATCACTCTAAATGATTACCTTATCTTTTTAATAAAACACCTAACTATGGCTGGGAGAAGGAGCATGATAGTGAGGGATAATAAGAGGATGGGTGCTTGTGAGAAAGGCCTCATTGTATTCACCAAGGTCTTATAATACAACTCACAAACTAAAAAGCTAAAAGTGAAAAAATAATAAGGGTAAAACTATGAAGCATATAAAGGATGTAAGTAATAAACATGTCAAAACCAAAGGGGTGTAAGGATCATAAAAGAGTTTGGAGGCATGAGATATTAAGGTGATAACATATCAAACCCAAATAGCTTATAGAGATAAAGATAGAATTACAAAAAAATGGAGGTGTAACAATAGAGGATGGACATTTATGAGGAGGGTTTGATTGTATTCCCAAAGGTTTTAACATGTAACTCACAAACTAAAAAACTAAGAGGTGTCAAAATGTGAAAAAGAAAAACGTATAATAGGTATAACATAAGAAAAGATATGAGGCAAAACCCAAGTGGAACAAGCTAAACCCAAGAGGGAAAATTTTGCAAGAAAATAATCTACAAAGAGTCTTTAAAAAATGCAATATTTGAATAGACCCAAGAGGAAGGTGACTATAAAAAATATACCAAAGAATCAAATATGTCATTGTCACTGAATAAACCCAATAAAGAAAGATTATAAAAATGAAGATATCAAAGAACTAGGAATTGGTGCATTAGAAAAATAAAACTAAGAGTTGAAACAAAATTAAAGATTATTATACAAGAAAAATTATATAAAGGTTATAATAACATGTGCAAAAAACTATCTTATACAAAATATACTAGGTACAAGCATGAGATATGTACAAGAAGTCAAGACTGTGTACACAAAAAAACTATGAAGAAACTATATCAAACATAGTTATTGATTTTTGATTTAATTATTTCTTGAAGTTGAAGTTGTTTATCTCTAAGGTATGAAATATTCTTGATAATTATATCATTTTGAGGTCGATATGTTTGCAAGGTTGAGGAAGGATGAGAATGGGTATTGGAAGATGACTTTAAAGCTTGAATGGAGTTAATGTTAGGTATCGATAAATGCCGTAGAATGTAAACTAGGATAAGTATGGGAATCTTAAGATGACCCAACATACGAATGAAGAAAAGGATGGGTATTATAATATTATTTTCACATTTGAGTTATGTTAAGAGTGTATTTGGTATTAACCTTGAGATTGACATAACTACTAACTTTGTTGTCATATTCTATGTAAATTTGTCCACAACTAGTCATGTTGGCATCTTTAGTAATTTATAAATTTTGAGAGGTTATTTGTAACTTTTATGTATGATATTTTTCATGATAAATTAGTTTTTTTTTTTTTTTTTTTTTTTCATTTTTTAAACTAGATTGGCCATATCTAGGTATTGGTTGATTTTGTTGTTTTTAGTTGGGTTAGGTTTTAGAACTAAATAAACTATCTCTATGTATGTATCGATTTCATTGTAATTGAAAGAAGGATATCTTTGAAATATATTGGTCATATTTGTACATGTTTATCTTTTTTATAAGTGAAAAAATGAGTTAATCGGCCATCTATGTGTCAAAAATAGAAAATAAATCAATACAACCAATTTTGTTGAAATTCCAAAAACATACTTAACTAGATCAACATGGCCTATTTTTCTTTTTCTTTTTTTTTTTTTTTCTATTTTGGTTTTTATGATGGAATAAATTTTGTAACATAACCCATGTGGTAGGATTTAATTTTTTTTTAATCTCTAATATTGGGTTTGGGTTGAGTTGGAGTGCTATAATAATAATCAGTGTGACCTATAATGTGTTTTGCACTAGGCATGTGAGCTAGTTGTTCTTCCTAAGTTGATAAGGTAGCCTTAGCCTCATTAATATATTGAGAATAAAATTAATTTTGGCCATATATTACATCATTGGAACCTAAAATTTTGATTATAGATGGGGTATGAAGATTAAATATTTATGGAGTTATTGGAGATTCTTATTGTGGTTGTTGGGATTGATTGGGATGTGATTGATTTGATTGGTTTGCTTTGGATTTACAAAATTTTAACTATTATTTATAATTATATTTAGTGATATAGTTATGGTTTGATTATGCACCTAACATGAAGGTATAATTCAATATTTATGGTCATAAAAACCTCCATGAGAATGACCTATAATAGCATGCCACCAACAAAACTTATTGGGATTGTACATTGGCGAAAGTGTCCTGGAAGAGTAAAAATTGATGGGTCAAGAAGGTGGAATATTTTTATTTAATTATTAGAGACTCAAGGGCATATTGTAAGGGTTTTCATTATTTATTTTTTTGTAAGAAGATATTTATGGCTTAAATTTTTGTGGAAGTTTTATCTGAAATGTGTTATTAGTTGACATCTAGTATTTTGAGATGGTTCAAATTGGATCATAAGGTAATCTTATCTTTTAGATAGAATCAAATGCCTATTATAAATTCTATGTAGAGGACCTTAATTTATATTGAATATGAAATTTTATAGTGGTGATAAAGAGTTTCAAAAGGTTTTCATCACTCATATTATGATCCAATTTATGCATCAAAGACTTCCATTGCTTGATGAAAGCATGGGAAGAATCCTTAGGTAGTTTCTTATTATTAATTAAAATTCTAACGTATGTTCAAGAATTAAATGATATTTGAATTATTTACCTAGAGTGTTTACTAAGTCTTCTAGTTATGAAATGGAGTGGGTTAGAAGTTGATTATACCATTCTATCACATCTTCAACTAGATTTTTGACTAGAAGCTTAGTGTTCACATAAGTATTGGTTTTAATCCATTCTTTGTAGAGATTTACAAATTTTTTAAGTTTAAAATTAGGTTTGGTAGTCATGTCATATGTAATTATTGGATAAATATTTCTAATGTCCATAGACACAATGTACAAAACCAGTATTTATTTTTCAAGGGTTTGAAACATGTCGTTGCAAATAGGAGGTTGGGGAATAATATCCATGTTAGTATCTATAAGAGAAGGAGAAATAGAATGTTGACTAGGTCTATTTAAAATGAATTGTTAATATTGATTATCCATTTGAAAAATGTGCTTTTACATTTGGATAATTTGGTTAGTATTAGTATTTTGTATAAGGGTCATTTAGTTTAACACCTTAATAAGGACATACATAATATCAATAATAGGATTTTGAAGGCGATTATTGATAGAATTATTGATAAGTGGAGTATTCTTAGAGTTATAATAGGAGGTGAAATTGAGGCCATGTTACATTTCACTATGATAGTGGGGGGGACACTTGGTTTCTTTGTTATTGGTGTAGGGTTTGTGTTGCCTAATTCAATAATTATTTTGAAATTTTTGTCCTTGGTAAGAATGTAACTAATGTTCTTATCTAGATATTTCATGATGCAACACCCATTGATATTATCATACTCATTTGATTGATTAATTGATTTCATGTTGCATGGCATGATTAGGATTATACATGATGTGGAAATCTAAGAAGCTAAAGGAAAAAAATATAAATTAAGGTGTGCTTGATGAATTGGGGAATACATTAAGATTAACCCAACATAATGGTGAGGTAATATTCACATTGGGTTCATGAGAATGTATATTTAGAAATATGGTCAAAAATATAAATATCATATAATATAGGAAAGAGAGAAGACCATACTAGGACCAACAACATACAATTTTCTACACCACAAAGTGTGGCATAGATTGAAAGTGAAAGTTATTTGTCAGAGGGGTATCAAGGATTAACAAGGAAACCACATGCAAGGAATTGAAGAACAAAGGAAACCTAGATCCAATATGGTGATAACCTAGGCTAAAATATATAAATTCCAAATGACTAAAGGGATTGTAACGACATGCAAAGATAGTGAAAACTAAAATAACGATGGATAAAATAATATAAACTATGGTTGTATATATGGGCCTAAATAACATACATTAATATGTGCATAACAATAATATAGGTGAGGAGAGAAATAGAAAAAACCATATTAATCTAAAAATATGCCCAATATATCTAATTACTAAAGTAAATAAAAGAAAGAGATTAGGGATATGGATACTTACCTTGAGTAGACTTGTCAATGCAATAATCTCCCCCTTGGACCTCGTGACACTTTGAAAGATATTTTTTAAATGAAGGCATAAAATGGCAATGGTTAAAACCTTAAGTGTCCTTAATTGGGAACTCTAAATACTAAGGGCAAATGGAATATACATGTTGCATTAGTATTTTGTGTTATTACTGAGATTCTATAGCGGTTATTACACAATTGAGATCAAATTCAAATATTCCATTAGAGGTCCTGACTTCATAATCATTTTTTCCTTCCTATTTAATAAAATTATTCTGAGCATGGCACTTTGAGTTTGATTTGTTGTTATTTTTTTCACACCATTTACATGTCTTAGATTGTTGGGCCTTATTGTTTGAAAAAGTTGATTCATTTTTTATAGATAATGTGTATTATTATCCCTCCATAGTATATTCTTCCTCAATGGTTGTCACATAGTGATAGGCTTCTCCCATTTTATTGATCCTATCCATCTTCATTATGGACTAAATGAATAGTTGTATACTATTATGATACTTTAGAACTCAATGTTTCCCTGAATCGAATGTGCATAGCTTCGTATACATGTCATGGAAGGCATCAATTTAGGCTTGAATAAATTGATGATATCCTTATCATAGTTATTTCCATTAAATTTAGTGATCATCATAGGCATACTCAAGATAATATTCATCTTTGAAGGCTTCTAGGAATTTTTCCCAAGTTGGTTTAAATTTTTCTTCTATTTGGTATTTTTCATATAAAGTATGGCATTTCCACCATTACTCTACCAATGAATAAAATTTTAGAAGTGCAATATTAAGTTTCTCTTCATCAAAAAATTTATTCATAGATAAATATGAATCTAACTAATCTGACCCATTAGCTACTTGGTATTAAATCTACATTGATTTTACCCTCAAACACAAGAGGGTCCAAATTCACTTGAAACCTAAGGGACTTGACCAATGAAATATTTACCTAATGCTTGAGTTTATGGAACCACCCATTTGATAACTTTAGTGAACAAGTTGAACATAAATGTCTTTTTCTCTTTGAATTCTTTTAAAATTCCATCATTGATGATCTCAAGGATTACATCTTGTGAGTCACTATCTTCTACCATCTAAACTTGTTTGAAATGAAACAAAACATAATTTGGTAGATCTCATGGTTCTATGTTAAACTTTAGATAATACAACCTTGTTCAATGGGACATGTATGAAAAAGATGAACCATTCTAATTTCATTGATTTGTATCCTAAGATATATCTAGGGAAAAGCCTTTAAATGAGAATATAGATGTGTTGTATATTTGTGTGGAAGAAATATAAATGAATTATTAAAATACAAGCATTAAAATGGAAACATGTAGGAAAGATAATAGAAACAGGACATAACATTATATTATTTTTTTTACATGGCATAACCTTGAGAAATACATGTGGTTTTATATCTTTAAATGCTAGGTCTATGCTATAAGATGTCTACAATATGATTGATTTCATGTTACAAATGTGTAAACATATATTAAAAACACACAAAGGATTAAATACCCATTATGGAAGTAAAATTATTTGAGCTTCATATGTGATGCTTTGCCTTCTAACATTTGAGAAAAGTGATGTCAAAATTTTAACAATAAAAAAAAATTATGGGCATTGCCCCTAAACCTTGCACTAGGGAAACCCTTTAACTATTATTGGGGGATGCATCCACATCAAATCGAATGTCACAGTGATATTGGAGCTTGGAAATACCATGTGGTTGAGAGTTATCCTTAATGGTGTGACATGTAGGAAGTTAGGACCCTAAGAAATATTTTAGTGAAAACCACATAAGGTTTGCATGTACAAGAATGGAACCGTATTTATTTTATTCATATTTTAATACACCATTTTAGATGTGTGTATGACATATAATGGAGATGGATTAGTGATCTTGGAGATATCTTGAACCTCTTGATGTAGTTTTAGAGTACTACTAAAAATTAAAAGATACAAAATTATTGTAAGTTGTGAGAATGGGCATGGCAGTATAACTAGAACCACTTTTTGGATAATCCTCTTAGATCACTTGATCTCAAGCAAGTGAATTATTTTGTGATTTTAATTTTTTTTAAATAAATCTAGACAAAAGGTTCCATAATATTGGGAAAGTAAGTGAGTTATTGATCAACATCCTTAATAGATTTTATCTACTATGAGGTGTGTTTGGGATTTATAATATGATAGAATTATTTGAAAAAATATCATTAAACTTAAGCTAATGTAGCTTGGATTTTATTTGATCACTGAAAACATTCTACACATTAAAAATTTGAATGTAGTGTCATACATGAACAACTTGTACTTGGAGGGGTTCATGAAAAGTTACAACTCAAAAGACACTGTAGTCTAACTCAATTCAATGTTCATGGTAGAGAATTACTTGCAACAAATACAAATAATCTAATGACCATAAATGTGCATAAAATAAGGTGTGCAAGTGATGGAATCACACCACCAATCACTACAACCATTTTTTCCATGGTATGTGGAACTATGTTTTTAACTATGCATGAGAGTGGGGCCATGATGCAATAAAACATATTAATAAAAAAACTTAGTTTTTTATATTTTTAATTATTTAAAATTCTAGTATGCATGAAACTAGATCAAAAAGTGATCAAAGTGGATAATATTTGACAGGGATTATATCAAAAATGAGAAATTGTTTTACCCTAATCTGGATTATAAAATCCTAATAAAGATACAAACTTAAATGTAATTCAGAGTGTAGAATATGAAAATTAAACTTGAATCTAAATGTAAAGTACTAAAATTGATTTGATAACTAAATATGATTAATATATAGAATACAATAGAGATCAAGGTCTTTATATTTATTGGTTCACTGACGAACTGCTCTTAGTGTGTGATTTGTCAATTAGGAAGAATAGGGCAGATTTTCTCAATGTGCAATAATGCATAAATGTGTACTAGATGATTGTTATATGGATAATAATATTAACCTTGGTTTCTATTTATATAACTTCTTTTAGGTAAATTTTCATGCCATTGATACTCTAGGATAATGGGTTGACCCATAAGAATTGATTAGATTTGAAAAATAGTCATTGCTAGATGAGGGACAATAACATCAACCTCATGGCAATTCCATCATCTAAATTGTTTGACCCTAACATTTATGTCAAGGAGACATGAATGCAAATCTAATGATATAATGACATTTAAGTAATGCTTGTATTTGGTTTGACACAGACTAAAGGGTTGATGTAGGTGAGTGATAGAAAAATGGGAGGGTCAAACTCATATTGAAGCATGTGGAAGTGAGAGAAGGTGAATAATAGTCGTTTAAAGATGAATAAGCCACGTAGGATAAATTCACATCAAAGTTAATATTTACAAGTGTTTAATACCATATTTTAGTGTTTAAAAATTCCTTTTTTTTATTATAGTATTGAAATTGAACAAAAATACTAGATTAAAAGGATAAAAATATACCTAAGTGTGTACAACACACATTTTATTTGGGATAAGGATCCAAGTATACATCTTGCCCCAAAAAAGCTTGAAATGAAAATGTAGCATTCAATGCCCATATGTGAAATCTGAAATTTGAACTATAATTAAAATTTGAAACTTGAGAGAAAAGAAAGAATACACCTATATATAGGTGAAACTAGGTTGTTTTGTAACTTATAGGGGATGGTGCTTCCTTCTTGAAGTATTGTAAAATGGTTAATCTTATGAGCCATTAGAGAATTTTTGGTGATTAACTCAAAATTTGTATAACTATGCAAGCCCTTGGGTTGGGAAGAAAAATACCCCAACCCTCATGAATAGGGACTAGTGCTAAGATCTTTAAGTGTCATTGAACCCCAACTACACAAACTCAAATAACTAATATAGATTTGATCTTGTACCCCAGGATGGTGAGGTGAGAAATACATAGTGGATTCATTATGAGGAATGCCAAGGCCATAAACATTATTGACACTAAAAGTGCATTACCTAAAACAACATAAGTAAACTCTTGTAGATGGACTTATATATTTAAGGTTGTTCACTACTTGGTAATATTTAATTGTGTCTATAATTAAATAATTTTAATAGTGCTTATTACAAAAAGTGTAAGTCTACATGAACTAGGATCATGCCTCATGAATCAGTTCCAACTATAAACTAGCACAATGTGCATGTACATGAACCAATATCATGCCTCCTAAATCAATGCTAACTAATATCTGTAATAGTATCTAAGTGAATGAACCAATATCATGCCCCACTAAATTGGTGCCAACTAATATCAAATGTTATTAATATATATGCTAAATCTGAGAACCTGTATGTCAATTGTATCTTATATGTGAAAACTTGTAACTTATTTTAATGTTAACCGTGTGCACCTACATGACATAGTCACTCAAGTATATCTAAATATGTATTATGTAACTCATGTCTTTGTGAGTTGAGTGTTTATACATGGCATAAGCCCTGAGAATTTGTACTAAATGTATAGATATTTGTCTCATATTTGAACTAATCTAATATCTAAACCACTCTAATATTTGAAACCTATATTCTTGTCTAAAAAATTGATTTTATAATAATGAAGGCTTGTGTCTCTATGGCAATCCCACTAATATCCCCCCCTTTTGAGATGGGGATGTAGCCTATAAATTTCTCATCTCAAAAAAAGATTTACTTTTATCATGTCATGTATAAATGTGTAATTATGTAGCATCGTGTCAATATATAGAGAATATCTCATCACAATAATTTATAAGTCATGAAAACATGTATGTAATGTATGTAATTCAAGGCATATAAGTTTCATGTCAATATATATGTATACATAAGGCACAAAATAATAACCATCACCGATGTAATTATTGAATAAGGTTATGCATTAAAGAGGTTCATGATTGATATAAATCATGACACCTAAAAACTCAATAAGCTCAAAAAATTCAATAAAAAATCCTAGATTAATCCATTCATAAGCATGCAATGTCACACATAAGGTAAACGGTAGCAAATAATGGACATAAATATGTCATAACAAAAAAGGATAATGGCCACATCTAAGGGACATAAATATGTCATAACAAATATCACCAAGGGGCCACAATCAAGGGACATAAAAATTTGGCACACATAAGGTCAAGACTCACATACAAGAAATGATTAGTCTATACAAATAAGTAACAACATAAATTAAGCATAAAATAAGTGAAAACTAGTCTACACTATCCATGTATATCAATCTGACATCATAGTAAAGTAGCATGTTTATGTAGCACTATGTAATATATGAGTAAATAAGAAGACATGTGTAAATAATCTAGATAAATCAACATGATAAAAGATCATATAAATATATGACTTGTAATATCATGACCTCTGAAATAGTATGCCCCAACATTGAAATGGTCATTGGCTATATAAAATTTCAACTTTTGTGCCAATGTGTTTACCCTTAGAATTAATTAAGTGTGGAAATTAGCTCTAGATTATTCTAAAATTTAAAATTGATCTAAGAGAGATAAATAAGGTAGCCTAATATAAAATATAGTGATAAACATAATTTATAGAAGTTGTAAATTGTTAAATATATAAATTAGTGTTAGGGTTAGAGAGATGTCCTTACAAATTGATTTATGAAAAATTGTATGTTGATTATGTTGATTGTGACATTATAAATCTACTTAACAAAATTTACATACATAGTGTTAATTAAAAACTTTGATTTGTTGTATATTGGGATAAGTGCATAGTATCTAGATAGGGTCACAATACGTAGTTGTCCTAAACTGTGACTTTTCTATGTTGATTGTGCACTGAATTTAAAATTTTGAGGTTGTTTGAATCTATCTGTAGATCGACCTTTTTGATGTGATCTTTGATTTGACTCATGGATAACTTGAAAAATAAAAACCCTAGCCTATACAAGGCAGTAAACAAGATTAAATGCAAAAAGGGGAAATAGTGTGAAAGTGGGATATGGCCAAGATATCCTTAAAAAACCCTTGTTAACTAAGTGTTTCTTGCATAGTCTGAATGGACCTCAAGTTGATGTAGTTCTCCCTATAGAGAAGATTATAGATGAATGAAACTAGTAATTTGTATTATAATTATTGACAAATAATGGCCTCGATCTATAATAAAATAATTTCAGCTTAGACAATGAGTGTATTACTACAATAGAATTAAATTAGGTCTTTTTATTGAATAGATAAGTGCTCTTTGAATTGCCTCTATAAGAGAGTTTTAGTTAATGTAACTGGGGTTTTAAAGTGAGACATTTGGTGTACTCTTATAGGATAATATTTGAATTTTTTATGATAACTGACATATTGTTGCATGCAAAATATATGTTAGGAAGCATGCCATTTTGAAAAAATTAAGAGATGTTGGAGCACTATGGACGAGCCCACACTAGTGGATAGGTTTGTAATGCATCCATGTCTGCCTAGTGTGCACTTATTTAGATTGGACAAAAACTTTTAAAATTGGGTAGTCATTGAAGTGTTTGTTGATTAGGGATGTTTAGAAACAAGCTATGGAAATTTGGAATGTGTTCATAGTAAGTATGAGACTTAGAAGGTTCTCATATGGATAAATGGTTATTATAATGATGAATTGGCCAAGCAAGGTAAAAGATGTCAAGGACTAGTAATGTCAAGAATTTATTGATTGAATTTCAACATCTAGATCCCCCCACCCTTTATTCTAGTGATTCATAAATTACTAGAGTAAAGGAAATGCAATACCTAAATGTGTATGCACACCTTATTTTTGTCATGAAGATATGCATGCCCCCTTGTTAAGGCATGTGGAGAAGTGTTGAATTGTGATTGATCAAGTCTCAATTTTAAGAATCAATGTAGATGTTTGAGTTGGAAAGATATGTTCTCCACCCCTCATAGATTAATCTAAAAATTCATGAAAATATGGGAACCAACAGAGTGGTTTGATAAAGTGCAACCAAAACACTGAGCATCACTAATCTCTCATGTGGTCCACTTGTTAAATTGAAAGATAAGAGGTGGGAACTAGTATATAGAACATTAAATTATAAGCAAGATGTGGAACATCACTAAGCTCAAACATGGTCCAAATTCAAAATATGAATCACACCATTGTAAATAGCTCTAGATTCAAACTGTAAATTTATAAAATTACTTTATACTTCATACTTGTAAAAAGATAAATCTAGTTTTTGAAAAATATTATCTTGATCATGAATGTATATCATGCCCTTTTTATTGTATAGAGTTCAAAATGTGATCTTTTGCAAAAAAAATTCAAGACTTATCTTCACACAAGCATGTATGTGCTTGAATAGATGAATGAGTGGAGTGCATAAATAAGTTGAATGCCCCCATAATCTGAAAATTATGATATTTGTGCATATTGTAAATTACCAAAACTAAAAATATATTGCTTTGAAAAATCCCATTATCATGCCCCCATTTTGAGATGAGGGAAATAACCTGCAAAATCACTTATCTCAAAATAAAAAGTGAGATAATTTGTGAAATATATATAAACATGTAATAGCATTTACATATATTGAATTTGTATTGAAAAATTTTAGATGTAACATTGAAGTATTTGAAAATTTTGTGTATTTTTTTTACATCATGTAGGTTTGATATAGCCATGTAATAGTAAAAATGAAGCATTGTAAATAACTTTCAAGAGTTGAATAGGTCTTGTAAGCATAGAGTTGAAAATTTGAATCATTGGATCACATAGATGATATGTGAATGATGTGTATCATGGCACCATAGGTAGATAATTAGATACATAATATTTCATGATAAGGATCATGGCACCATAATAGCCAAATAGAAAGCATGCAAAAAAAGTCACACAATTTGTCATGCAAGAGGGCCTAGAAGCCACATACAAGGGACATGTAAAATGTCACAAAGAATATATAACTATTATATAAATGTCACATATGGATCCCAAATGTTAAATATAAGGAACATGAACATGTCACATAATGCATAGAAGGCTAGAAAGGCCACACACACAAAGGCATGGTTGTGTTAAACAAACAAAGTGTATGTTGAACATAGACAAGACATGGGGATACATAAAATGAGAAAACAAGTTTTGAAATCATTCTATGAAATTGAAATGAACATGTATCATCAGCATACAATAAATGGTGCTAGAATAATTAAATCATATGTGTCTATGTTTTAATTTAGCGTGTAGTATTTTTACCAAGAGATATATGAAGATGAAATGAATGACTAAAGCATTTATTTTGATTTATAGTGAAACATGGAAAAAAATATTTTGAATAGATACAACCTATAATATGTTCACATATAACAACGTGATACCCCAAACTAAGCAAGGTTATTAGGTGAGAGGCTTGACTAGCATTGAACCATGTAAAGGAGTGTTTTAGCTTTGAAAATGTACTAATATCTAAGTGTGAATTTTGTTTCATGTAAAAAAATTATGATGCAATTCTATGTGACTAAGTTACCATTCAAAACAAATAATGAAGATGCACAGGTATAAGTGTGCAACAAGGGACAGATGCACAGTGTGTCATTATTTGCCTCATGCGACTTTATCCAAATTGATTATATTTTGAAAAAAATGATCAAGAAAGCTTTTGATGTGTATGAAGGCAATTTTTCACTGTAACATATATCATGTTGCACACTCAGAATACCTTATGAGAATCAATATGCCTTGAAAAATATGTTATATATTGAAATAGAAGTTAATATGAAATAAGCAAAAGCATATCTAGCAACATCACAAGTATTGATTTTTTATTTGTATAGAATATTCTAAACTATTTGGTATTTTTTCATATATAAATGTTTTGGTATTTTGCATATTCAAAATGAAATAATCATGCATGAAAAACAAATCTATGAAAAGCAAAATAAATCATGATTTGTAAAATTAGCAGGCTAAGGGGAAGATTTGAACAACCCTCATCAATATGATGAAGTAAAGCATGGTAAGGAGGAAGGCATGTAAGATTCTCCCAATGTATATATAGTATTTGTAAGGATGGAAAGCATATCCATGTGAATTAATGTATAAGTATGTAAATGTAAGCATGAAATTACATACGATAGGTTAGGACATGTATGGGTTGCTAAGAAAGACGTGTAAATTTGAAAATATAGTAAGATGGTTGCTTTGGATTGTTAGAATAGGTTGGAGCAATCAAGGGAGCAAGTTCCCCCAAAGTGAAATATGAAAAACCAAAAGGCTATAATAAGTTTGAATAGATTTAGAAGAATAAACAAGAAAAATATGAGCAACAAAGAACCTATGTATAAGTAGGCACTAGGCAAGAATGTTGACGAATTATCACAGTAATGGGAGGCCCATATGAATATGGAGGAGGATGAGAAGAGGTATACTCATCTACATGATGTAAAGGAAAGACTGTTTGTGAATAAAAATAAATTCCAACTATTTATGCATTTAAATTATTACCATACCAATCTTATGTATTATTAGGATCATAATTATCAATGTAAGCATTATCATAGGATAATTATTAGAGACTGGTGATGGCTGTGAGTGAAGGAGGAAATGGCAGCCCGTCGACAGGCCCCAGGAAAGAGGCAGAGACACCTGGGGTGAACTCTCTTGGCCAAGACAGATTTTATACCAGCGAGCGCTCTAGACTAAGCAAAGTAAATGGATGTTTATTGAGGAGCCAAGAATGCCCTGTCTTGGTCATTCCATAGGAGGCAGTTCAAGAAGATGTTGAGTAATTGTCATCACACACCCTGATTTGCAAATTTTTGGGCATTAGGATCCCTTTGGCAGCTTTAGAAGCCTGGATTCGTCGCTCCTGGGCCATTGAAGGAGATTTTGACATCATGTTGGCAGGAAATGGCTATTTTTTGGTAAGTTTTTCTTCTGTATCTGAAAAAAATTGCATTTTTGAAGGAGGACCCTACTTCTATGAGTGGGTGGGCCTATTTCTTAAACCCTGGCATATGGGGTTCAATTCAGCTGATGAACTTCTAGCTGTGTCCTAGTCTGGGTCTGTCTCCCCCGGCTTCCATTGGAATTTTGGTGGGAGGATATTCTCAGGCAGATTGGGGCTATGCTGGGTAAGCCAACGGCTATTGCACACCAGTCACTAGACAAGAAGATCATCTCGTATGCACGTATTTGTGTAGACATGGACCTAAATAAACCTCTACCAGATTCCCTAGAAATTTGTATGGGCTCTTTGTCATGGATACAACAGCTTGACTATGAATCCATCCCCTTCAGGTGTCGAATTTGTCATGTATATGGTCACCTACACAGGCAGTGCCCTTTGGCAGCCAAAGCTAAAGAAACTGGTTCAGAATCTTTATTGACAAATACAGCTGATGCTGGGAAGGAAAATGGGCGTAGGAGTTTGTCTACAAACACTAAATCCCTACCTAATAAAATAGGCAAAGGTAAAAATGCAATTAATTCAAGTATGGTGCAAGGATCAGGAGACCAATTTCAGGCGGGGATGGATGGCTTCACACCAGTTAAAAAGAGAGCAAGAGGCCGTGGACCAAGGCGTGGAAGTGATGATAGACAGGCGGACCTGGGGTTTAATAGATTTGAGGCCCTAGATTGTATGGCCATAGAAGATGGTATCTCGATGGAGGAACAGGGGGAAGAGATGGAACAACCTTGTCAATTTTTAGAATTTAATGAAGCCCTAAATCTGTAGGTTCATGCACCTCTCGTATGCTCTCAGCAATAGGAGGGAGGTATGCCTGAAGCTCAGTGCGATCTGACAGAGAAGGAAGTGAGATGGGCAGATTTGGTCAAGGAAGGGGAGGCTGGGAAAAAAGAAAAAGGAACCAGCAGTGCACTTGGACTTGTGCAGAAACAATTCAAGAAAGTCACTTCGGCTGCTCCTTCCAAAGTTGGGAGAAGAAAAGACCAAGATCGATTGAAAATTATTGGTGACTTGCTGGAGGAAGCTAGGGTTGTCAAAACCTTGGACAAACATTTTCCCCACCCCACACAATGATAGTTTTATCTTAGAATGTAAGGGGTTTGAATAGCTCCCCTAGACAAAAAGCTATGCATAATCTGGTGTGGGACAATTCTCTGAATATTTTTTGTATTCAGGAAACTAAATTGTCGGTTGAAGCATTTTCTGCTTGTATGTTAAATATCTGGCCTAGAGGTCAGTGGCAATGTATTGGTGCTTGTGGTAGTGATGGAGGCTTAGCTATGGGGTGGGACCCAAGAAAAATTCTACCAATTCATTGGATTTCTAGCATATCAGCTTTAACAGTGATGGCTTCCTCTCTTGAAACTGGAGAACGGCTCCTGATCACCAATGTGTATGCACCTGTTGATATTGCTGGACAACTGCAGCTATGGGAGCACATTCACTACATCTGAAAATGTCATCCATTCCTGCCTTGGATAGTTGCCGGTGACTTTAATGCGGTGCTAAGTTTAGAAGAGAAAAGAGGTCTGAATCAGCTAGGTCCCTCTGCTGAATGTCTTCGCCATAATGTTGAAGTGCTACGCTTATCTGATGTTAGACCCTCAAATGGGCTATTCACATGGAGCAACAGAAGAACAGGTAATGCTGCCATTTCCAAACGCCTTGATAGATTTTTAGTTTCTTGCTTCGAGAAATCTAGTGCTTTTTCTATCAATTCTAAAATTTTGAACTGGAGGGGTTCTGATCACTGGCCTATCAAGTTGTCCATTGGCTACATTGAGAGGCCCAAAAAGCCTCCATTCAAGTTTCAGATGATGTGGCTTAGAGACACATCGCTCCATGACCTCATGGCTCAGTGGTGGAGACAGGGAGGTCCCGCCTATGGGACAGCTATGTATTCCTTTCTTAAAAAGCTCCAGTATGTTAAAAGGAAGCTGCAGGACTGGAATAGAACTTGTTTCAAAAATCTACAATGCAGGAAGAAGAAGGCTCAAGAACAGCTTGATGAAATAACCAGACAAATTAGAGAATGCGGGCTTTCAGAGGACCTTCAGCTAGAGGAAGCTAGTGCTGCCAATGTTTTAGCGAAGTGGGAACTTCGGGAAGAAATCTACTGGAAGCAAAAGTCTCGCAATGACTAGCTACAAGAGGGAGACAAGAACACGGCCTTTTTCCATAAGTCTGTGCAGGCACGGCACAATGGAAACTTTATAACTTCTCTTGTCACTCAAGATGGTACTTGCCTTACCTCTTCCCAAGCTATTAGCAGAGAAGCGGTCTGGTACTTTTTTGAACTTTTTACTAGCAATCCTATGCCAGATAAAGGGGCAAAAAATATTGTTTTATCATGCATTCCTTCATTGGTTAATGAGGGAATGAATGAATGCCTTATGCGGCCAATTGTTTTGACTGAAGTGGAGGAGATTGTTTTCAGCATGAAGAGAGGTAAAGCCCCTGGTCTTTACGAATTCCCAGCTGAATTCTTTCAAGACTTTTGGGATATTATAAAATAGGATTTAATGGATGTGATATAGGAATCGTACTCCAGCAAAGAAATGCTCAGAGCATTGAATGCCACATTCCTGGCTCTTGTCCCTAAGAGAGAACAGGCTGATAAGTTGGAGATGTATAGGCCCATTGCGCTTTGCAATGTCATTTACAAAATCATCTCTAAAATTATAGCGCAAAGGTTGAAAGGGCTCCTCCCTGGCCTTATTTTGGAGGAACAAGGAGGCTTTGTTGCAGGGAAACAGATCTTGGATGGAGTGGTGATTGCTGCTGAAGCAATTCACTCTATGAGTACTTCTCAGGAGAAGGCTATGTTTATCAAACTAGACCTTGCCAAAGCCTATGACAGAGTTAGCTGGAGATTTCTGAGCAAAATCCTCTTAGCGTTTGGCTTCCATTAAGATTGGATTAGCTGGGTGTTCAATTGTATCATGACGCCTTCTTTCTCGGTCCTTATAAATGGAGCTCCTTCAGAGATTTTTGGAGCCTCGAGAGGCCTTCACCAAGGAGATCCGCTTTCACCTTACTTGTTCATTATTATGGCTGAAGGGCTTGGGCGGCTTCTCAAATTTTGGGTCTCTCAGAATACTCTATAAGGCTGGAAATGGGGACATGGGATCACCACCCTGACTCATCTCCAATTTGTAGATGACACTATTCTAGCAGGTAAAGCTCGGATCTGAGAAGCGGAAGTTTTTCGTTACACCCTTGACAATTATTTGGAGGCTTCGGGATAGAAGATCAATGATCACAAGTCCTCCATCTTTTTCTTCAATACGCCAGAGTCTATTTAGAGAAGGATAGCAGCCATTCTGAGATTCCAAATACAAACTTTTCCTGTGATTTATTTAGGCATTCCCATTGTGGTGGGGCAGCAGCCCAGGCTTTTTTGGTAGAATGTTTTGGACAAGCTAAGACGGAAAATTGGCCATTGGACCCACAGATGGCTTTCCACGGATGGGCGTGTGATTCTTCTATAATCTGTTATTCAAGCATTGCCCATTTATCGGTGCATGATTCAAACTGCCCCAGTCTATTTCCTCAAAGAATATGATGCCCTCTCTAAAAGATTTCTGTGGAGCGGGAATCTCCAAATTACTAAATGGAGCCTAATCAATTGGGATACAGTGTGTAGACCAAAGCAGGGTGGAGGCCTTGGACTGCGCTCAGCTATCTTGGGCAGCCAAGCCTTGGCTGCCAAGTTATATTGGAGGTGGTGCTCTAATCAATCTGCTCTTTGGGCCAGGATCTTGACTGCTAAGTACTTTCCGGACACTGCGCCCCATGATATATCCAGATTTCCTCTTGAAGGAAGAGGATCGATGGTGTGGAGTACCCTTAAGGTTGGGGCCCAGTTAGTGAGGCAGAGCCTTTTTTGGGTGTGCAATAGTGGTACTGAAGCATTGTTCTGGGAAGATTCTTGGAATGGTGCCCCACCCCTTTTAGTTTCTCATCCTCATTTACAGCCTCTTGCTAAACTCTTTCTTTCAGCTGGATGGAACACTGTGATGCATTATAAGGAGGCTGTCAACCTGGGCATGGCTATTGGTTATAGATGGAAAAATTCCTCCGATTGGCCTCCGGGAGGATCAGCAGAGGATAGAAGAGAGTCAAGCCAAATCCTTGAGTCTAGAGGATGCAATTCTGTTCAAGGTCGTGATGTTCTTGCCTGGGGTGGAGATGCTACTGGCCAGTATTCTATTTCGTCAGGATATTCTATATTGATTAAGCAAACCTTCAATGGTGATCATTTCTTATGGGGGAAAAAGGTATGGAGCTAGATTTCTTGGCCCAAATGCAACTTTTTTCTGTGGCTTCTTACTCACAACAAATGCCTCACCTGGGATAATTTAGTTAAGCATGGCTTTCAGGGGCCATCTATCTGTGTTTTCTGCTATAATAGTGAGGAGACAGGGGCACATTTATTCTTTCAGTGCCCCTTTGCTAAACAGGTCTAGCACCTATGGTGGAATGCCTGGGGCGCCCCCTGTCGCCATGTTCATTCGTTGAGGGAATTCTGGAATAAACTCGGGCCTGTTCCAGCAAGGAGTTCTTTGTTACAAAATGCATGGACTGTCGGCCCATCCTTTATTTTATGGAACTTGTGGTTAGAAAAGAACAGGAGAATCTTCAGGGGAGCGCAGTTAGTATTGGGACAGCTGTGGTCTAAAGTCCTAAATTCGCTACAAGAGACTTTGTCTGCCAAGTGTATGAGTGGCGCTAACTTGGATGCTGAGGAGGACGGGCAATTCAAATGCTTGGGTCTTGCTCTAAGCCCCTGCAGCGACTTGGCGATGGGTAGAGGAGCGCAGAAAGGAAATAAACCAAAAGTGTGACCTGTCAATAGAGCAGGCCGTTGGACCCACCCTGAGTCTGGGGTTATCAAAGTTAATACGGATGGATCCTCGCGGGGTAACCCTGGCGAGGCTGGCATTACTGGTATTGGTCGGGATAGGTCCGGGAGCATCCAATTTCTTTTTTCGATCTACAAAGGCTGTCATACAAACAATCTTATGGAAGCCATGGCGATTCTAGAAGCTTTGAAATTTTGTTGTCAACATGGATGCTATAATATCATCTGCGAATCGGATTCGCAAGTTGTGATTAACTTGCTGAATAACGGTAATGCAGGTAAAGTGGATTGGCATCTTAATCTCATTATTCATCAGATTAGGCATTTAAGTACTTTTTTGAGTTCTATTGCCTTCAAACACATTCCACGTGAATGGAATGGTGTTGTTGATCGCCTTGCCAAATGGGCTTCGGAGAATGGATCCAAGTGGAGTATTACTGATCCGAGAATGCTCCCAGCTAGTATGTATCAGGATTTGGTTTGCCTGGTAAACCAGGAGAATGATTTGTAAATCTGGTCTTTTCGTTTTCTTAATAAATTTTTACCCCTTTTTAGTGTAAGCATTATCATAGGATAGAGTGAACTACTTAGCTTGTGATTGAGATTGTGAGATTCCATTGTAATTATATTTTACTTTTTGAATATATTCATCATTATTAGGAGCTTGCATCTTAGATTGATTTAGGGAATGAGTATGAGAAGGAGAAGCAATGGGTGTGTTGACTTTTTGACTCATAAATTTTTTGGTTTTGACTTTATCTCTTTCTTTTACATATGTGAGAAATTCACGAATAAAGCGTTATTTTTGCATGTCTTGAACTTGTTCTTATAGATTTTGTTTTGGTAATCTTGCATGATCAAATTTTACTTTTTGTATATTTTCTTGTTTTGAATTAAATTTTAGTATCCATATTTTTTTTTTGTGTACTTTTACTTTAGGAGATGCAATACAAATGGGTTTCTTAATAGGTTTATCTTGTATAGGATCACCACTATCTAGGAGACTTTGTATTTTATTCTTTAAAGCCCAAAAATTATATGTATTATGCCCATGAAATCTATGATATGGCAATAGTATTTTGATATTTTTAGAGGAGAAACAAAAGGTAAAGTAATCAACTTGTTTTGAACCATTTCTCTTAGAAGCTCACTTGGACACTTATTATCTTTTTGTATACTTTGTGAAACATTAATTTTATATGTATGTTGCTTATGAGGTATATTATAGGTAGATGAAGATGTATAAATATGATTAACACTAGCATACTTTGAATTTGTAATAAGTTTATTACTATTATCAAGATATGCGATCTTTGAACTTAAATATTTATTTTGCATGTGCAACTATTCTATTACTTCTGCATATTTGTGACATGATATTGAAGAGCTTCATAAGCACAAGCCCTAGGTATAATTGATTGAATAGAAACACCATCAAGAAGATGTGTGATGTAAGTAATCTACTTGCATACTTTATTTTATCAATTTCTAATGCAAACTAGATGCGTGTTTCACTTTGTCACTGACCAATTCTAAACTGATTAATCTTCTATTCTTATTTCCTTCAATTTTGATTACATTTTGTCCTTGAGAATCATCTATTATTGTTAATAACTCTTCATCATCTTACCTAATAGGTCTATCTTGACTGTTCTTATGACATTCTTCATCCTTGAATTTAATGAATTTTGAACTTAATGAAGATCCTTATTAGAGTTAACCAATCTTAATTATATCATCAGATCTATGATGACAAACTTATATACTTTCCAAATTAGACCCTTTGTACAAACCTATCTTCTCTTCTTATAGGAAATTGCTTTCAAAACAAGGGCAATTTACACTCTTTAAGGTGGATGTAGTTCAATAACTATATAGATTTTCTTGCCTCTCTATACACTGTATCTACACTTTCAACAACTCCACAATCACCTCCTTCTTATTGGTATTAAATTATAGAATAATGTAAATTCTATCTTTTATTCTTGTATCAATTTTAATGAAACAAACTGATTTTCTATATTCACATGATTTTAAGATATAAATTATTTACCTCCCAAACAACAATTATTCTTAATACTAATCAAAACAAAACTCCTACCTTACTATTCTAGTTTGTACTCTATTTTCTAGCAGTGGTCTCCTGAGATCTCATCTTCCTTTGCTTATAATGGTACGAGGACTGATCTGTGATCTTCCTTCCAATCATTACATCATATTCAACTTACGAAGAATAGAAAAAGTCCCTGAGATGGAATGTTCGACACGTACTCAAGCCTATTCAGATTTTTGGAAGCCTTAAACAGAATGCATTTTGTTCAATTACACTTGTACGCCTTCAACTACTATTACTAGGATTGATAGAAACATTCACTATATAGTAGGATTCACTGTGCAAAATAAAATATGTGAGACACTTCCTCGATCCAAATGGATCTCCAATAAATGCTAAAATAGTACAAAATAATCAAAGATCAGTTAGGTGTGAGTAAACCGATCAACGATGCATGATAGAGAGACCAGTCGGATCTGAGTAGGTCGATCATCGATGCATGGTAGAGATTCATTTTACCACAAAGACTAAGTAAAGCTTCTTTCTATAAATTACCATCGTGTGTGTTGCTCCTCATCTTTATGAATGATTACTAGGTATCCATCTTATTTAGAGAGAGAAAGACAATGATTAGATAGAGTAGCTTCCTTCACGAATCACAGATACGAGTGTAGAATATAATCAAAATACTAAGACCAATTTAAAAATAGAATTTTGAAACACAGAAAAAAACTTTCAATGAATCCACACAAACCGTTTGAGATAGAGAACTTGCACTAAGATCTGCATGTTATTCTTCATACTACCAAACTCTTTGCCCAAGACTCAGAAATCACAAAACTAGATGACCATGTTCATAAAAAGATTATCGTAGGCATTCAGAATGATTATTTGACTTCCATATATTGGATTTCACATTCAACTTTTATGTTTCTACCCTATCACATACAAAAGTATGCATCTTCTATATGGTCATGCATGTAAGGTCTTTGAGACATATATTAATCCATGTCTATATAAAAACACATGATTACACATGAGAGAGGTGTGATGAACTCTTATCCATCAAGAAAAAAAACACCATCTTTTATTAATCAAACCCATATATACACATATAGTCCTGTAGACTGTTACAAAGGCCTAGAGGCTTTTATTTCTCCTATTTTATCTATCGCTCGCTCTTCTATGTACAATGACTTATTATTCATGTTTTAATACTTTTCCACTTACCTTATTTGACTCATAACTAAGTGGCATAAAACTTATCTTTACACCCAACGTTCAATCCCAAAATTCTCTCAAGTAGTCTCTATCTTAACAATTATTCCATTTTCCAATGTAGCATGTCGTTTGTAGATAAGTCTTAGGAAAAATTACATAGGTTGGAAATAGACTAACATTTACAACATGTTTTTACATTTGTAGAAACTATCCAGAAGATTAATTCCCTTTAGAGATGGGCATTATCTCTCCCATTTCAAGACCCAATACAAACAAATGAAGCTTCCTAAGCTTCTTATTAACATTCTAAGTCACTTCTAAGACTACTAAAGGACTTTTTACATCATAATTTGGCCTATTTTCAAGATTTACAATTTGTCTTCATGATGCTCTTGCATCAAGGTGTGAGAGATGAAGGAATATTCCCCTTTTTTAAATTAAGAGATTCGTTGATTATGCATGAGTTAGTGTGTCTAAGAGACTTAACATTATGAGTATTAGAATCCTCTAATTCAGATATTTGACTCAGTAGGAGAGAATGAGAAATATCATTACAAGATGTATGTATGTTCCCAAAAAGAAGTGGAGAAGTATCTAAAGTAGGGTTAGGAGGGATAATCTCATCATCACGATAGACATAATCATCATCATACCAATCCTTATCATAGTCAAAATAGTGGTGAGATTGATCATTAGAAATAAGAGAGGGAGGATATGTGTTCTTGATTTTATTTATAGGTAACAAGATTAGCATCAAAGAGCTAGGACATGTAGGAATACTAGATGTGGTATGTAAAGAAGAGATGATCTCCTCACTAACAGGGTTGAATTTATCCTTAGTAAAATAAGGTACAAGAATTTGTTCATGGTGAACATCATCATATGGTTGACATAGGTTATGGGAAGAATCAAATAGCACATACATAGTGGATAGTGAAGTATGAGCTATAGACTAAACTATGGGTGAAATCAAATAAGAGTCTGTAGAGGAATCTAGAGAAGTAATCAAAGAGGGTGATAAAGGAGAACCCAAGGAGGAATCTATAAGTGAAATCAAAGAAGGTTCTAAAGAAGAATCCAATGAGGAATCTATAGGTGAAATCAAATAGGGTGCTAAATGAGATTCCAAGGAAGAATCTATAGGTGAAATCAAAGAAGATGCTAAGTAAGAATCTAAAGAGGAATATATCAAATAAGATTTTCTCGAGGAAGCAAGATATGTAAGCAAAGAAAAATCTTTATTTGAATCTGAAGAGGAGGTGATATGTGTAAATAAAGAGGAAGCCAAAGAAGAAGCCAACAAAGAATCAATAGGTTTAAATGAATGTGAAGGACCTATAATTTTTGTTAAATCTCTAGTATATGCAACATGTTATCCATACCAATAGCACATTGACTATCCATGGTATATGCAAATAACTTGAATATGAAAGTGCAACAAAGGAAAAGTTTAAATCTACCAAGTAATATAGCTAGTGTGTAAGCACACATTATAATACAAAGTAATGGAATTCAAGATAAATCAATTAAGAAGATGAGAAAGGAAGTTTGGAACTCTACAATGGGGAGTCGAAAGGTTACCCTCCATTGATGGTGCTTCAAGCTTTCCTTTGGCTTCATTTCTTCTCTTTGTCTCCTTCTTCTTACTCATTTCTATCAAGCTAGTTCAGATGCATCTTATCTTATGATTTTTTTGGCATGCTTATTTTTATGGTCATGGTAGCTGGGCTTGTTTTTTATCATTTACATTTATTATGTTTTATTTTATCTATTATATTTTTAATTTAGTGTGAGCTCTCCTTTCCTAGGATTCTAGGTCATCTCATGTGGCTTGTGCCATGTCCCCTCAACTATTGTCTCCCCCCCCCTTCGCTCCCTCTCCCTTTGGGAAAGAAAGTGGTTGTATTAATTACTTGGCACGTGGTTGATGGTGGGCAAGACAACCTCAATCATGCAAGGAGTAATGTTGAAGGTGATGATAATGGAAATAATTGTGCTCCAAATTTGCATAAGGTTGACATAAAAAAATGTGATGGTGAGGATTATCCAAAAATGGGAAAAGTGTCTATGGAAGAAGTTAAAAAATCATTCTCTGACATCCTATACCAGGAAGAGATTGTTAAACATTTTGAGGGAATAGAATTCATGGTCTGCCAAGTCAAATCAGCTGAGGATGGAGTGAGAAAGGGATGTGTGGGGGAAACTGGTAAGTTTTCTAGCTCTTCCACAATGCTTTTCCTTAACCCCAATCTCTCCATGGAAAAATATTGGTTGAATGAAGAAGCTAGACTAAAAAATGTTGGTATTTTTTTTATTATCTTAATAAAATTCTCTTCCTTCTCAGAATTTTTTTGATAATTGGTTAAATATTATCTGGGTAAAGAAAATGGGGATATATGTGAACTTTTGTAGAATGTTCCACAAGGGCATTTTTTTTGTTACCTTCAAAAATTAAAATATGCAGAGAAGACTTATCAGTAAACTTTTGTGATATATGGGCAAGTATCTTTTTAAAGTTGTGCCTTGAGACCCAAGTTTGGATTGTAAAGACCTTCTTTTTAAGACCTCACCTAGATGGGTTGACATTAAAAATGTTCTTCTACAACTATGGAATTTTTTTCCTTAGGCACTCAAACCCTTAAGTGATGTGCTCAGAATTGAAGACACCATATGCTCCTTGGCCCACATGAATGCTAGGGTTTTAATTACCATAGCTCCATTAGACTTCATTCCTAAAACCCTTGCTTTTAATATTCATGGATGTACCTATATCTACCCTATCAAAGGGATAGGAGGTCTCAATGCTTGTTTCTTATTTAAATGATATGGTCACTTAAGGAAATATTTCCCTAGTCTTGTTTAAAACTAGGCTAAGCCCTCAAATTCAAGCCCTAAATTTGATAGTAAAGAGGACTAGTTTATCCCAACCCTCTTGGGTTTGAGAAGTTACACCCTGATAATAACCCTCCATTTGATAGTGAAACCTTGGAAGATAGATCATCCCCTATTATAGATGAGGGTAAGAATTTCTTGAAAGAACCACAAAATTGTGATGAACGTCATAGTTCAGAAGGTATTGTCCAATTCAAGTTGAACAATGACACTAGTTTGAAGTTTGCTTCTATGTTGATTGTTAAGAAAGAGATTCCCCCACCCCATGAGATATGCACTAAGTTAGAATTTCTCATTTATGATCATCCCTCTTACGGCGTTAAAGATGAGCTCATGGTGGGTGTCATTCCCTTATTTAAAGGGAATCTAGTTAGAGAGCTTGATGAAAATGTTTTAATTGATTATCAGACCCTTGACAGCAGCACGGTTTGCCTTCCTGATTCTTTAATGGAGGCTATTACTCATCTTGAGTCTCCTCTTATGTTTTTTTTTCTCTCCCTTATGTTTTTAACTCCAAGACTAGGTAGTTAGATACGATGATCAATTTTGACCCAAGTTCTACATAAAATTGGAAATCTAAAGGGTCAGGAAAGTCGCTAAAAACATAAGTTTATGTGCTTGGCCCAAACAACTCCCAATTGGCTAATGATGTTAAAAAAAAGTAAAGGAATCTACTCAAGTTCCAAGAGATGGATCTAGCAAAAAAAAATAAAGAAAACCATGTTATATAATGATTTAATAGGTTATATCAAAGTAAAGGGTAGAGTAAGTCCCCTACTATGGATAAAATTATATACTTTTTAATGTATATTTTAAGCTGGAAAGTTAAGGGCTTGGAAACCTTTAATAGGTATCCTATTGTTAGACAGTTCAAAAATAACAGACATGATCTCAACTTATTACTCCTCCAAGAAGTTAAAATTATTGGTTTCGTGCTCTCCTTAACTCTCAGCTTTATCTAGCCCAGCTCGGTTCACTTTTCCACTTATCACTAGAAAGGCAAAGGAGGTGCCTCTATCCTAATTAACCTAGTATAGAAGGACTGTATTGTTGAATATGGAGTCTCTAATTGTAATGATATTGTATGGGTGACTCTTCATTTTAACAACAATTTGTTTGGCATCTATAACATTTATGCCCCCAATGACTATAATCAAAGAGTGAAGATGTGGAAATGATTGGCCTCTAACCTTAAAGATGTCCCCTAGATGTTTGGGGTTGATTATAATATGATTGAGGAAAGATAAGATAAGCAAGGAGGTGACCCTCACTCATGGAATATAAATAAGCTCATTTTCTTGTCTAAATTTAAAAGAATACATAAGCTATTGGATCCCCTTAATAAAGGTAGGCAGTTGAGCAAAGGTATATGGTTCACATGGTGTAATAATTAGACTAGCACTAAAAGGATGTATTATAGATTGGAAATATTCTATCTCTATAAATAATTTTTTGATATTCCCCCTATCCTAACGCTAACCTAATTAAGGTGATTCTAGGAACTATTTCTGATCACTCCCCTATTGAAATATGTGTCTCCCTTAAAGATGAGAGGTCAAGTGATAAGGAAAGTTAGAAGAGTCTTTATACATTTAATGTTTACCATCTAGAAGATAGGATTTTTAAGGATGGTATCCACTCTACATGGAATGTGGGTAAAGAAACTTATAGCTCTTCTAAAATTGACAAGTGGAATTTTGAGATTATGTATTTTTTAAATATGTCTCTACTATTATGTAGGTGAAATGGGAACTTACTGAGGAAATGGACTTGTATATATATATTATACAAGGTTTCCCTCTTGTTCCCTCTCTCTTTTTCATTGTTGATGATGCCCTCCATTATCTTTTTTGTTGCGAAGAGGTTGGCCCTCCTATTGTGGGTATCACTCTCCCCAACAATTTTGCACTCATTAACGTTTTATTTGTTGATGAAACTTCTCTCTTTTTTATATTTCCCATGACAAAATTCTCTAGGTTTAACTAAATCTCAATATATCCTACCAATTTTTAAGATCTAAGGTTTTCACGCACAATTACTTCAAGGTCAGGTGGTATGATGAACTTCCTGATGTTATTTTTGAGTTTGGTTGGGAATGGAAAGGTCCTAATCAGATTGTTGGATATTTGGGTATACCCTTTGCTCTCAACCCTTCCTTTAAGAAAATGTGGTAATGGTTGTATGTCAAAATCAATAAAAAGATTAGTAAATGGAAAAATCATGTGTTATCTCTTTTAGTAAGAATACAAGTTTGGCAGAAGGTTCTCTCTCATACAACATATATTATGCCTCTTTTTGGATGTTGAATAAGTACCAAATCAACTTTTTGAACAAAATTGTTAGATATTTCATTTGGTCTGGTGGCAAAGGTAACAATAAATGTCATGTTGTAACCTGGAAGGTTTTTTGTAGGCCTAAATGCATTGGGGGGGCTTGGTTTAAAAGATCTTAAAATTCAAGGCATCACTCTAGATACAAAATGATAATTCACTCATTTGTTGGAAATAAACATTGGAAATTCCTCATTAGACATAATATTTTGAGTGGTTTCCCTATAGACAGGTTTGGGTGGACTAGGTTACATGTGGTAGATCTCCTTCTCAGCCATGTCTGGGTAAAATTTGTTGGTTCTCCTATTTTTGGGTCAATTCGGAAAGCTTAGGATTTGGTCAAACATTTAGTCACTGCAAAACATGTCTTTAGGTACTTTGGGTATTAATTTCAAGGGTACATATCAATATGATGGAACCTTTCCCTCAATGATCAGCCCCTTACTCTTACTAGGGGTTGCTCTGCCTTTCAATGGTTACAAAAAGGTATGTAGAGATTCAAGGATGTATTCTCATTTTAAGGATGGGCCTCCTGAGATCTAATCAAATTTAGATATCATATTCCTTTATCTCAAAAGCAGACATTCTCCATGATTTCTAAGGCTCTGAAGGACAATAATTCTATTTCAGCGATGGACATTGAAAATGTATTTTGGGAGAGTATCAAGTGGGTTAATAGCCTTCCCTTGTTTGAGTTCTCCACCAAATGGATATATAACAAGCTTTCTCATCTCAAGCCCCCTTACCTCTCTCTTAACCATATTTCAAGGTGCATGACCCCCTTCAAAGTTAGTACTTTAGATTTAATGTCTTTTGGGAATATTGTTTAGAACCTAAGAAATCTTGCTTCCGTTGGCTTATCATTTTTAGCATACTATTAGTGAGGTAATTTTTAAGCACTCTAAGGTCCTACCCTTTTGTTTGGTATATGGTGAAGTTTAATCTTTAAAACGTCTATTTTTTACTTGTCCCTTTGTTACTAAAGTTTGGAAGAATTATTTATAGTGTTGGTCTAATGTCTTTGGATGTGATCTTTCTTGGTTGAATATTACTTTTGATTATGTTTGTCATAAGATAAAGGTGCATCCTTTCTTCCATAAGTTTTGTCTTATTTGTTTAATTGAAATATTATGGTTTATTTAGAGACAAATTAATGAGGAGGTGTTTCAATTTAAAGCTAGATCACTTATTGACTTCTCAGTTAAAGTCATCTCTAGTATTGTTTCTATGCAAATTCTTCTCAGGTTCAAGATCCCTCAGGAGGTGCTGGAGAAATTGCTAAGTACGGGTATGTTTAAATTAAAATCAAATTATTTGTTAGACTCAAGTGGATTTTTGAGATTATCCCCTCACCCAGTCTGGAATATCTCCCATAGCATGGTTGTAAAATTCAAGGTTTTTGTGTATGAGTGGTCATGCATCAAGGATTTTTATTTTGAGTAAGCTAAGGATCTTGTTCTTGGTTGGGTTGCTTTTTTAGATTTTGATAAAAAATGGTGTCAATAGTTGGATGAATATGATTCACAACATGAGTATTGATATTTTCAATCCCATTCCAGATTCTCAGGTTATTGTTGATGACCTAGACTCTTCTAGTATAGGTGTCATGATCTTGGAACTTAAGCATGATGCTATAGGAGATGAAATGAGGGTGGAACTTATTTCTTATCCATAATGCAATGAGGAATAGTAGAGAAAAACCTAGAGGATCATTCATAAATAAGTAAAAGATTTTTGCATCAGGCTTAAGAAATTAGTTGAAGATGGTGGTCAAAAGGAAGTGGATGATGTGCTTCAGTTTATAAAAGAAAACAAAATTACTCCTCTTTTGGACAAGGTTTCCATAAACTTCCCCTTAAAATTGGTTGTTAAATATTTTGCTCGGTTGGGACCTACAGACTCTGTTCAGCAAGGACCTAATTATTTGGTTCAATATGGTGTTGGTGAATTCTCTAAGGGTGTTTCTTATAGGAGGGCACTGGATGATCATGCATATTTTTTTATTTCCTTGATGTGTTTTTGGGGTGAACTATGGCTTGTGACTCTTGTGTTTGTTTAGTTCACACTCTTTATTTTTTATTGTTGCCTCTTGTGTGAGGTGTTTTTTATATTGACATATTGTTAATGCTCTAAACATGTTTTTTTTTGTGTGACATTTGACTGCCCTTGTGGTGGTATCATGTTTTGTGCACCCTTGGGTGTTTGATTTTTGTTAAATATCTTTCAATATAAAAATATATATAAATCAATTAAATATATGAAGTAATAAGATAATATAAAAAAAATCAAGGATGAAATGGTGATCTAGAAGGGTTTTTAATTATTTATAGACTCTCAGATATACTATCTCATCTGTTGGATAGTGTCAGCCCAATGTTTTAGATCACTAACTATGGAGGTAGAACCATACCCATAGCTCACTAAACCCATTTTCAAGGGTAAGTTGATAGTAACTTCCTAGGGATAAGCACTTACTAGTGTATTAAAGAATCATATGGATTGTATAGCTTCCTAGTTGGTGTAAACATGGGGATCTTAAAATCCATGACTAGCTCTACATAATGGCTATGAGTGTTGTAGTAAACTCCTCACGCCATGATGTCTATAAAAATAACACCATGTAGCCCATAATGATAGTATCTATGAGATTATAGGATGTCAAAATATAGTCTATAAAACAAGCAAAGTCAAATAAAATAAATGAAAAATAAAGGTAGAATGTTTTTGGAAAGTAATACCACAAAATTCAACCCAGAGTCGAAAGAAAGAGTCTCTGTGTCAGTATTTATCCAAGGTGACAAGGTAAAATTTTTCAGTGTCAGATTACTCCAAGGTCAAAAAAATAGAATCTTTATATTATAGATAATATTCAAGTTTGAGTACTATATTCTTTCATTGTCATGAATTTATAGAATTTAACTGAAACTGCAATCCTAAAATTAATTAGTACAAACAATGTTTTATACTTAAACTGGGTTCACTAAAATGTTTACCCTTAGAATTAAATAAGTGTATAAATTAACTCTAACATATTATAAACTTGAAATATGATCTAAGAGAGATAAATAAGGTAACCTACTATAAAATATAGTGATATACAGAATTTATAGAAGTTATAAATTGTTAAGTATTGAAATTAGGGTTAGGGTTAGAGAGATGTCCTTACAAACTAATTTATGCAAAACTATATTATGTTTTTGTTGACTATGACTATGTAAAACTACTTAACAAGACCTAAAAATACAATTTTAATTAAAAAATTTATTTTGTTATAAATTGGGATAAGTACATAGTATCTGAATAGGGTCATAATGTATTTTTTTCCTCTACTGTGACTTTATTTGTGTTGATTATGTGTTAAATCTAAAAGTTTGAGGTTGTTCACCTCTATATGTAAGTCGATTATTTTTATGCAATCTATAATTTGATGTGTAGATAACCTATAAAATCAAAACCCTATCCTATACAAGGAATCAAATAAGATCAAATGCAAAAGGGGAAGAAGTGGGGAAGTGGGATATAGTTGAGCTATCCTAAAAAAAACCCCTTATTGACTGAGTGTTTCCTACATGGTCAAAATGGACTTTAGGTCGATGTACTTCTACTTATGGGGGATATCATAGATGAATTAAATTAGAAATTTTTATTATAATGTTTGATAAAGTATGGATTCAACCAATAATAAAATAATGTTGACTTGGCCAATAATTGTATTACTACAATAAAATTATAATAGGGCTATTTGTTAAATAGATAAGTCCTTTTGAATTTACTTTGAAAGAGAGTGTTGACTAATATAATTGGGGTTTAAAGTGAGTCACTTGATGTGCTCTTATAAGATAATATTAAAAAAATAATAATAATGAACCTACTGTTTCATGCAGAAGATCCATTAGGAAGCTTGTCATTTTTAAAAAACTAGTCGTTAGAGCACTATGGACAATTCTGCAATAGTGGATAGGTGCATAGTATGTCCTTGTCTTCCTAGTGTGCACTTTTCCAGATTGGATAGAGGCTTCTAAAACTAGGTTGTCAGTGAAGTTTTTACTGATTAGGGATGTTTAGGAATAAATTAGGGAAGTATAGAAGATGTTCATAGTAATTGTGAAATTTATAAGTCTCTCATATGGATAAATGGTTATTGGAATGGTGAGATGGCCAAGCAAGGTAAAATATATCAAGGACCAACAATTTCAATCATTTATTGATTAAATTTTAGTTTCTACACCATGTATGATTTGTATGTCCTACATAACACTCAATTATCATGAAATACATGTGTGTATGAAAATAATATGCCATATAATAAAAATGTGATAAATAACATATTTAAATAGTATAATATAGCAATTATGTCATGCTTAGGCCCTAATTTTTTACTTTTTGAATATTTTGAATGATTTTATATTTTTAAAATTTTACATATATTGATAAATTCAAGTAAGGCCAAGTGTAAATGGTTTTGAAAATAGAAGAAAAGATGGGGGATTCAAACAACCTAAAACATGTTTCAAGGCATAATGTGCACTAGATGTGATATCATGATAATTTTGAGGAAGTGAAATCAAGCAATATACCCTCACTCTATATGTGGATTACAATAGTGTATCTCAAAAGTGTATGTGGAGATAAGGATATACATGCCCCTAGTGGGGAAGAATAATATCCTGTTGAATTTTGTGTTAAATCTCCAATTGAAATGGGATGTTGATTTGTAGGTCATGTATCATATTTTGAATAAATAGTTTCTAATTTGTTTGCTTTCTCTAAAGAAGCTCCTTCTCTTGAGATAATAACAGTCACATCATTGAAACTAAATGTGACATAGTCATGATTCTTACTCCCATTATTTTTATTTGTGGTTTTCCTAGTATTCCATTGTATTGGTCCAAAGTAGGGTCTATGCATAATATAACAAAACATGGTTTGATACCAAGTGTTAATAGTAACTTGATGGATCTAATGCATTGCTTACGTTCAGTAATATTTTTCAAGTGTCGGATATCATAATTAAGATATTTTAGAAATATCATACTACATATATTGATTTTGTAAAAAATTGTAATCTCAACATTGGTGAATTTCATGTCATCTATGTAAAGGCTAAGATTCAAAGGCTCTAAATATGAGGAATGCTTTTTAGTTGCCTTATTTGAAATCACACTTGTCACATTTGAATTTTTAGTTATATGTTGATTTTGAACTTCCTTCTTAAGAAATCCTTTCTTAAGGGTGTTTTCTTATTTAACCTACACTACTTTTTTCAATCTTTATTTTTTTCAACTTCTTATTTTATAGATCGTCTTTGTAAATTTTCTTTTTGTAACCAATCTTTTTATAATTTCTCTTTTTGTAATTTCTCTCGTTGTAACTTTTCTTAATATAATATTTCTTGTTGTAACCTTTATTATTCCATTTTTTTATTTTGTTTAACCTTTCCCTTTCTAATTATGCATTTTGTAACTTTGTTTGTAATAATTATTCATTTTATTCTTTTTTCACTTATTCCTTAGAAGAAAGAATCATAGTTTGAGTAGATTGCTTAACTATAGAAGGTGTGCTCGAATATGGTGGTAGTTTATTTGATGTATCTAATTTAGGGGAACCACTATAAATAATACATTGTATTTTTCTCTTCAACGAGCAACAATTATCCATATGATGCCTATGCATTCTATGATAGGCACAATAATAACTTGATTTCCTTAGAGGATGCATAGGAGGTAATGTGATTAAATTGTTTTGAAACATATCTCTTAAAGTTTCATTTGATGTCTTTTTAACTTTATGCAAACTTTTTGAACCATTAGTTGTAGGTGTATGCTATTTTAGAACCCATATTGAGATGAAACCTTTTGAGTCAAAAAGTTCTGAAATAGAGAGGTAAAAATGTAATTGACACTAAGCTAAGGATTCTTGATATATGTAATATGAAATTATACATATTGAATCTTTAGACACATTTATTATTGGAGATACCCAATGTAATTTATTAAAGTATCAATTAGATCTATAATTGCTTCACATGCACACCCCTTAGGCACTTCTAATTGAATATGCATACAAATACCTTCAAGAGGGTGTGCGGGAGGTGGAGGGGGTTGAGGAGGAACATGTTGACTATTTTTGTTCTTCCTTGCATGATGGAGCACCCTATCTTATCTAGTATTGACAATATGGACCATGGAATCTAATATAAGTTTTGGGAAAATAATGAGAGTGGTATGGTAGCAAGTAAAACATTAAATTTTAGGGGGAGTAGGAATAAAGGAGACATGCATGCCCTTTGGTGATTGGTAGTGACAAGTAATAATTCAGATTGAATATTATAAAAATATGAATTAAAGATGGCTTGAGATTGTTCATGGTGAATTTCATCCTTATTAGTGTACACATATTTTATCCAGTTGATTGCATAGTTGTTATTGATTTTACATAGTAAAGGCCATCAACTTACAATGATTACCACCATGGCTCGAGTAAAAAATTAGAAACAATGTTCATCCATTATAGCCATATGTAATTTTTAATATTAGGGGAAATAAAAAAAATTGTTTCTAAAAATAAAACCCTAAGGCAAAAAATTAACAATCCTAAAAATAAGGATGAAACCCTAAGAGAGACCTAGGGTTTGACATGGTTCAAATGAATAATCATTTTCACCAATATGTTTTACCTTAATTTATATTGTACAACCCTAACTAAGATATAAATTTGAATATAGTTTATATTGTAGAATGTGACAATTAAATATGAATTTGAATGTAAAGTAATGAAATTGATTTGATAACTATGTATACTAAATATAAAGAGTGCTAAATAGATCAAGGTACTTAGCTTGTTTGGGTCACTGACTGGCTATTCCTAGTGACTAATTGTGCAATTGGGAATAATAAGGTAGTTTTGCTCAATGTTCAATAGTGTATAGTTGTGTACAATATAAGTGCTAGATGATTTCCAGATGGATAATAAGCTTGAATTTGATTTGTATTTATGTGAGTCCATTTAAGTAATTTTGCATGCCACAGAAACACTACTCAAATGGGTTGGCTCATAAGAATTATTAGATTTAAAAAATATCCATTGTTGGGTGAGCGACAATAATGTCAACCTCGGCACAATTCTATAAATGAAACTGTCTGAGCCTGATATTTATGTCTATGAGACAAGAATGCAAATCTAATGATCAAGAGATGTCTAAGGAAGATATTTAGCTACTTTGACATAGATTGAGAGGTTATTGTAGGTTACTGATAACAAAATAGGAGGGTAAAACTCATATTGAAGCATGTCATTGTGAGAGAACATGAATAAGAGCCATTTGGAGATGCTCAAGTCATATAAGATAAATGTAGGTTAAGGTTGACATTGCCAAGTGTTTAATACCATATTTTAGTGTCTACAAAAATAAGTAGCAAATGAAAAGTGTAGTTGAGCATATATCATGGCCTTGTCAAGTTGTTTGAGCATATTTTACATCCACATAGGAGATTAAACCACATGTAGTGAATAGAAGGGTCAAAACAATAGAAAAAATTATGGTTGTAAAAACCAAAATTATTACACATGTAATACAATGCCTCTCGCTCACCTAACATCAAATGCATTGAGAGATGACCTTATTTAATAGATGCCACTACAACCATGTTAAATTTTCCACATATGATCTAATCTGCATCTAACAACTCGTTAGCAATCCATTGCCAAACCTTTACCCTTTTCATCACATCATACATGAGGTAAAATAGTTAATATTTTCTAAGGAGTAGGTTTAAATTTATTTAATAGAACTAAAGGGAACAATTAGTTGGCTTACATTCATGATCAACATAATGCAACCACCATTTTGGAGAATAATTGTTACCATCCCCCTCAACCTTGATCATGATTACTAGTCATAAAAATACTATCTGAACAAATAAATTTACAATCTAATTATCTAGATCTCTTATACACACAAAACATCTAGGTTTGAAAAGCATTGTTTAATATTGTACATACTTGTGAGGTGTGCTTGTGAGACCTTCTACATTATATGAAAAAAAAATCATTAAATATGGGGGTCTAGGAACAAATCCTTAAAGTCCAAGCATTGAATAGATCCATAAGTAGTCTACAAAAAATGTTCTTGGTTGTTTTGCATGAATTCATTAAGGTTAAATGAAAACAACTTCTTACATACATATTCTCCTTCCTCTATGTGTTGAGGTGGGTTACGAGAGCACCAACAAATTCCTTATAAGAAGAAACTATCTAAAGATAAGGTTGTAAATAAAGAATAGTTTCCTGAGATGTATAAATAATATTGGATAATAATGGGGTGTTTTATAAGTGTTTCTTAAACACCTTTCTATAGGTTTTAGTGTGATATGAGTGGGCCTCTGAGATGGTTTTTTTTTTCCATGGTAGACCTAAAAGTATCTTGAGAAGGAACCCTTGACCTAATGTATGACATCATAATTTTACTAGTAAAAGTTCATGCATTTAGGTTTTAGTCCAAGCCTTTAAAGACCATATATCGATGGATATTAACCACCGAAAATGGTACATCCATCCTCTCCACTAAATTGTGCAACTTGTATCATTAGTTTTGAAATTGGTTTGGGTCATGGAAATAAAAACACGTGTTAGGAAAATTGATATACAACACCTATTAGACATGGTGAATAACAAATATTTGAATGTCAATGGTTCCCTTAAGGTTTCATGAGAGGTCAACCTCAACACAAGCCCATTTTTTAGTATGAGTGAAATCATATTTATCTAGATCAAGTCATGTTAGTGTAGGTTTTTATTCCATTTAATGGTTTTCCCTACACATGTTATTTAACTTGCGTAGGCGTTATTAGGTCATTGAGGAAGATAATCCCACATGCATGGGGATATTGGGTCATGCCTATCTTCTATCTATATATATACCTTTATTAAAGTTATTGCTAACTAATTATGAATACAAGATTATTTGTTTTGCTTTGGCTTGATTTTATTCTCAACAACAGAGTTCTAATTCTCTTTGCTTCCACATTCATAATCTTGTGTTAATGTGTTTTATTCTTTCCATTTATATCTTGGATGATTTTGTCATGGTATCAGATCAATGATAGGAAAACAAACATTGATTTGTTATTTTGTTAAAATCGTGAGTATATTTTTGATTTGTATTCTAACATAGATTGTTAAGAAAAAAGAAATTTGCAGATCAGTGTGTTTATTTGTAGTATTATTATCTCATTAGAATTTGTATTTATCGACATGCTTTTGTATTGGCAGTACAATTATTTTTACAGATTTAAAGGTTTGAATCCTTTGTCACGAGCTGTACAAGTTTTTGGTCAGCTTAATCTTAGTGAGTTATTTTGCTTGCAAATCTAAGGGTTTGAATCCTTTGTCTTAGGTTGTACAAGTTTTTAGTTAGCTTAATCTTGGTGAGACATTTGATAACCTATGTGGCATCAATTTTGGTTATGATTTAGTGAATGAGATGTGTATAGCAATGTATTATCATTGCAAACTCAACAAGCTCTGATCTCTTTGATCATATTTTATAGTTTATTTGGACTTCAAGACGGTCTAAACTCTATTTAACGACCTTTCAATCCACATCTATCCATGTTGGTTGACGGTTTAGACCTTGTTATTCCCTCAACATCCTTGCATTATGCATTTATTGCTATGGATTTACTTAGATCTATCTCGTGGCCTATGTACGAACACCAAAATTCTTTGGCTCAGTATGAATTATTTAGGTGACAACATAAAGACTCCTACAACATGCCTAAATGGTTTCATTTTACAACAATATGTTAGGAATTAGTTTTTACATTTGGATATTTATCGAGAGGTAAATATTATATTGTGTTAGTGAGTTGTTTTCACAACTCATATAGATAGATTAGTTGTTAGTCTTCTATTATTGTTTAGAGTTATATTATTATGTAATAACAATATAATGTAAATAGGCTTATGGTTGTTAGATTGAGTTATTATAAGGAGATATGGAGATTGTGGTGGAGATATGATCTTATCAATTATAAGAAATACTTTTCCTATATATATGTATTGCTCGTATGAAATGAAATAGAGTGTGAGAATTATATTATCAGTGTTCATTTTATCTTTTGTTTGTGTTAATTCTATTATGCAACTCTAATCATCCCCAAGATCTAGTATCAGAGTAGGATAGCCATGAGATCTAAGAGACTTTAGATATTTGATTAGTATTCATAATGAGAGTCTAATAAAAGGGAGACATTTCAAAGAAGGCACCTGATTAGTGGATTTCATAAAAATAAGGTGCTACTTGCCTAATTCTTAAATACAAGCATTGAGAAAAGCACGTCAAATCCATGGCTTGAGAACATCATTGTCTGTGTTTGAATATTATGTACTCATTCATATTTGAATTGATCTACATAAATTCATACCCCCTTATGCATTACATGCATAATCATGATCTGATGTAGAGTTGAGAGTGGAAATTTAAATTGTTGGGACTATTCTGGCAAGTTCTAGAAAGACATAGTTATGAATCACATTGACTTTGAATGTGTTAGTCTTGGTATTGATCAAGGACATCATAGTTGGGTATATTGATATTGAATACTATTACATTGGAATATAATCCATATGGCAGCCTATTTCATAGAGAATGAACTAGCAGAATGGCATTCTAATATGTATTCATGTTTAGACTTGTGTGATACTTAAATCTTTGTGCTGAGTCACCATTTATTTTAGTGTTTTATTCTTGTATAGAAAAGCATCTTGATATTCATTCCTATATCTTTCACAATTCTACTATTTGAAATATTTAATCAGCCTGCACATAGATCTAATACATGTCATTTTGTTCATGTAATTATGAAGCTATTCAGACCCATGCGTCCAAGGCAGATCATTATTCATGATCTATTTTATTCATCCTACTAGTCTCTATGTAATTCTTATTCCAGCTCTTGTCATGTGGATGCCTTGACCTAGTTGAGTATTGATATGTATATAGTCTCATTGAAATTTAAGCTTTCCCAAAATCTATGGTCAATTTCACCACGTGGTATTTAAGTTTTGATTCATTAGTCTCAATTTCATATGTTATGTAGAGTCTATTTTTATGTGATAATTTTAAATCTAAAGTTAAAGTATGAGTTGAGTCAATACTGTACTTTTAAAAGTTTTATGTATTAGATTCATTTTTATTTTAAGGTTAGGTAAAGCCTAAAGCTAAGGGTCCTTAATGTTGTTTAGTTATGTTATGTCAGTGTTTAGAGTCAAATTTAAAATGAATTAACATGTCAAAATCTTTTTTACTGGTCAGGTTTATTGTAAATTATTTGGGTCCATTGTCAAAAATACGTTAAAAATTCAAAATTCAAAAGTGTTTAAATGTACAAGGATGTAATATCACTTGTATGTGGCATCCTAAATCAAATGTCTAAAGTGTCAATAATGTATGTGGGGGTTCCAATTTATATGGAAGCAACTAATACAGAACCTGTTAGAATCATTGGAGCACATGTTGACTTCATTGGCTAAGTAAGTAGATTCACTTACTAGAGGATGGAGGAAATGGAGGCTAGAGGTTCTAGAGCCTCTCATCATTCACCAATGATGGGGCCTAGATGATTTGGTGACATCTTTTGTGTGGTGTGTTTTTTATATTTTTCTGTTATGTATGTGCAAATAAGAATAGAAGTACATTCTTGTTCAAGTATTGAAATAAGTGAGCTTCTATGTTTGTATTTCCCTTTGAGGTAAAAATAATGATGAGGACTAAAAGAATGTTGTAGCATTATGTAGGTTTTTGGTTAACATGTAAAACCTTCTGGATGTTTTTTATTGTTAGTTAACCACATGTAAAACTATCTTTTGTTTTTAGATTTGTGGTAAATCAAGTGTAAAACCATCTGTAATTTGCAGGTTGGTGGTAAATCGAGTGTAAAACCATCTGATATTTGTAGGTTAGTGGTTAGCCAAGTGAAAAATCACTATTCGAGTTTGGTGAGAGTTGTAGTATAGGATAATGTCTTCACCATGTAAAAACTAAATTGGGGAATGTTAGGAATTAGTATTTACATTAGTATTTACATTTTAGTATTTATCAAGAGGTAAATATTATATTGTGTGAGTGATTTGTTCTCAAAAATCACGTAGATAGATTAGTTGTTAGTCATATATTATTGTTTAGAATTATATTGTTATGTAACAACAATATATTGTAAATAGGTTTATGGTTGTTAAATTGAGTTATTATAGGGAGATATGGAGATTGTGGTCGAGATATGATCTCCCCAATTATAGGAAAGACTTTTCTTATATAAATGTATTGTCAGTATGAAATAAAATAGAGTGTAATAATTATATTATCAGTGTTCATTTTATCTTCTATTGGTGTTAATTCTACTATGCAACTCTGATCTTCCCCAAGACAAAAGCCAAGTCAAAAATTAAATTATGCCTTACAATCATTTAAAACAAGCATATTTTATTGTTTTTTAAATAACTTGGTTTATTTTATGCCCTTAAGTGATTTTTTTTTCATTGAGTTACATACAAGTTTGGGTAGGCAAGTTGGTTAAGCTTTGTCTTAATGTGGAAGAGGTCACTGGTTCAATTCTTATCCCTATTTCATACAATTGGTGCAAGATTAATTCAAAATAGGCTATTAATGGCAGAAAATGGAAACTATTATAACTTTTGATAGGCAACTCAGATTGGAGTTTCATGTTTTTTTCAAAAGTGCTCAATTTTTTTGTGCTCGCTCCATTGGAGCCATTTGTTTTGTAATTTGTACTATAATTATAAAGTGCCAAAATCTAGGGAAGTTGATCGGAATTAATTGGGGGGGGAGGTAGTGTGTGTCTCTTTTCATGATGTTTGAGCCTTCTTTTCATTTCTACAACAACAAAATCAATTTTGCATTATGGATGCTAATTCGATAAGTCCTCTCATGTGTTTTAACTATTATAAATGGAAAACTAAAATGTAAATCATTCTGAGGAGCAAGATTTTACATCATAGAACTATGGTCACTTAGACTAAATCAAATACTAATACATAAAAATTTAAATGGTTTAACCATTGTGACAAAGCCTTTGGATTGTTGTGTCTTTATGTGTCTCATGACCTTCTCTTTTATGTTGAATCTACAAAAACTCCTAATGAAGTATGGACCATATTGAAAATTTTTTTTGGGAAGCTAGATGTAATAAGAGGTCATTAAATAGAGAACAAGCTTAGAAGATTAAGTCCTAGCAATTGTGATACCCTACAATATTTATTTACTAAATTTAAGTCTTTGAGATTGTAGTTAAATTAATGTGGAATAGATAAGAAATGTGATCAATTGATTCTATGTATACTGTCCAAACTAGGTCTAGACTATTTTGTGTTTATCTCTGCTTTCCATGCCACACAAAATGCTCTTAGATCCACATGGAATATGCTCTCTTTAGATGATTTTATTGCTGACTTGACTTGGGAGAAAGATAAGTTAATTAAAATGTGCACTTTGAATTCCTCAAAACCACAAATTATTGGAAATGAAAAACAAAAGGCTTCAAACAACTAAGAGGAGGAACAAAACCCTACCTCCTCAAAAATAACCATCAAAACCTCCTCTGCCAATAGTAAACCTAAGAAAGAGAAGGTTAAATGTGTTGATTGCAATAAAAATGGGCATGATGAACACAAGTGTATGAATAAATAGATTGAGCACCTAACTCATATTATGGAAAATAATAACATAGGTTTTCTTGAGTCCATCAAACAAAATGCATCAATTCCATATTCTTCTAAGGCAAAAGAAAATGGTAAAAATAAAGTTAAAGGCAAGGCTCTTGTAGTAATTTTATCTACTCATTCATCTTGGTTCATTGACTTAGGTGCTTCACATCACATGGGATCTTCACAGGTTGAGTTCACTTCCTTAGATCCATGTATCATGTCTTCTATCACATTAGGTGATGATACTTTGGTATCAATTGTAGGGAGAGGGTTTGTTGAAGTGAATGGAGGAACATTCACAAATGTTCTAAGTTTTCCCTCACTTTCAACCAATCTTTAATCAGTGTACTAGATCACTCACATTAATAAGGGTATGAGAGTTAAATTCTCTTTAGATTATGTAGTCTTCAAAGAGTTAAATAATGAATCTATAGTGGTAGTGGGAAGGGTAGATCACCAGACTTGGTTATACACCTTCTCACACTTTGCACATGATATTTCTCCTATTGCATTTCTTACTCACATATATGGGGTAAGAAAACTATGGCATGAGTGATTTGGCCACCTTAACTATCGATATTTAGAATAACTTAGTAAACTTGATATGGTCACGTGTTTGCCTCGTATTCATTTCTCTAAGGGTCTTTATGAGGGTTGTACCCTTGGCAAGCATCCTTAAAATAAATATGACAAAGGTAAAGCATGGAGGGCTACACACGCATTGGAGTTAATACACAATGATGTATCTAGGGTATTTTTGAGACCATATTTCACTTGGTCTAAGTATGTTCTCACCTTCATTGATGATTTCTTGAGGTATACATGGGTGTACTTCCTTTGTCAAAATTTTGAATATTTTTGACATTTTTTGAGACTTCAATGATCTTATAAAAAAACAATCTTGGAAATTCATCAAGGTTATACAAAAAAATAATGATGGTGAGTATGTCAATAAGAGGTTTGAGCAGTTTTGTATTTTAGAGGGGATTGTTTTGCAATGTACAACTTTGTACAATCCTCAGTAGAATGGTGTTGTAAAATGCAAGAATCAATCCTTGAAAGAGATGGCTAACCATATGATTCTTTCTAAATCACTGACATCTCAATACTAGGAAGAGGCAATCAACTATGATTGTTGCATTTAGAACTAGGTTCCTCATAAAACCTTGAAATGAATCACTCTTTTTGAATCTTGGAACAATCAGAAACCCATAGTTGATCTGTTCATCGAGAGAAGTGTTCTCTTTTAGGAGAGTCCCTCGGACACTTCTCCCACTTCAATGGACTCACTTGGATTCGATAATAGTTTTAATGACTCAAATCAGCTTGAGCACATTCTGGAGGTTGAGGACTCTTCTTCTAGTTCATATAGTGAGAGTAGTGATGGGGATCCATCTCCATCCACATTTAGCCACACTTTAGAGGATGAGGATTCACCACCTAGCTCACCTACTTTTGGTCATCTTTGGGCTAGGCAAACACTGTAAAGCACAAATACATGGGTTGGGATCCTTTAGATGTTAGATAGACATGTTTAAAGTTTTAGAGTGGTCCACATGCTTTCTATGACTCTACCTCCGATCCACAAACCTTTTGGGAGGCATCTAGCATTCCTGAGTGGGACATTGTTATGTATGAGGAGTTTAGTTCCTTGATTAGGAAAAACACTTGGGATTTGACACACCTTCTTAAGGGAAGGAAGATACTTCGATGCAAATGGATATATCAAACTAAGAATGAAACAAATGGTTGATTTAATAATTTTAAAGCATGATTGGTCACAAAAGGTTTTTCATAGATGCCTAACATTGACTACACCGAGACCTTTGCACCAATTGCAAAGATTAACTCTAATAGACTCACTCTTTCCATTGTCATAACTCATTGCTAGGATGTTCATCAAATAGATGTGAAGAGTGTCTTTCTTCATGGTGACCTTGAGGAGGAGACTTACATGGAGCAGCTACATGGTTTTGTTGAGACTCTTCCTTAGTATGAAGACATCAAAAATCTATCTATGGCTTCAAACAAGCCCCTTGGGCTTGGTATTCCAAGTTAGATTCATTCCTTCTTTCATTAGGATTTACTAGATGCCATTCTAATTCAAATGTCTACTTCTTGTGGTAGGATGATTCACTTTTGATTCTAGTCTAATATGTTGATGATCTATTGATCACAAAGAAGTCTTCATCGTACATTACAATAGTGAAAGAAGCTCTTCATGACATATTTTCCATGACTCACTTGGGTTCATTGCATTACTTCCTTGAGATTAAGATTTCACAATCTGACTCAGGGATTACCATTGCATAACCTAAGTATTCTCTCGATTGACTTGTTTGGTTTCACATGGCTAATTGTAAGTCAACTCTAACTCCCTATCTATCTAGAGTCAAGCTTGAGGTTGATTGTTCTACACCATTAGTTAATGTTACCTTGTATCAACAACTTATTGGAAGTCTCATCTACTTGACACATACCAAACCCGCCATTTCATATGTTGTAGGCATGGTCTCCAGATTCATGCAGAAGCCTCATGAGATACATTAAAAAGAAACTAAGAGGATTCTCCACTACATTCAGAGTACAAAGATTTGGGATTCATTAGAGAATTAGCATTGACATTGACTTGGTTGGGTATACATATTAAAATTGAGCTAGTGATCTTGAGGATCACAAGTCTACTTTAAGCTATAGTTTCTCCTTTGGTTCAGGTTCAGTTAGTTGGTCAAGTAAGAAATAAAATGATATTATTTTTCCATCTTTGAAGGTATAATATAGAAGAGTTGTTAATGTTGTTACTAAGGTTGTTTGGTTTCAGGGGATTCTCATAGAGTTTGATATCCAATTTAGGTGACCCACAATCATCTTATACAAAAACCATAGTACTATTTAGATTTGTAGGAATCTAGTTCAGCATCAGTGAACCAAGCACATTGATATTCACATGCATTTCATCAAGGAGCTCATTCATGAACAAGTCATCTATCTCAAATATTGTCAGACCATGGAGTAGATTGCTGACATCTTCACCAAACCCTTTACTAAGAGTAATCATCTTCACTTGTGGGCTCTTATTGGGGTACGGGCTACATCAACATCATCTTGGGGGGAGGCTTATAGTGGTTTTCTCCTTTTCTCCACTTTTTGAGAGTTTCATTATACTTGGGTACCTCATCAGGGTATGTTATTGAAAAATATTTCTTTTGTCTTTCTAAGCTATGCTTAAGGGGGTGTTAGTGTAGGTTTATATTCCATTTAATGGTTTTCCCTACACATGTTATTTAGCTTGCTTAGGTGTTATTAAATCATTCAAAAAGATAATTCCACATGCATGAGGATGTTGGGTCATGCCTATCTTCCACCTGTATACATACCTTTACTAAAGCTATTGCTAAGTAATTTTTAATACAAGATTATTTAGTTCTGCTTTGGCTTAATTTCAATCTCAATAATAGATTTTTGTTTCTGCATTCATAAGCTTGTGCTCATGTGTTCTATCCTTACATTGGACGATTCCATGAAGACATATAACTTGCCCTAAAGAAGAGGCCAAGTGATGGAGGAAAGGGCAACAAGATAAGGAAGACCCTGGTAGCTCAACCCAAATCGACACCTTAAGGGCATACAATTCCACAACAACAAAATTGCAGTTTTAAAGGAAAAAAACTAATAGAGAGTTCCTAAGAAACCAAGGATCATGTTTAAAAACAATAAATACATGCTCAGAGTTAGCTAATAAAATTGAACAAAAACTTTAATCATATTTTAAAAAGCGTCCAATTTAATCCCATGTGAAAACTATGCAAAATACACCCAACATTTAAACTTGTTTACATACTCTTTTAACGATTTACAAATATTATCAAACTTTTTTTTTTGAGATTGAAAAATAATCTCGATTTAAAATACACCAATAATCAATCCTTTATGCCAAAAACTAAGAGAATCAATTCCACCATATTCCCATGAGACTGGATCCCAAAATTATCCCTTTCATTTCAGGTAAATATAAACCCTTTGTGGATGGTGTAACACTTGTGACAGCGATCAGAGTTCAACGCCTTTCATATTTTATATTAATATTACTTTGATATTTTATATTAATATTACTATTTGAAAGGGAAAAACAGAAATGAAGGGGAGCCACTAATTCCAGATGAGGTGATGGTGCGATGGTAGTAGGGGCAGTGTGTACACACCGGAGCAGACTGCGGAATTTCCGCCATTAAATGTCACAAACCAATCTGTGGCCGAAATTCCTTTTAAGATAAAATTCAATCGAAGCCACTAAAATCCCACCCTTGAAGATATAATTCAATCGATTTGATATACGACAATGGGTATTGCCATTTTCACAAAGCAGCCTAATGGTAGCATCATTATCTCTCTGTGTTGAACTTCAACACATTACAGCATCCCATTTCCTGACAAAACATGTCGCATTAAACCAAAAAAAAAAGAATAAGAACAAGAATTACAACACCCACACCTCCACTCTCTCACAAATCAATCAGAAGAAAAAAAATGACAGTAACTCCCATTGCGAAGAAGTCAGATTGAAGGAGGCAATGCAATTTAAAGGAGAAGCGCTCAAGGCGGATGGTTTTATCTTTACCCGCCTTGTTAAAGCGTCTACTGCTCGGCACGACCTGCAAAAGGGAAAGGAGATTCATGGGTTCATAATTAAGAATGGATTCCAGTCCGATTTTTTTGTGGGCAGTGCACTTGTTTTTATGTATATAAAATTTAGGTTTCCAAATCTTGCACGCCAAGTGTTTGACGACATGTCTTACAGAAATGAAGTGACTTGGAACGCCATGATTGCCGGTTATGCGCAGAATAAGCGCAGCGTAGAGGCACTGGAGCTCTTCCGTGATATGCAATTTGCAGGGGTGAGGTCTGATTCCTTCACCTTTGGCAGCGCCCTCGCGGCGTGTGCCGACTTAGCAGCTCCGGGTAGCGGAAAGGAAGTTCATGGTTACATGATTAGGACTAGATTAGAGTTAGATGTCTTCGTGGAAAGTGCCCTGATAGATGTGTATGCTAAATGTCAAATGATAGGGGATGCACGCAGGGTATTCGACAAAATGTCTCAAAGAGATGTCGTTTCATGGAATACAATGATTTCAGGTTATGCCCATAATGGACAAAGTGAAGAAGCCTTGAAACTCTTTCCAGAAATGCAATTGGCAGGTATGAAACCAGACTTGTACACAGTCCTGAGTACTATCCCTGTGTGTGCCCGCTTAACAGCTCTGCAGCAGGGAAGACAGATTCACAATTTTGCTATCAGAAGTGGGCTTGATTCACAACTTCTTGTAGGAAATTCCATTATTCACATGTATGCCAAATGTGGAAGTATAATGGCAGCTCACCAAGTCTTTGACATGATGTCTCGCAGGGATCAGATTTCATGGAATACTATAATCACAGGGTATGGCATGCATGGACTTGGTGAAGATGCCATTAAGCACTTTTTCCAAATGCAAAAGGCAGGATTTAAACCTGACAAAATCACCTTCATTGGACTGTTGTCTGCTTGCAGCCATGCAGGATTGGTGGCTGAAGGCTGGTATTACTTCAAATGGATGATCGAGTGTTATGAGATTACACCGAGTATGAAGCACTATGCCTGCATGGTTGATCTTCTTGGTCGTGCAGGGCATCTGGATGAGGCACAGAACTTTATCAAAAAGATGCCATTAGAACCCAATGCTTGCGTGTGGGGCGCCTTGCTAGGTTCCTCCATAATTCATCACAATATAGAGGTAGCAGAGCAAGCTGCAGAATGTCTTTTCAAGTTGGAGCCTGAAAATACCGGAAATTATGCACTGCTATCAAACATCTATGCCAAAGCAGGCAGGTGGATTGATGCAGCAAAGATTAGGAATATGATGAAAGATAGGGGTTTAAAAAAGGTCACAGGATGCAGTTGGGTTGAAGTGAAGCACAGGGTGCATTCATTCCATGTAGGAGGGGGTACACATCCACAAATAGAACAGATATATGCAATGCTAGACAGCTTGGCTGAGCAGATAAAGGCAGCAGGGTATGAACCTGATATTAATTTTGCCCTTCATGATGTAGAGAATAAGGAAAAGGAGCATTCTTTATTGGACCACAGTGAGAAGTTGGCCCTTGCTTTTGGGCTTATCAATACATGCAATGGGACACCTCTCAGGATCATAAAAAACCTTCGTGTGTGTGGTGACTGCCATACTGCCATAAAGTTCATCTCCAAGGCTGTAAAGCGAGAAATCTTTTTGAGAGATACCAATCGCTTCCATCACTTCAATGATGGGCTATGTTCTTGTGGGGACTACTGGTAATCTTAACCAATAATGGCGACATACTAATCTCTGTGTATTATTCACCTTTTATAGGCAGTAAATATTATATTGCAATTTGTAAAGTCGAATTATTACATTCAGGCACCAGGGTTAAATGGTTTTGACATTCCAAGTAAAAATTCGATGAAGATGGTTATAGGATTGATTATTTAGTCTTGAAAAGGCTTAATTCTCCAAGCATAGCTTTCTCATTGGGCATCTTGACAGTTGAAATGAACATAGACTGATCTGAAATGGATCACCCACGAGTGTACAATATCATCAGGAACTGCAAACTGTAACTATAGATGGCGCCATGGAAGCTGAGTCCCCAGAAGTAACTGAAATGCGAGAAATATTGGGAAAATGGAAGGTGGGAGGCCATACATCAGTCTAAATTCAATAAATGCATTCACGTTCTTTTGGTCATTCTTAGCAGATTTGAAGCACGAGAAATATGTGCTTCATTTAAGAACAGAGTTTCAGAGGTTCCAAGCTCCATGAGATAGCCGATACACAACTTGAACATTGTAGAACACATTGGGAAACAAGAATAAAGCCTGTGTCTGGCTTTTTGTGGAGTTTTTTGGAACCAGAGCGGGATTTTCTCCACATAAATACTGTGTACGTATGTGTGTGGACTGATTTTCTGTACCTGCTTATTTCCTTCTTGCCATGTCAGCAACTGCACATGGAAGTGGTGACTAATTGAGCACGTGTACATAAAATTTCCAGTTTGCACTAGTTTAATTTCAGTAGTTTAACGCTGATTTGACGTTTTAGAAGAGAGATGTTCTTGTTGGTGGAATGATTTCGTCATAAACTCATTAATTGCAGGTCAATCAGGTATGAAAAAGGTTTGTTGTGGCTATGTGGATAAATTTTAGGAGTTGCATGTCCCTTACCTAGCAAGGGAAAGCTAGAGGTGTAGGATCACTAGAGCCCTAAAAGCCCAAAAATGGAACTAGGAGGTGAAAAGCCTAAATTTTCAGCCATTTAGATGCACATGAAGCCCAGCTTGCAAGGAAGCCAATGTTGCTAGCATAGCTGAAAATTCAGTTGGACTAGTCGGCTCTATTGATACATAAGTGACAGCTCTAACCAGGGAGTTATGTATTCCTCTTGAGCGGCAATATTCGCATAGGATGAAGGTAAAACAGACCAGAGGAGAGAGCTCTAATAATGCAACCGCACAACCTCCATTCAAGATGGAGGTAAAGATGGAGATTCATCTTTTTACTGGACAAGTTCATGTGAACAAGCTCAAGAATTGCCTCGAGGAATTGGAAATCTATTTCAACATTCATGGTATAAGTGAAGAGCAAAAGATTTCATTTTCCTTCTTCAAGATATCTCACCATGCTCTAATATGGTGGGAAACCTATGTAGATGCCGTAAGGTTGAACAAGGAGCCATCAGTGATGAAATGGAAAACCTTCTTTTTGCTTAAGGTTTAATTTTATCCTATTGTTTATGAGAAGTAGCTCATCAAATGGCAATATTTCCGACAACGGCAATGCCAATGTGTGTGAGAGTACACCACCGAATTCCAAAAGCAAGCAATTGTATTGGCTCTTTCTCCAAAGAACCCAAATGTGGTAGTAAAATACCTTGGAGAGCTCCATGGTACATTGGAAGGCAAGTCCTTCAATTCAAGCCCTCTACATAGAGATGGAAAGGAAGAGTAACAAGAGATTTCACCTAATTCCAACCAACAAGAACCCTCCAAGAAGAAGGATAGAGGAGTGGAAAGGAAACAAAAAGAGGAAAACTATTGTTGTCCATAAGTGCAAGGATCCTAAGAACCACTGCGAACATTGCAACATAGATGGACACACTGAGGATAAGTGTTGGAAGCTATATAAGGAGCTTCAACTCAAAAACTGTTAGAAGGATCAAGCCAAGAAGAACGTGGCAGCCAAGATTAAAGGGCAATAGGTGGAAACTAGTTCTGATGTAGATGAGAAGGTAGTGTGGAGTTTGCTTCTAGTTCACAAAGTAACTTGATTTCCACATCCATTGGTTTCGGTGTATTAGGATGTTGAAATGAGGGTTACAAAACAATGTAGAATTCTATTATTGTTGATTTTGTCGATGAAGTAGAGTGTGACATTGTTCCCTTTGATGTGTGTGAAGTAGAGTTTGGCACCCCATACATGTGGGATAGGGATCCAATCTTTTTGAGAAGGTAGAGCAACAACAACAGCCTAATCAAGAATGGGAAGTCATTCTTCATTAATGCATACAAAAGTAAGTAAAAGATCTCACTGGTATCCACCGACCAAGCGAAGAGGCTCATTAATGCAAGTGCACATTTGGCATCCACATCAATATCCCTTGTGTTGGGTTTATAAGGATGTTGAAACGAGGTTTACAAAACAATTCAATATTTTACCTTCCATAATCTCCATTTTTGTTGATGAAATAGAGTACGTCATCGTACCCCTTGATGTGTGGGATAGAGATGCATTCTTATCAAGAAGACAATAGATCAAATACCACCTAATCAAGGATGGGAAGTCATTTTTCATTAGCATACAAAGACAATCAAAATATCTCATTGGTATCCACTAACCAAGCAAAGAGAATCATTAATGCAAGCTAGAAGTTTGACATCCACATCCATATCCCGTTGGGTTGGGTGCATACGAATGTTGAAATGTGAGTTACAAAACAATACAAAATCATAGTTTCATAACCTCCAATTTTGTTGATGGAGGGGAGGGTGGCATTGTACCACTTGATGAGTGTGAAGTGATATTTAGTAGCCCATACATGTGGGATAAGAATGCAATCTCCTTGAGAGCACAAAACAAACACTGCCTGGTCATGGATAGGAAGTCATTTGTCATTAGCATACAAAGGAAAGTAAAAGATTTCATTGATATCCACCAATGAAGAAAAGAGATTCATTAATGCAAGCAAGAAGTTTGACATCCACATATACATATCCATTGGGTTGGGTCCACAAGGATGTCAAAATGTGGGTTACAAAACAATGCAAAATTGTGTTTTCCATAACTACCAATTTCATTGATGGAGTGGTGTGTGATGTTGTACCCCGTGACTTGGGTGAAGTGGTATTTAACAGTCCATACATGTAGGATAAGATTGAAATCTCCTTGAGAATGCAAAACAAATACTACCTAATTGCATACAGGAAGTTGTTTGTCATTAATGCACGCAAAGGCAAGCAAAATATCTCATTGTTATCTATTAACCAAGCAAAGAGGCTCATTAATGCAAAGCAAGAAGTTTGGTTGCTACTCTTGAAAGCCAAGCAAGGAGATGGACCGATAAGAGGTGGAAAATTCAAAAGCTAGCTACATGAAGGAGCAAACACTACAGTTTGAAGGGTCGATTCACCAATCAAAGGAAAAGTTTCAAGAAACAAGAGGCTTGCCTCTAGAAAGGAAGGTAAAACATGAGATTCAATTGCTTCATGAATCTCCAATATTGGGCTAATAGGTGACTAATCTTGGAGTCCAAAAAGTTAAGAAGCAATTGCGAGACTAGATGGCCTAAGGAGTGATACACCAAGTATTTCATTGTGTGAATCATCTATTATGATGGTGCCAAGGAAGGATGGAGCATTGACAATATGCATATATTACATAGATATTCATGAGATCTCTATCAAAAGCAGGTATCCTATTCCATAAATTGATGATTTACTTGACCAATTGCAACATGCCATGTTTTTCATAGTCTTCCAAAAATTCATGATCCAGTTGACCAGTTGCAACATGTGAAGTATATCAAAAAGTTGGACAAAGTTGTGTTACCATCAAGCTTTGGTGGACATAAAGAAAACTGTCAAAATAAAGCAAGGGTTATATGAGTGGTTTGTTCTACCGTTTTGGGTGCACATTGTACCCACGACATCCATGAAGCTGATGAATGTTGTGATACACCCATTCATTGGTTCTTACTTGATATTGTACTCAAATGACATTCTTTTTTTAACTATACATGGAACGAACAATTATATCATTTGCAACAAGCATTGAAGACTCTGAAGAAGCGTTAATTGTTATTCAACCTCAATAAAAGTGAAATTGCCAAGAAATCGTTGGTATATTTGGGCCACAAATTTGGAGTTGGTGAGTTGAGAATATATCTGACAAAGATAGATGCCATTCTTATGTGTGTAGATACCTAAATCTGGTCACATGTACTTGACAATATTAATTCTTAACATATCTTGAACCATTTGACTTACACTCACATATATGACTCCTATTCCATTCCTCTAGTCATTTATTTATACGCAAGCTTGACCCCTTTGTTTGTTGTCACTATTACACTAGAATTTTTTAGTCAAAGCTCAAACTGCCTTATATCACTCTTAGACTGCTTCTAACCTAAGGACAATTGTCCCTACTTTTTTGGGACAAGGCTGTCTTAGGCAGATAAGTCCATTGTCACAACCCTATCCACCTAGTGCGGCTTTGTCCTCGCACCATTTAAAGGTTAGTTTCCAAAATTTGAAATATCCATATGGGTCATCTCACAGATTTCGCAATTCGGCTAAAGGAAATTATTTAAAAGAATTACTATTTAACCAAATCAAAGGTTATTTACTAATGTACTTGATATCTATCTGGCATCTATCTATTACACTATTGCACATTGAAAAATATGCTCTATTCTTCTCAAATGTAATATCAATTGCTAAAAGCAGTCACAAATCAAGTCTAAAGCATGCCAAATCAAGCTAAGAGTTAGCATTGTCGAGTATCAAAGCCAACTTTCTAACTACATACATATAGTCAAGGATCACAATTGTACAATCAATCTAGGTGGGAAAACTACATGTGGCTCAATTCCTTTATCGCAGGCAACAATCAATCGTCAATGAGGGTGATTGGGGTTAGCTCAACCCATTACACTTTCCCTTTCTTTTACATGTTCTAGCTCTCATAAGTACACCTAGAGTTTCCAAAGCAAAGAGATAGAAAATAGAAATTTATGCTCGACATTAACATAATCAAAAAAACTTAGCCTCCTTGGTGGATATAGTTGCATGTGACAGAGAAGTTACATTTTCATCATCTTCAAAGCAAACAAGTCCGCAATCAATGAATATGTTGCACTACAAATCTGTCTAGAGAGTGCAAACTTGTCTAAACGTAGTCACAAACTTTGTTTCTGAATCTGAGCTCTAACAGTCTTATTTTATCATATTTTCCACTGTCAAACACCTACTCCAGTCAACCAGAAACCAAAAAATGCTAAATATCTTACTCTTGATTGTAGTTACTATTTTTAAGATATGCCACTTGTTAATTGATTTCAATATTCAATTTAATCTTTACATTTAGATTTATGCTTAATTGTCATGTATTATAATTTGAAGAATCTTTCAATGTTTTATATATATTGAACACTATTAAATGTTTTATGTGCACAAAATTGGCATGCACTCTTTATTTGAGCTTTTATCAACAAACATCCCATACACAGTGTCACAATCAACAATGGGTCTAGTGAAAACACATGCATAATGACGCTTCTTCCCACTCTTAAGTACATAGAGCAGGGTTTTAAGATACATAAAAAGTAGTTAAATCATACAATGGACACATACAAAATAATCTTGGGCATATAATGCTACCTCTTCAAGTTAATTCAACAACAATGGCTACTCCATTCTCAATCTTATCAAGCATGTGGATCTTTGACATGTTATTAGGATGCCCTTGGATACAAAAGCTCTATGCAATACCATCCACAATATATCAATGTCTCAAATTTATACATTGTAATTGGGTGGTCCTATTTTTAGGCATTCGATATAAATACCCTCTACAATCAATGGTATCTCCTCCTCCTCCGCCACCACCACCACAGTTGGTTATTACACATATTCAAGAGCATAGTGTAAATATAATTGTTGCACCTACACAAGATCTTTTTATAAAGTCAAACTAGAGGATAGTAACACACCCTCCTCGACAACAAGCTTCACATCAAAGAGTTATGAAGAGTTCAAACAAATCTTCATCTTCTAAAGTATGTCCTAAGGTAACACCCCAAACAGTTCAGTGTGTTCCAAAATGAACACATAGAGTGAGACTTTCTCCTACTATACAATGGACTCCACCAAGTTTTGCACTCTCTAGATTTACAAATCCTACATATGATTATATGAACAATGTCAAGATAGTTACATTATAACACTGGATTCATTTTAATATTTAGATTCATCTACATATAACACTTTTGGCCCATGGAAATTCACTCTCCCATTCTATGATATAAACATGCACTATGGTCCTCCCATTGATGGGATCATTGGTTAGCTTATTTACATTTTGTATGTTTCAAATATGTCAAAAATACAAAAAAAAAATCAAATGTGTCAAAACTACAAAAAACATTCAAATATTTCACATATATAAAAACATTCAAAATAATCTCAATAAATTCAAAAATTATGACTTAACCATGACATGAGTTACTAGTTTACTTCTTTACACATGTTATTTATCACATATTTTGTTAGATAACATGTTTTTTTCATACACATGCATTTCACAAGGTATATGAGAGTAATGCATGACATACATATTATACATGGATTCTTAGATTCTAGATTCCCTTACACCTAGTGGCCACACCTATGTTGAGGGCATCTTATTATACAAGTTATATTATCATACGTTATATCTATCTATGACCTCTCTGCCATGTTGAGCTACATATCCTACAAGTGTCTTGTTAGTTACTCATATCCTACATTATGCTACATGAATGTGTTACTTTGATATGATGTGACATTAATACATATGGATTGTGTAGACTAGTTTTCACTTATTTTATGCTCTTTTGATATTGTTACTTTCTTACATGATAGGATAGACATTGTTTGTTTATCGTGTGTAGACACTTGGCCTTGTGTGCGCAATATCTTGATGTCCTTTATTTACAACATTTTTAAGTCATTTACATGCATCCATTGACCTTATTTATTGCTACAGTTTTATATCCTTTGTATGTGGCACTTGGCCTTATGTGTGACATTGTGTGTTATGTTTTTTGTGCTTGTAGTGCTTGATTAGTGGTGTCATTATCCATATCATAAACTTTTACTATGTAGTCTTATAATTTATACATGTCTTGATGACATACACTATACTATGATAACATACTCTCCACATGTTGACATGATTATATATGTTATATCTTTATCCCATGATGCAATTAACTCTTATTTTGATATGAGAGACTTTTATGTTACATCCCTCATCTCAAAAAAGGGGCATTACAATGGGCTTGTCCTAGAGATTCAAACCTCTACAAATAGAAAAATTAGATTTTTCGACAAAATACAAGTTTCAAATTTTTTAAGTAATTCAATAGCTAGATACATGATAGATATTGGCACATTAATACAAATAATGGGGATATATGACATACATAAGAACTTACTTTATAGATACTCAAATACATATTCATACACACTTGGATGCATATGCAAAACAATTACATGAACATAAATTACAAGTTCCACATACATTTACAGTTGAGCATATAGATGATTGGCATTTTATATCATTTTTCAAATTCAAAAGGCATGATGCTAGCTCTTTCACACATAATTTTTTCAAATTCAAAAGGCATGATACTAATTCATGTGCATCTACAATAGAGTTTACAGATTTAATGGCAAATGGTTGTTATTTCACTTGAAATCTATTGGCATTACATTCATGATAGGGGCATAAACATTCTTCATTCTATTGATCATGTAAATAGAATCTAAATTCATCTGTAATGGTGTGATACATTCTATTATGGGTAACTTACGTTCAAGTCTAGAGACACTCAACAACCTTAGCGTTACTTCTATCAAACCCATTGTGTCATTCCATCTTCTATTATAAGTGATGTATGTTTGAGTCTAATGACACTTAACATCTTTGGTATCACTTCTAATTAACCCACTATGGTTCCACATTATTTTTGATGAGTACATTGGGTACTTCTCCCTAATCATGAGAGATGGAGTCTGCTCCCTCCCAACTCAACGTCTTGATTAGTTATTCAAGATTGGAACTCGATCACTCTTAATTCACCATCATTTTAACATGAGGAACCATCTCTCTAAGTGTTTTGATAAGGGGACACATTTATCTGATGTTTCATCATATTTTATAAGTTACAGGGCAATATGGTTTCATCTCCCTACAAGTGTATTCCTTCATTGCTCTCTTTTCAATTTCTAATTTTCAAATTTTAAATATAGACATTAATGACTTCATGTGTTGTTGCAGGGTTGCTGAAATGAGTGTCTTGTACAATTGGAGTTTCTTATCAAAATTCAAAGTGTGTTTTACACACATTTTTATTCTTTCTCCTTTACTCTAGCAATTTTATTACTAAAATAAAGGGGGCAAGTGTTAGGGCGTGGAGAGGGGCAAATGTAGATACATGAATCAGGTCAACAGATACTTAACAATATTAATGTTGACATATCTTGAACCACTTGACTCACACACACATATACAACTCATATTCTCCATTCATCTAATAATTTATCTATATGATAGATTGACCCCTTTGTTCATCATCACTACTGAATAGGAATTTCTAAATTAGTGCTCAAACTACCTTAAATCATTCTTAGACTACTTCCATCCTTAGGACAATTATCTTTGCTTTTCTAGGATAGGTCTACATTAGGAAAATAGGTTTTCTACCGTGGACCTATCCACCCAACACAACCTTCTCCCCATGCCATTTAATGGCTAGTTTCCAAAAGTTAAAATATCTAAATGGGGCATCCTACATATTTCACAAGTTGGCTAAAGAAATTATTCAAAAATAACTATATAAAAAAAAAGGGGGTCATTCATTAAAGGACTTGATATCAATTTGGAATCTATTTATTGGACATTAAGAAAATATGTCATGTTCTTCCCACATTCAATATTAATCACTATGAGCAGTTAAAAATCAAGTGTAAAACATTCCAAATCAAGTTAAGAGCTAACATTGTCAAGTATCAAAGCCAAAATTATAGTTGCATACATATAGTCAAAGATCATAATTACACAATCACTCTAGGAGGGATAACTATGTTGATGCATACATATAGTCAAGGATCACAATTACAAAATCACTCTAGGGGGGATAACTATGTGTAGCTTGATTCCCTCCTCAAATATCTAGAAACATAAGCAACAATCAATCATCAACAAAAATGATTGGGGTCAGCTCATCCCATTACACTTTTCATTTATTTTGTAGGTTTTTAACTCTCACAAGTACACCTAAGGTTTTTAAAAAAAATAACACCAAGGTTTCTACTCAACACTACTAGAATCAAAATATTTTAGCCTCCTCAATAGACACATGCACATGCAGCAAACTAATTATAGTTTTGTCATCTTCAAGCAGACATGTCAGCTAATAATGGATAGGGCCACACTGCAAAGCTGTCTAGGGAGCATAGACTTATCCAAACACAACCGTAGACTCTATTTCCAGACTTGAGTTGTCAAAATATTAATTTATCTTTTTTCCACTATCAAATAGCTACTATAATCAACTATAAACCAGAAAATGCTAAGTAGCTTATTCTTGGTTGTAGTTACTATTTTTAGCATATGCCACTTGTTAATCAATTTAAATTGTCATTTCAACCTTTACATTTTCATTTATTCTTAATACTTCAAAGTTTTATGCCTATTGAACACTATTAAATATTGTTAAATAAAAACTAAGGTAAAGCTATGTGGCTAAGGGCTTACAATGTATCTAAAGTAACAAGATTTGTGGGAGTTATCCAATATATTTGACATTTTTTTGTGTCTTTCTCCGAAGTCACAACCCCTCTCCATATTCTCATCAAAATTGATTTGTCTTCACTTTGGAAAAAATAAGCAAAATGCAACCTAATAAATTGAAGCAAAAATTTAGAAATGGTCTAGTTTTAGTTTTACCTAAGTTGTAAGGATCCTTTGAGATTGAAACAAATGCATTGGGTTATGCAATGGGACAAAGTACAATTACTAGTGTGCTATCATTTCAAAAACATTATTGGGGCTTTTTAAACTACCCAAAATATGGAAATAAGGCATACACTCTACCGCATATGTGAAGAGTGGAAGCACTACTAGTTGTTGGGAAGGAAATCATACTTTACATTCATCAAAAAACTCTTCACAAAATAAAGTGCAAATATAAATGCACTTTAGTTGGATGGGATTCCTTAAAAAAATCTACTTGGTGATAAAGTAGAAAGAGGACACTACCAACAAGGTAACATTTATCCTCTAGGCCTCCCATGTCTAATCTTTTAGTTATTAGCACTATACTATCTCTTTAACCTTTCACCCATAAGGCATATAGGTAACAATATTGCAAAGTTGTTGAATTGGAAATATATATCAACAATTTCATGTTTCCATAGAACATTTTTCAAGGGGGGAAATCGAGTAATTCCTCAAGAATGAGAAAAATAGTTTAACTTATGAGGGAGGAAATCACCTTCAAAGTAATGATCTACTTAAGGATTGAAAAAATATTTTTTGATTTGAAGTGGTATGTGTATTGGCCAAAGACGTAAGTGGACAATTTGAACTTCATTTGGGGGTGTATTATACACATTACAAACAAACCAAGTAATAGGAAATTGTGGTTGTGCATACCATTATTGGTCCTAAGCTGACCATGGAAGTGTATCACCATGAACTTATGATGGGCTTCCAATTACTTGGCAAGGTAATGATTAATTTTTTGTTATAGTTGATCAATTTATCAAAATGTGTGTATTAACCCCATTTAAGAAGATAATCTTGGGTCAATTTTTTTTTCAATAATTCTTCATCAATATGTTGATACATTTTGGGTTGCCTAGGTTAATAATTTTCCTCAGTGATTTGTTAGCATATTTTTCTATGTGCCTACCATTTTGTTTGCACCACTCATGTTTATCATAAGATTTATGTTCACCGTGCCAACATATCACACAAGCAAACTTGTCTGCTCACCCAAGGTGCAAAAACAAATTATTGGGGTGAGGTTGGGTTAGTTGAACAAATGACATCATAAACCTTATTATATCTTACAACATGGTGCAAATTAACACTAAGGCCTTCTTAACCAATAAACAAAGAGTGTGCAAAGATAAAACAACTAAACACCATCACAAGCATTGTTAACTTAAACAAAAATGAAAGATGATAATAACCATTAAATAAAGGCTCATCTTCTTTGCATTAATGTTCAAGAATACATATATGTTCTAGAAAGTAAAGTTTGTAGTGGTAAAAATATTGATACAACATCATTACAACAACAATATTCAACAAACTAAACCATGAATCAAGGCGATATTTTATAGGCTCAAACCAGCATCTTGAGGTTACATCCAATATAGGTTCAAACTAACACCTTATGGTTGCATCCAATAAATGTGCACCCCAAAAATTACAAAACAACTTTTCTAATAATATTAGTGTTTAACTATTTTACATTGAATTATTTTGACTAACAAATTCCTAGATTGCACCATGCCATGTTAGATTTGATCAAGATCATTTTATACAATGGTTTGCATTAATTTTGACCTGCTTGAAGACTTGCTATATATCAACTTCCTGAATTGGCATTTCTATTTGTGTGCTTCATGGTTCACACAACTTCCTTCCTATTCATTATGTACCACATTCCACATCGACTAAATTGTCATCATTGGTGCATGCTAAGACATAGTAGGTCCCCTTGGTCTAAGCACTCCTAGGTTTATTGGTATATTTATACAACTACCTTCTCACATTCAACTAAGCTTGATCGCAATCTATTGGAATTTGTCAAAAATGGGGCCTTGCTTGATCTGCATGTGTCTTGTGCCACTTTCATATGTGCAATATTATTCCAAAATGTGAACATCTGTTACACCCTTCGAGTGGCCCACAAAATTGGGGACATTCCCATACTTGGTCAAAATTGGGGGCCAACAAGTTTCAAGTTTCATGGGCATTTTTCGTATGAGATTACAGTGGAATATGGATACAACATTGAAGAGATCCACCATTTTCCATTCAAAACATATGTTCAAACTAAAGTAAAAAAATAAATATTAGTGCAACTCTTAAGAGAGTACAATAGGGATTAGAATTCAATGTACATTCAACATTCCTAAAATAGAACAATATACTCCACACAAAAGTCTCCATTTGAGACTTGATTTACAGACTTGTCTTCTACACAAGGGGTTACCTTGATATGGTAGTACCTATCATGTCCCATCATATAGTAGTCAATTATTATTTACTTTTTTTGCACTGGTATACTAGTAAAAATAGGGGTATTTGTGGAAATGGGATCCAAAAAATAAAATGATGTAGTAATAAAATTTTAAAATAATATGAAATATAGAAAATCATGTGATCCCATGTTTTATAAAACATTTTTACCAAGTGACCCTATATGCACAGAAAATAATACACTAACCTTGTATATTTGATTGCCCAGGGTCGGGTTGAGACAAAAGGAGAAATATAGTCAATTCGGCTAATATTCTATATGGATGGGTCAAATAGGTTGGTGTCTTATCAAAAAATGGGAAATAAGAGATGTTAGATCCTAATTAGATAAAATAAACTAGGTTAAATCAGGGTATAAAATACATGCATAAGTTAAGCATTCATCGATTTGTAAATCACTATATTTGGGAAGATGCTAAAAATGAAAAATACAAGAAGAAAACAACTTAGCTAGAAAATTGGAATGTAGGACAATGACAAAAACCATAAAACTAACTGAGAAGCTATGTGTTGACACTGTGAATTAGGAACATGGTTTCATTCAGATCTAGGATAAGGCAATTATATTTAGATAGGGATGCGACTCATTATTATCCTTAAGGATCACTAATATACGATAAGGGCTTGCTCTTTGTGATTGATACATAAAGTTCACCTTCACTCGTTTGTCCCATTTGACTATGCGGGAGATCTCAATCTACCACGAAAATCATTGTATACCTTCTTCTTCACTTGTAACCTTAACTCAATAGACCAAAAAATATAAACGGATAAATTGGAAAAAAGGGTTAATAGTTAAATTTGTGTTATACCTCAACATCCACTATGTTGAGCGCTACCTACATACAATTACTTTGAAAAGCGATCAAACTCCATGTAGTTCTCCCATGCTATGATGGTGTGTGTAAAACACTAGTATAAAAAAACTAAATATTATTACAATTATGGTGTGATTAGATGTTTCAACAATGACTTGTGACATTGGAGGTATTTTTAGACTTATCTCAGGGATACTAGGGCTATGTGGACTCTAAATTGGGGAAAATAGGTGATTTTCTCTCAATGTGCAATTAGAGGTTCTAGTGTTTTTTCATATGTGAGTCTCATGTGGATAATGGCTTGAAATTTTGGATTTATAGTGAATATTTTAGAATTCTTTTGGATAGGGCTTGCAAAGTGTGTAGGATGATCCATTTGGTGAATTTGAATTTAAGCAAATGGTCATTATTTGGCAAGAGGATGTGACTCATGGAATTGGATAGTACCGAGGAACAAGATAGTCCAAATAGGGTGGTCTTATCCAAAGAGTAGAGACAACTAAATTGGAAGTGTGGACTAGTCTGAAAGTGAGATTAAGTTTCTTAGAATGTTGAATAGGGATATTTAAAATCAGAATTTGTTTGAGAGGTAAGGATTATCCACACAAGAATTGAAGAAAGCACAGTAAATGACCATGGCAATTGCATGATTTGAGTGCATACAAGGAGTTGTCATAAGAACATTGTTAAAATATGTTAATTTATTTGTCTACAGGTGATTGGATTAGTTTTTATTGATGGGTTAATCTTTGTTGAATTGGATGTGCTCATTGAATAGGATAAGTTCGCTCTATGGGTTGAGTTACCCTTTTTGGGTTTTAGATTATGTGTATTGGCAAGTGTACTCTTTGATACCAATAATCCTTTTTAATATTGTAACGTAGTTTAATGCAAATATTTGTGAGCCAATGAGGGGTCTACAGTAGTTATAATCTAGAAGAACATAGAGTTATATTGCTCTCCTTGAACAGGAAAGCATTGAGTTGAATCATAGTTGATATTTGTTCGATTCGATTGGGTTGGTCACGTCCAAGAAATATCATCCATGAAAATGAATGAATATGATGACACTAGACACAAGGATAAAGAGTCAAATCAAATATGAAGGTGAGTTGATTGGCAACCTATTTTTTTTGGCTATTGGGTAAAAACTAATCGAATATATATCTAAGGTTTCAGAATGATTATTATTAAATGGGGTAAGGGGTCAAGTGAAAGACCTCTTTTTATAGCTTAGATTTGATAACATTTTGAGTGCAATTTCCTTGAATTAGGGCAACCACTCGAGGGAAGGCTCCTATCCTATGTTGATTCACTTGATTTATAAGCATCATCCAAATATGTGAGAGAAAATGGACATGCTGATAAATATTAAAAATGAATTAATTATTTAAGTATGTAAGTATAAATACTGGGAATGAAGCTATGGCTATTATGGAGGTTTGGTATAGACCTTTTACTCAAGTTGAATTATAAAAAATTAAATAAAAATGTTCACTCCATGAACTCAAATAAAAATTTGCAACCAATGAACCCACTATTGGAAGTGAACAAAAGACACAAAAGGGTGATATGGGTAAGCAATGAACAAAAGAAAAATTATTGAAAATAGTTACATACAAGCATGTGTTGCATACATAAATATTTTATGTATGCACAATGATATAAATTGTATCTTTATACATATGGATAGATGAAAACAAATAAATAATACACCTATGACCCAAAAAAAAAGGTAATATAACACTCAAGAAGATTTAAAACCATATGTGGGACTCGCATAGGTAAGTTATTATGTTATTTTAAAAGAAGTAACAAATATTTCTTCAAAGAAGATTCACAGATATAGAGAAGAAACAGATGCAATACACATATAATATTTGAAAGATTACCCTTTCACAAGAGGCACAAATGTAACAACTTCAAAGTGAATTATGATTCACAAAATTTATTAAATTTTGAAGAAATGTAAACACCAAATCAGACACTTAAAAAGAAATAAATTAATTATTTGAATTTTTTTTTTGGTTGGATGTTAAGAAGCACATGTGAAGATATAAATAAATATTCATCAACATTTTTATAGTCCATCATTCTTCATGCGGTATGCCAACACAACATTGTGGCAATGGATTCCAAAATAAACACCAAAATGTTATTTATATATATTTAGTGTACTTGCAAGAAAACGTCTGACCTGTCAAATGCAGATGACAACTTATGAGAGTGTTTTTTGTTGCAAATATTTAATCTTCATGTTGCACCTTTATATAATTACTCATTTTTAATCTAAGATTTTTTTTTCTATATAAAATAATAGAACCGAAATGAAATCAAAAGATTGAAAGGAAATGTAGTTGTCTATTATTGGATCTCAATAATAGAAGAGTACATACCATCTGCTAATGATTTTTTAGTCCAAATTCTAAAGGAAATAAGTGTGTTTTTAAGGGAAGGGTATTGTGAAGTTGGTTAGGAGAGTATAGGGGAGGAACAATCAAAACTGATTGCTAAAGAAATGAGAATGACTCAAAATACACATCATATGGGTTGAATTTTTCATTTTAATAACAATCACAAATTATAAATTTAAGCAATGCAATGGTTTTTTAACCATGGAAGTGGCCAACGAAACCATAATGTTGGATAAGAAACCATTAGGGATGTTTGCACAACTATCAAGGCATCTTACGAGACCACCAGGGTGATTTTGCAAATCAGTGCAACGGTTATACCATGCAAATTCAAATTCTAAATTTGGAAATTCCAAATTCCTAACATCTTGAAAATTTGACATTTAAGGAAAGTTTTCAAGGCTCCAAAAGGGAAAACTAGGAAATGAAAGGATCTCTACATATTATTCTTTTATTGTATATTTTTGAATCATCACCGAATTTTAAAAATGTTGCACCATGTAAATTTAGGGTGTTTACATATTTCCCCCTGAGGGAAGGTGTTCTATCATAAATTAGATAGGAGTTATTTACAAATAATAAGATTCCTCATTAAAGGGGATGATTAGAAAGCTTACCCTACTAACTTGTACGATGAGACACAACTAGTCAAGATGTCTCACCACCATGTGTGTGAGGGAAGAAAAACTGCCCAATCCATCGCATCAAGGGTAGAACTCAACACTAGATGAAGAGATGTCGACCTGAAAAAGACAAAAATGAGATTAAAATGTAAGAGTAAATTAATTTTGATAAATTTTATGAAAATCAAAGACAATATTTCTTACCATTGATTCAGGGGAAGGATACTACTTGAGTCACCCATGTTTCTCCATACTTACAAACTCGTAAACCCATCAAAGTAATTGAAAAATAAAACAAATAAAATGAACTATGTTAAAAAATAATAAATAAATAAATGAAAATGTTTTATAAATAAATTTTTATTTCAATATTAGAAGTCATTCTCACTTTATGGATTGTCAAATTGAGTTTTGGCCCATATTTGAACAGTTTTTAGATGGATATAGACAGAAGAGAAATTGTAGAGAGAGGATGGTGGCAACACTAGTGGCAATAAATGGGCCCTTGGGATAGGTTAGTTTTTATCCATTTTTCTCTAAAACCATAAGTTACTTAGTTTTTCTTGGAAAAAAAAATTAGGAAAGGTTAAATCCGATGAAACACTAGTCAAAATGTTTTGGATAGCTAGATGATCATTAGAATACAAAAAGTGTTAATATTAAATATAATTTTTTTAAATATTTTTTGAGTTTTTAGAACATAACATATAAGGTTAGCAGTCTCAGATAAAACTATTGATCTGTATAGACTAAAAACTACATAAAGAACCTAGTAGTTACAAATGTAGTCACTCAAATTTGGTCATGAATACTTGATAATTTTATTGTTGTCTCACTTTAAATTTAATAGACTTGAGCACTTAATCTAGATCTATTTTACCTCCTCACTCTATCATAAGAATTTATACAAAGTTATCTCTTTCTAAGTCGTTATCTTACGACTATAGAAATGTTCTAAATTGTTAAATACACCTCTAAACATCTATAAGAACATCTTAGATTTCAAATGTCACATGTTACCTTTCAAGATAGGATCAACTAGTATGGGTCAATAGTGGCAGTTGGTTTTGACCCCTATGGGTTGATCCTAACCTCTACCTTAGCAATAATTACTTTTAAAATTTAGACCCTCCGTTACAGGTCGGTCCATATTTTTAGGAGAGGTAGCCTGAGGACTACCCATTTTAGATTGTTATATAGGCACATCTAAGTCACCTTTTCTACCACTAGGCAATTTATATATTGAGCCACACTTATACTATTTCAAACTAATCAAATATTCCCTATTCTTTCAAAATCTAATTCAAATCATTTGAAGCAATCCTTATCCAACTCAAGAGCTTATTTTATTCAAGTCAAGCAAAACATTATCAAGTATTCAAATATTCAATCATTCATGTAGCAAAAGGAGCACAATTTCACAAATCACTCTAAGTGAAATAACTATGTGGGATTGATTTCCCTCTTTAGATTATTGGATACTTATGCAAGATCAATTATCACAGGAGTGATTGGGGTCAGCTCAACCCAATACACTTCCCCCTTTCTTTTTTCAAGTTTTTAACTATTGCAAGACCTATCATGATGTTGACTAGAAATAATTTATTTAAAATTCATTTGTGCATGTCCAAAGGTCAATTTCCCACATACAAGCATGTTTCAAGAAACCACAAATGATTGTGCCCTGATTTCCCTTTTTTCGCCTAGAGGATAGAATCAACCATTAGGGGATAATAGTTTCAGTCGATCCTATCCACTTTCTAATGATCCTGACCCTCATCAATTACAATTAAAATTCATGTGGCACTTTCAAAATCAATCCCCATTGAACAGTTCTAGCCACTATTCATTTTCATAGTCAGATCAAAGATAGTAAACAACTAAGTCTTTTGTTTTGTTCATAGTTAGTATTCTTTCATTTGATCATGTTTTATCAATTTTGGTACTTTGATTTCATTATGCTTGTCATACATTATTTTATTTTGTTTAAATTCTTTTAAATCAATTTATCTTCTTTAGGTTTAATGCATCTATTAATTCTAAATTATGATAAAATAATAGAATTACCTTGATGACTATGTTATTGGCGGTCTGTATATCCTGATAGTTATGTAGTTGACCTGATGGTCACATAACCACCACAATAATTATGTAACTATTGGTATAGATATACAATTCATTACCGACTGACCTGGTAGTCACAGAAATGCCACAACAATTATGTAACCATAATGGCTACATGACCATCATGGTAGTTTCATAATTGCCCCTTGCATACAATGGTAATTTGATATGGCAAGGGTTAAAATTGATTTTAAATCCTAGCTTGGATTGATGGAGAATTATTTTTATGGATAAAAGGGAGCATGTGACATGGATTCATACTCGAGAGTAAGATGGTTTCCTCGGGTGATGGCCTTATTGACTACAAAATAGATCACTTAGCTAGATAGGGTTGGGATATGGAGGATCACCCAATTCAGACTGACTACCCTATCTAGAAGACTATTATGTGATCTATTTACTTATTATAATTCACATTGGAACACATTCCAGTTCCCACAGGTTTTGGGTGAGTGGACTATCACCTTAGATGATCTATATAGGATTTATTGCAATAAGCGGGTATTGTCTAACAAAGAGGCTATAGATAGTGTATAGATCCATAGATGGGCAACTTATTTTGGAGATGGATAGGTAGTTTATGTGGGTGCCAAGCATGGGGTATGTTTGACTAGGGTGGAGAGGGTTATTATCCTTAACATTCACAAAGTTGTCATTGGTGTGTTGGGCTCACATTTGGTTAGGGACAAGGACACTAATAGGTTATTTTATTGTGTGTAGCCTATGGTTATATATATATATATATATATATCAATGAGCATGAGAGATTGTATAGTTGGGCCTAGGACATATTAGCTATGACTTACATGGATTTATACATGATAGCTTGACTAGGTTCAATCTCATTGAGTCACTTGACACTTATGATGTGATAGGTTTACTAGTGGTTGACTCCATATAAAAAGGTAGTTGGTATTACTAATCTAGGGGCTATCTAAGTAGCGTGATGATCTATGTTGGCCTAATTCATAGAGCTTTCTCAATCCATGGCCATACTTATCATAGGGAACATGATTTCCTAACCTTTTGTTGATATTAGAATATTGTGGAGAGATGAGGGGATTACCTTGATGGCTTGTGAGATAGCAAGGTAGATTAGGGATAAGAGGAACCAAGTAGAGATACATCTCATGGATAGAGTTCCTCAAAAAATCAGACTTTAGTACGATGTGAAAATTCTAATCTCATAAATAGTTTACAGGGGGAGAGGGATGTTTAGGATGATTATCATGGAAACCGCTAACCCCAAGAGCAACATTATGACAAGTACCAGGAGCCAAGGGAGGCCATGCCCCTAGATAATGAGGAGGTTCTTCCTACTAGTACTTAGTATCAGGGGGAAGAGGAGGAGCTCAAGTTGAGGCTTAGCCAGGGGCTTATTCTGAGGGAAGATATGAGGAGGAAGAGATAGAGATGAGATCAGATGATGAGTCAGACCCTGACTATTAGGAGGGGGATCCAAGTAATGCTATTGAAAATTTTCCTTTTCCCGCATTGGTAGATTTGTTATTTATAAAATATATACCTAACGTATGTGTGTGTGTGTTTTTGGTGAATTAAAAACTCTATGATTGAGTGGTGAAATATGATACATGACACATATCTCAACCTATTTCATGTACCTACTAGCATGAGTAGAGATGCTCTTTTTTGCTAACCTTGGACTACCTACTAGTGTAGGGAGATAATCAGATATCTTTGTCCCATGTTTCATGAGGCTTGGGAGATAGATAGGTGAGAAGAGAGGATTTCCATAATGATGACCTAGGTTAAAATCCATGGGTGATCTACTTGAAATAAGGATCATATGTACCTCTTCTATTAGGTAGACTAAAGGAGGAAGAGCAAGAGCACACGACACTTTACATCATGGGACTTGTACGTGGGATAACTAGGATCAGTTTTAGGATGCCTATCTAGGTGTTAGTACCTATGACTACTATTTTTTTTTTTTTTTTTTGACCACACTTGTCCTCTCAGTGTGATGTTCATGTATCATAACTTGATATATTAACATATTTTTGTATACATTTATACAGTATGATCCATTTGGTTTTGGTATTTTATAGTATTTGTCAAAAAAATTAATTTATCATTTTTAACTTATGCACTATAGATTTTAGATCCAAAATCTCTCACCAAAAAATCAACACAGTTTTGTTTAAACTAATGAAAGTATAATATTCATACATGCATTGCTCTCAAATTTTGTGATAGAAGCATGAAACCACACACTATGACACACTTACATTAGATGTTACCCCACATAATGAAAAGTTGAAGTTCATTTAACAACCATTATTCACTTCTTGTGACTTGATCAAAGTCTTCATTTACATTATATTTATTTGGTTTGGAAAAACGTGCAAACAAAAATTATACTTATATTCCAATAGTATTTATTAAAGGAACATATTACAAAGACCAAGGTTAAAGGTGAGGTTATCATAATCCATTCTTAGGGTTTATAAGATGATGCCTACTTATGATGATATATCACTACTAAGGCACATGCATTCGGTCCTATAAGAGGATGATTGTTAGCAATCCATAATATCCTAATTCAATAGACTCGTGTTCAACTCTGTGAGCTACCTACATATCCATGTGTGGAATTACAATTCGATATAGTTATTGCACTTCACCAACCTAGAGCACACACACAAAAACCAAAAAGATGCATCCACCAATAGGTTGTCATTTTAAAATTAATGGATTCTGATTCATCCAACAAGGCATTAAAAACATATATTAAACTACCCATGATCCACATAATGCATTTGGTCTATGTGCAATAGATCTCTTATTATCCCTACTAAGGTTAACCTCATTATATCTAATTTTATAAGGATTTAATAGAGGGTAAAAATAATGGTTAGTGTCAAAATATATATACTAAGCATTAGTCACCAATTCCCACACCCACTCTCGGGGACAACTACATATCAGCTTATGTGCACCTGAACAAGCATAACCAAGGCAGGGTATAGTTCACCCATTTTCAAGAATGAGTGTTAATCATCATTGTAAACTCAATTAGCATTCACCGTAAAACTTTTTAACATATATTTTAATAAACATAATAATATATAGAACATATCATCCATTTATAATCCTTTTAGATCTAGGGTTTCAATTATATTTTGGACCTAGTTTACTAGTCACTCCAGTAATAAGTACTACTTTTGGATATGATGTAAGTTCGTATCATTGGTAGAAGTTTTCCAAATTAAAGGTTCCATTCCCAAATAATGATCAGATATAATCCCTATACTATTATTTTAGGGTTCAATCCAATGAGTCTTATTATAGTAAATAGTATGCATTCCATTCATTCTTCAGACTAAAATACTATATATTTAAATCCTTGTCCAAAATGGGACTATATAGTGATTGTAGAAGACAATGATCCATTCAACATTTAACTAGATTACTAGTTCTCTATTAGTCCACTCACAAATTCCTAAATTCAAATCTCAACATGCACCACAATAATAGAGTCGTGGAAAAATATATTCATGGTAACGTGTTATTTACATATTTTATCAAATTCCTCAATTCTTTAGGTTTTCCAAGTTGCCAAGGTTTCCTTGCTTGTCCATATTTCATAAGGTTGGTGTTTGTTTATTATATATTTAGCAAAGAATGATATTTATAATCAATGCTTACTACATTACGACTTTCAAAAGCTTTACAACTCATATTATAAACTATAAAGAGTCTAAGAAACTATTTAAGTGTTCCAATTATATCATTTTAGAACCATCTCTTAGTTTTCTATCCATTACATACACCAAGTCCTAAGTCTCGAGGTGAAATCTAATAACAGGACAATCAAGTCAGTGTCTTTGGTACATATAATATGGTTCAATCACATCATTGGGTATTATAGGTATCCACTAGAGTTTTTTATTTAGTGAGGGTAATCAATTTTAGAACTAGAGATTTGAATTGGACAAGAGAGTTTTGATAAGATGTCCCTGTTAGTGCAGTGTTTTTTCCCACTAGGTTTTGCCTACACAGTTGTATGGTCTTTCTATGTATTTAAGTTGCAGTGTTTTTACCCATTGGGTTTTGCCTACACAGCCGTATGGTCTTTCTATGTATTTAAGTTTCCTTAGGTTAGTTATAAAGGGTCCATAGGCCAATTTTATTTAATTTTAATTAGTTAATTAAGAAAATTAGAGACTTCCTTATATTACCCTAATTTTATCTATATGTACCCCACTTTTTCTTTTTGGAAGGTTAATTGACTCATTCATATTTTGCAATAGATAGGTTAATGCATATTTTTCCTCTTTTAGAATTTTGGAGCTCTCTCTATAAGAATCGACATTGATTGCTTGAATGCTATTCATAGATCTTGGCACACTCTTTCATGGTATCAGAGCTATCATGACAGTCTCATGCATCAAACTCCCTAGTAAGATCCTCCATGCAATCACCTTGCCAGTTTTTCTTTTGTCTTGGGTACCATTTTTTAACTTAGAGGCATTTTTTTAATCTACCTCAAAACTCATGTCAAAAGGCCTTTGATGAAAAATTCATTTGCATATATTTTCTAGGTTTTTTGAGATCTAAATGGGTTGTTCTTAGCTTTTTGAGAAACTTCATATATTTTTCAAAAAATCCATTTCTTCTATTTAGTCAGACATCTGTACGGACGATAATACAGCCTACAAACCCTGATTTACTCTATGTAGACAAAATCAGGTTCTTGAACTCCTTTGACTTATCAAAATGCAATTACATGGAAGTAATCAAGTTCTTAAAGGGTAATTACTTGATTCCAAACCAAATCGAGCTTTTGGGGTAGTCTTACTTCTCCAAGAACCCGATCAATATTGGTTAGACCTATTTGGGTTTGTGGAAATTGACTACTTATTACTCATTACTTGATTTATAAGTAATAAGTCATGATGTTCAAAGAATCTAATTTACACTGAGCAAGACCCATTCGAGTTTGTAGTTTTGGGTTCTTCAACCTGCATGACTTATTACTTATAAAGCAAGTAATGAGTAATAAGTAGTCATGATGTTCAAAGAATCTAATTTACACTGAGCAAGACCCATTCGAGTTTGTAGATGTTGACTACTTATTACTCATTACTTGCTTTATAATTAATAAGTCATGCAGGTTGAAGAACCCAAAATGCACTAAGGAAGACCAATCTAGGTTTTCCAAAGGTGATTACTCATTACTCATTTAATTTATAAGTAAATTAGTTTGAAGAACCCAAAATACATTGAGGAGAAGTAATTGGGTTTCTCAAGGTCAAATACTTATAACTTTTTAGAAGTAAAGCATTTGCAAGAATCCAAAGTAGAGCAGTTGCAAGAATCAAAATTATTGCAGTTGGAAGAACCCAAAGTGAAGGAGTTGGAAGAACTTGAATTACACTAGGAGACCCATTCAATTTTTCAAAGAGATTTTACTTATTACTTTATATAATTAATATAGCTATACTAACCTAAAGTTAAGCAACTGCAGAATTCTACGTGACGTTCAGGGGGACATAAGTCTGGAAAAAAATCCAATTTTGGAAAGGGTCCATGAATATGTGGGAGTAAGAACCAGTAAGTGTTATAACTTTCTATCTGTATCTCCATTTTGTGTGTCATTCTTTTTTAAAGTGTATATTTTCTTGAGCTCTACGCATTAGTGACATTCTTTCAGGACTTTTGTAACATTCATTTTTTACATGGTGTAATAGCTTAAAACTCTCTTCAAACCTTTATACCTTTCCTCTTTGGATGCATTATCGGTAGTGCCCAACGTCCCTCTCATAATTTCTCACATTGATTGCTCATAGACACATTTTTGGATGTGCTCGACATCTAATACTGAGTGTGTGTGCATTGTAACTTTAGGGGGGTGTTCTTGATAGTTCGGGAGGTACTTGTACTGTGTGATTTTTGTTTTTTACTTTCATTTCAATTCTAAAATTTATCTCATTCTAATCTGCACTAATGGATCTAAACATCAAACCATTCACACCATTTAACTATCTAGACTGGAAGTCTAAAATACAACTCCCTTTGAAAGGTAAAGGACTCTATCAAATTACTATGGGTGAGGAAACTGAGCCATCTATATATGAAAAAAAGGTTAAGTGTTACAATAAATGTGACGAGGCCTATGGGTTTCTATGCCTATCAATGTCTCTTGACCTCTTGTTTCATGTTGAATCTACAAAAACTCTAAATGAAGTTTGGACAATCCTGGACAACATTTTTATAATACAAGACATCATGAGGGGTCATGAGCTAGAGAATGAGCTCATCACATTGAGCCCAAGTGACTATGACACCCTACAATACTTATTTACAAAGTTTAAATCATTGAGATTATAATTGAAATAATGTGGCATTGAGAAAATAGATGACCAATTGATTCTATCTATGCTTCCAAAACTAGGTCATGACTATTCAATTTTTGTCTCTACACTTTATGATACCAAACATGCACTTGGATCCACTTGGAAAATTCCATCATTTGATGATTTTGTTGCCAATATAACTTAGGAGCAACATAAGTTGGTTCAAATGGGTACACTGAAGTCTTCAAGATCACATGCCTTGATTTCAATCAAGAAAAGAAGAAGCCTTCTAGTAGTGGCAAATAGGACAAGAAATAGTCTAAACCTGATCATGAGCACAAGAAGAATTAGAAATCAGATGCCAATCCTAAGGCATCATTAAATGAGTCCTCATCAAGTGGGAAACCTAAGAAGGAAAAACTCAAATGCAATCATTGTAAGAAACTTGGTCATGATGAATCTCAGTGCATGAAAAAGAAGATTGACACCTTGACTAAGATGCTTGAGAAGAACAACATCAGTGTTCTTGAATCCTCATCTTAGAACATATCAACACAAGATTCCACAAAAATTAAAGATAGAAAAAAGGGTAAAAATAAGAGCAAGGCACTTGTTGCAGTAGCTTCTCAACCTTCAACTTGGGTTATTGAATCGGGTGCTTCCTATCACATCGCCTCCTCAGAGGATCTATTTTTAAAAATAGAGCCATGTCATGTGCCTTAAATTCTCATGGGTGATGACACTTCAGAAAAATTCAATGGTAAAGGATCATTATAAGTAATTCACAAAACCTTCAATGATGTTTTGTGTGTTCCTTCACTATCCACGAATCTTCTGTCAATATATGAAATCACTCACATAGGTGCAAGGAAGCGAGTTGAGTTCACACATGATTCAGTGGTCATCAAAGAGCTGCATAGTGACACCATAGTGGCTTATAGTGGCTTATAGTGACACCAGATTAGCCCTCAGTTGCACTACTTACTCATACAGATGGAGTGAGCAAACTATGGCATGAATAGTTTGGCCATTTAAACTATCATTACCTGGAGGAACTCGGTCATCAAGACATGGTTTTAGGATTGCCTAAAGTCAAATTCTAGGATGACCTATGTAATGGCTACATTCTTGGTAAGCATATAGAAGAGAAATATGACAAGGGCAAAGGAAAGAGAGCCAAACAAAAGCTAGAGATAGTCCACAGTGACTTAGCAAGACCATTTCTAAAACCTTAATTTAATAAGACAAGATACAAGCTCACATTCATCAATGACTTTTCAAGATAAATTTGGGTGTTTTTTTCTCAAAAATATGTCTGAGGTCTTTGATCACTTTAAGGACTTCAAGGCAGTTGTGGAGAAGCAGTCAGAATGTTCCATCAAAATCTTAAGAACTGATAATGGAAAAGAGTATGTCAACAACAAATTTGAGCAGTTTTGCACATCATAGAGGATTTAGATGCAACACACAGTTCCATACAATCCTCACCATAATGGTGTGGCTTAATGTAAGAAATATACCTTGAAGGAAATGGTAAACTGAATGATTTAATCAAAATCTCTTGCTACTCAGTATTGGATCGAAGCAATCAATTGTGTGTACTACATTTAAAACTAAGTTCCAAATAAAGCCTTGAAGGGAATGACTCATTTTGCAGCTTGAGATGGTCATAAGCTAGTAATAGATCACTTTCAAGTGTTTGGATCACCAGTAATGGCTCATGTTCCCAAGAAAAAATGTAAGGCAATGGACTCTAAGAGTCAGTCTTGCATCTTTGTGGGGCATGTAGAGGGTGTTAAGGGATATAGGCTTGTTAAGTTATTCATGAGTTATGCATGGAAAGGAGTGTTAAGTTTCATGAGGGCCCACTTGAACACAATCTTGACACTCTAAACTCTTCAAAAGTATCATTGGACATTGATTCCACTTCAAACAATGACATAGATCCACCTCAAGATCCTCTTGATGATGAGGATGACTCGTCTTCTTTAATTTTAAGTGATGAGAGTGGTGATGATGATTCTCATCCTTTGTCTCACACTCACATTACATATGATGAGGACTCACCTCTTAATTCTCCAATCTCATACAATTTTGTTTTGATTTGGGATAGACAGACACTTCAATGTGCTAGAAGATGGGTTGGAAATCCATCGGCTACAAGGCAGACATGATCACAATTTCAGGGGACATCACATGACTACTTGGCCATTATCTCATATCTGTAAACCTTTCATGAGGCATTTGGAATTCTAAAATGGGATTTGATTATGTAGGAAGAGTATAGTTCCCTAATTAGGAACAAAGCATGGGACATGGTCCCTCTTCCTAAAGGAAGAAAATTGGTCTAGTGTAAATGGGTTTATCGAACCAAGTATGGTGTAGATGAGCCAGTCAATAAGTATAAATCTCATTTGGTTACAAAAGGGTTTTCTTAGGTGCCTGACATAGACTACATTAAGACATTTGCTACTGTAGCCAATATGACATATATAAGACTCACTCTAGCCATCACAGTCACATATCAGTGGGATGTTCACCAAATGGACGTAAAGAGTGGTTTTCTACATGGTGACCTCAAGGAAGAGATATTTATGGAGAAACCACAAGACTTTGTGGAAGATACCTCCTTGGTCTGTAAACTCAATAAATCTATCTACGAACTCAAACAGGCCCCTCGAACATGGTATGCTAAGATGGACTCTTTTATCCTCACAGTCAGTTTCACTAGATATCACTCAGATCTGAATGTCTACATCTTATGGAAGGATTACTCTTTGTTGATCCTAGTTTTCTATGTGGATGACTTACTGATTACAGGGAGCTCATAATCATCCATCTCAGTAATGAAAACTACACTTTTAGATAGATTTTCAATGATAAACATGGGATTATTGCACTACTTTATCAAGATTGAAATCATTCAGTCAGATTCTGAGATAAATTTATCACAATCCAAGTACTCTCTTGATTTGTTTACAAGGTTTAACATGGTTAATTGTAAACCAACTCCTACTCCCTTTGTTTCTAGTGTGAAGCTTGAGGCTAATTGTCCTACACCACTTGTTGATGTAACTCCGTATTGGCAACTCATGGGTAGTCTTATCTATCTCACACATGCTAGACCTATCATATCCTATGCAGTTGGATTGGTATCCCAATTTATGCAAGATCCACATGAGTTGCACTGGAAAGAAGCAAAGTAGACTCTTCACTACATTCAGGGTTCGCACAACTATGGGATACACTACAAAGTAGGAACAGAGGTTGATTTGATTAGATACATAGATTTAGATTGCGTTGAAGATATTTAGATTTAAAAGTCCACTACAGGATATAGTTTCTCACTTGGTTCATGTCTAATAAGTTGGTCAAGCAAGAACCAACATGCAATTTCTTTATCATCTACAGAGGCATAATCTAGAGGGGTTGTCAATGCCACCATTGAAGAAATCTATATTTAGGGGATTCTCACTAAGTTTGGTGTCCAGTTTCATAAGCCAACAATCATCTACTATGATAACCAAAGCACTATCCAAATTTGTAGGAATCTGGTTCTCCATCAAAGGACCAAGCACATAGAAATTCACATGCATTTCATCAAGGAGCTTATTAACGAGCAAGTCATTGATCTTTGATACTGTCCAACATTGAAATAGATTGTAGATATTCTAACCAATCCTTTCACAGAGAGTAAATTTATTCATTTGTGGGCTTTCATTGGGGTTAGGGTTGTTCCACCTTCTTCTTCCTCCTATGGAGGTTCATCATTATATACTTGGGTACCTCATCAGGATTTCAATGCTGAGACCCAATTCTCATTGCACCTAAGCTATGCTTAAGGTGGGGTGTTAGTGTAGTGCTTTTTCTCACTGGGTTTTGCCTACACGGCCGTATGGCCTTTCTATGTATTTAAGCTTCCTTAGGTTAGTTATAAAGGGTCCATAGACTAATTTTATTTAATTTTAATTAGTTAATTAAGGAAATTAGAGGCTTCCTCATGTTGTCCTAATTGTCTCTATATGTACCCCATTTTTTATTTTTGGAAGTTTAATCAACTCATTCACATTTTACAATAGACAGGCTAATGCATATTTTTCCTCTATTGGAATTTTGGAGCTCTCTCTACAGGAATCAACATTGATTGCTTGAACTCTATTCAGAGATCTTGGCACACTCTTTTATGGTAAGAGAACTATCCTAAAAATCTCATGCATCAAACTTCCTGGTAAGATCCTCCATGCATTCACCTTACTAGTTTTTCTTCTATCTTGGCTACCATTTTTGACCTTAGAGGCATTTTCTTAATATACCTTAAAACTTATGTCGAAAGGCCTTTGATGAAAAATCCATTTACATATATTTTATGCGTTTTTTGAGATCTAAAATGGGTTGTTCTTATTTTTTTTAGAAACTTTATATTTGTTTTGAAAAACTATTTCTTCTATCTAGTCGGGCATCCATACAAACGAAGTAATACAACTTACAAACCCTGATTTACTCTCTATAGACCAAATCAAGTTCTTAAACTCCTTTTACTTCTCAAAATTCAATTAATTGGAATTAATTAGGTTCTCGAAGAGTAATTACTTTATTCCAAACTAAATCAAGCTTTTGGGGCAGTCTTACTTCTCCAAGAACCCGATCAACACTGGTTAGACCCATTTGGGTTTATGGAGGTCGACTACTTATTACTCATTAATTGATTTATAATTAATAAGTCATGATGTTTGAAAGATATGATTTACATTGATTAATACCCATTTGAGTTTGTGGAGGTCGACTACTTATTACTCATTACTTGCTTTATAAGTAATAAGTCATGTATGTTGAAGAACCAGAAATGCACTGAGGAAGACCAATCCAAATTTTCCAAAGGTGATTACTCATTACTCATTTAATTTATAAGTAAATTAGTTTGAAGAACCCAAAATATATTGAGGATAAGTAATCAAGTTTCTCAGGATCAAATACTTATAACTTTTTAGAAGTAAAGCAGTTGCAAGAACCCAAAGTAGTATAATTGGAAGAACCCAAAGTGAAGGAGTCAGAAGAACCTGAATTACACTAGGAGACCCATTCAGGTTTTTAAAGAGCTTTCGCTTATTACTTTTTATAAGTAATGTAGTTGCATGAACCCAAATTTAAGCAACTACAAAAACCCATGTGACGTTCAGGGGGGCGTAAATCTAGAAAAAAAAATCCAATTTTGGAAAGGGTCCAAGAATATGTGGGAGTAAGAACCAGTAAGTGCTATAAATTTTTATCTGTAGCTCCTTTTTGGATGTCATTTTTTTTTAAAGTGCATATTTTCTTGAGCTCTACATATTGGTGACATTGTTTTAGGACTTTTATAACATTCATTTTTTACATGGTGTAATAGCTTAAAACTCTCTTCAAACCTTTGTACCTTTCCTCTTTGGATGCATTATCATAGTGCCCGACATCCCTCTCATACTTTCTCACACTTATTGCTCATAGACACATTCTTGGCTGTGTTTGATGTCCAATACTGAGCATGTGTGCATTATAAATTCAGGGAGGGTATTCTTGATAGTTCAAGGGGTACTTGTACTATGTGCTTTCTATTTTTTACTTTAATTCCAATTCTAAAATTTGTCTCATTCTAATTTTCACTAATGGATCTAAACATTGAACCACACACACCGTTTAACTATCTAAAATGGAAGTCTAAAATAGAACTCGCTTTAAAAGGTAAAGGACTCTATCGAATTACTATGGGTGAGGAAACTGAGCCATCTATAGATGCATAAAAGGTTAATTGGTACAATAGATGTGATGAGGCCTATGGGTTTCTATGTTTGTCAATGTCTCCTGACCTCCCATTTCATGTTGAATTTGCAAAAACTTTGAACAAAGTCTAGACAATATTGAATAAGTTTTTTGGAGTACAAGACATCATGAGGGATCATGAGCTGGAAAATGAGCTCATCACATTGAGCCCAGGGGACTTTGACACCCTACAATACTTCTTTACAAATTTTAAATCATTGAGATTACTATTGAAATAATGTGGCATTGAGAAAATAGATGACCAATTGATTTTATATGTGCTTGAAAAATTGGGTCATGACTATTCAGTTTTTGTCTCTACATTTCATGATACCAAACATGCACTTGGATCCACTTGGAAAATGCCATCATTTGATGAGTTTGTTATTGATCTAACTCAGGAGCAAGATAAGTTGGTTCAAATGGGTGCACTGAAGTCTTCAAAATCACATGCCTTGATTGTCAATTAGGACAAGAAGAAGCCTTTTAGCAGTGGCAAATAGGATAAGAAACAATCTAAACCTGATCATGAGCACAAAAAGAATCAAAAATTAGATGCCAATCCTAAGGCATCATCAAATGAGTCTTCAAATAGGAAACCTAAGAAGGATAAACTCAAATGCAACTATTGTAAGAAAATTGGGCATGATGAATCGTGCATGAAAAAGAAGATTGACACCTTGACTAATATACTTAAGAAGAACAACATCAGTGTTCCTAAATCCTTATCTCAGAACACATCAGCACAAGATTCCACAAAAGTTAAACATAAAAAAAGGGTAAAAACAAGGGCAAGGCACTTGTTGCAGTAACTTTTTAGCCTTCGACTTGGGTTATTGACTCAGGTGCTTCCTATCACATCGGCTCCTCAAAAGATCTATTTTTAGAAATAGAGACATGTTTTATGCCTCCAATTCTCATGGTGATGACACTTAGGTAGAAGTCAATGGTAAAGGATCAATATAAGTAAGTGACAGGACCTTCAATGATGTTATGTGTGTTCCTTCACTATCCACCAATCTTCTATCAGTATATCAAATCACTCACATAGGTGCAGGGAAGTGATTTGAGTTTACACATGATTCAGTGGTCATCAAGGAGTTGTAAAATGACACCATAGTGGCTTATGCAAAGTCCAATCATCAATCTAGGCTGTGTAACTTCTCATAATTTGTCCCAGGTCAGCCCTCAGGTGTGTTGTTTACTCTTGCAGATGGAGTGAGCAAACTATGGCATGAACGATTTGGCCATTTAAACTATAATTATCTAGATCAACTCAAACATCAAGACATAGTTTTAGGATTGCCTAAAGTCAAATTCTCAAATGGCCTATGCAATGGTTGCATTCTTGGTAAGCATCTAGAAGATAAATATGACAAAGGCAAAGCAAGGATAACCGAACAGAAGCTAGAGATAGTCCACAGTGACTTAGTAGGACCATTTCCAAAACCTTCATTTAATAGGACAAGATACATGTTCACATTCATTAATGACTTTTTGAGGTACATCTGGGTATTTTTTATCAAAAATATGTTTGAGGTCTTTGATCACTTGAAGGACTTCAAGGCACTTATGGAGAAGCAGTCAAAATTTTCCATCAAAATCTTAAGGATTGATAATGGAAAAGAGTATGTCAACAATAGGTTTGAGTAGTTTTGCACATCAGAGAGGATTCAAATGCAACACACAGTTCCATACAATCCTCACCAAAATGGTGTGACTGAACGCAAGAACCATAACTTGAAGGAAATGGTAAAATGCATGCTTCAATCAAAGTCTCTTACTCCTCGATATTGGGTCGAAGCAATCAACTATGTGTGCTACATTCAAAACTAAGTTCCACACAAAGCTTTGAAGGGAATCACTCCTTTTGAATCTTGGGATGGTCACAATTCTGCATTAGATCACTTTTGAGTGTTTAGATCACCAGCAATGGCATGTGCTCTCAAGAAGAAATGCAAGGTAATGGAGTCTTAGAGTTAGTCTTACATCTTTATGGGGTATGCAGAGGGTGTTAAGGGATATAGGATTTTCCATCCTAAAACTCACGATTTATTCATGGAAAGGAGTGTCAAGTTTCATGAGGGCCCACTTGAACACAATCTTGACACTCTAGACTCTTCAAAAGTATCACTAGACATTAATTCTACTTTAGACAGTGACATAGATCCACCGCAAGATTCTCCTGATGATGAGGATGACTCTTCTTCTTCTTCAATTTTAAGTGATAAGAGTAGTGATGAGGATTCTCCTCCTTCATCTCATACTCACATTACAGATGATGAGGACTCACCTCTTGATTCTCCAATATCATACAAATCTAGTCTGATTTGGGCTAGACAGACACTTCAAAGTGCTAAAGGATGGGTTGGAAATCCATTGGATACAAGGTAGATACAATCATAATTTTAGGGGACATCACATGCCTACTTGGCCATTGTCTCAGATCTAAAAACCTTTGATGAGGCATCTGGCATTCCAAAATGGGATTCTGCTATGTAGGAAGAGTATAGTTCTCTAATTAGGAACAAAGCATGGGACTTGGTCCCTCTTCCTAAAGGAAGAAAATTGGTCTAGTGTAAATGGGTTTATCAGACCAAGTATGGTGTAGATGGGTCAGTCTATAAGTACAAAGCTCATCTGATTATAAAGGGGTTTTCTTAGGTGCCTAGCATAGACTACACTGAGACATTTGCTCTTGTAGCTAAGATGATGTCTATAAGACTCACTCTAGCCATCTCAGCCGCACATCGATGGGATGTTCACCAAATGGATGTAAAGAGTGCTTTTCTACATGGTGACCTCAAGGAAGAGATATATAAGGAGCAACCACAAGGCTTTATGTAAGATACCTCCTTGGTCTATAGACTCAAGAAATTTATCTACAAACTCAAACAGGCCCCTCGAGCATTGTATGCTAATATGGACTCTTTTCTCCTCATAGTCAGTTTCACTATATCCCACTCAGATATGAATTTCTACATCTTGTGGTAGGATGATTCTATATTGATCCTAGTTCTCTATGTGGATGACTTACTGATTACAAAGAACTCACAATCATCCATCACAGTAGTGAAAACTACACTTTTAGATAGATTTTCAATGACAGACATGGGATTGTTTCACTACTTTCTCAGGATTGAAATCATTCAGTCAAATTCTAGGATAACTTTATCATATTCCAAGTATTCACTTGATTTGCTTACAAGGCTTAACATGGTTGATTGTAAACCAACTCCTACTCCCTTTTTATCTGGTGTGAAACTTGAGGATGATTGTCCTACACCACTTGTTGATGCAACTCTGTATCAACAACTCATGGATAGTCTTATCTATCTCACACACACTAGACCTGACATATCCTATGCAATTAGATTGGTCTCCTAGTTTATGCAGGAGCCACATGAGTTGCACTAGAAAGCAGCAAAGCAAATTCTTCACTACATTCAGGGTTGGCACAACTATGGGATACACTATAGAGCAAGAATAGAGGTTGATTTGATTAGATACATAGATTCAGATTGGGCTAGAGATATTTAGAGTCGAATGTCTGCTTCAGGCTACAGTTTCTCACTTGGTTCAGGTCCAATAAGTTGGTCAAGTAATAAGCAACATACAATTACTTTATCATCTAAAGAGGCAGAATACAGAGGGGTTATCATTGCCATCACTAAAGTAATCTAGATTTAGGGGATTTTCACTGAGTTTGGTGTCTAGTTTCATACACCAACAATCATCTATTGTGACAACCAAAGCACTATCTAGATTTGTAGGAATCTGATTCTCCATCAAAGGACTAAGCACATAGAGATTCACATGAATTTCATTAGGGAGCTTATCAATGAGCAAGTCATTGATATTTGATATTGTCCAACATCAAAATAGATTGCAGATATTCTGACCAAACCTTTCATATAGACTAAATTTGTTCATTTGAGAGCTCTCATTGGGGTTAGGGCTGCTAGACCTCCTTCTTCCTCATTTGGAGGTTCATCACTATATACTTAGGTACCTCATCAGGTTTTCAATGTCGGGACCTAATTCTCATTCCACCTAAGCTACGCTTAAGGGGGCGTGTTAGTGTAGTGCTTTTTCCTACTTGGTTTATCTGACATAGCCGTATGGCCTTTTTATGTATTTAAACTTCCTTAGGTTAGTTATAAAGAGTCCATAGGCTATTTTTATTTAATTTTAATTAATTAATTAAGAAAATTAGAGGCTTCCTCATGTTGCCCTAATTTTCTCTACATGTACCCCACTTTTCTTTTTTGGAAGGTTAATCGACTCATTCACATTTTGCAATAGATATGTTAATGCACATTTTTCCTCTCTTGGAATTTTGGAGCTCTCTCTACAGGAATCAACATTGATTGCTTGAACACTATTCAGAGATCTTGGCACACTCTTTCAGTCCCATAACCTAAGAATAAAGGAGATGAAATATTTTACAATATAGTTCACATGGGTCGCTTCTACCAATGACTGAAACAACTACATGAAACCAACTAGTGACAAGGTCCTTCAGGGACCTTCAAAAAAATAGAAACAAAACCTCAACAAAGAAATAAACATGGAATTGGTTTACTCAACAGTAAACCCACCTGTGATAAGGTGACAATTCAACCATACTACCCTCAATAATCAACCAAACATTCCAACTAACAACAACCAATAAATACATAAGGTTTGAATCAGGGCCCAAAATTAGAAGGTTTACAATCATGAAACTAACTACTCTAAAGCAGTCTATTTAGAATAGAACATAAATCAAGAAATGATCATCACTATGAGCTTCAACATGAATCCAATTCACTTTATAGTGGTTAATACTGAAGTAAAGCTCCATATCAGTTGGAAACATCCTACAATATGGTCTAACAAGCCCTATCATTATTTCCACCAATAAGACTCCATCACCTCCAACAACACAATTAAGCATAAAACTTAGTAGGTCATTAGTCAAATAGGGGATGCCTGTATTCTCAACATCCAACATGCTACTTGGTTTGACCCTATCATTATAAGTGTTTTGACCAGATCTTGGTTGGATCCCCCAACAAATAATAACTCCAATCCAACAGAGGAACTGGACATTCCAGATTGACAAGGATTCAAACATGCTATAACTAATTTAAGATAGATTCGTCATCTGAGAAATGTCCTTCACTCTAACACCATTCCACTCAACAGTGGCCCAGACTAAAGTAGTTTAGCCTCCCACTACACCTTTGCCTCCAAAAGACACAAGTTATTCACTTAGAAATCATAGGCATTAAGAATGAAATTATTTTAACCTTACACCTTACTTTAAAAGGTTTAACCATTAGGTCTACAGCATTATGTCTAGGATGCAAATGTTTTCGATCTTAGTGGAGCATATAAATCATAGAGTTTTTGTGCAATTAATATTGAGTCTTCATAGAATCACAACTTCTTGTATATCAAAGTAGACATTAAAGCACCATAGCTTTATGTTTTATTATAAGGCATCATACATTAATTGTGGACCTCAAATTTATATATCTTAATTTATTGTGTCAAACAACTAGGACCTCACCATAGCTTTAGATTTTACTATAAGACATCATACACTAATTGTGGGCCTCAAATTTATTTATATTAGTTTATTGGGTCAAACAACTAGGACCTCCAAAGTCAGTGTTCCCAAGATATAGTGACATAAATACTTGGCAAAAACAATTATTGGTGGCATATTAATCATATCAACATAAAATAAAAAATAAAAATGATATTGATGTCATCAACGAATAATATTATACTTTGGTTTATATTCATATTAAAATAAGATATTGTTATTAATATCTCCATAATAATAAGTTGTAAAAAGAAATATCTCAATATAACTTAGCTCTAATTTAAAATATACCATTTTTGTAGTCTTATTAATCTTAACGTTATTTATTAACATATAACTTTTAGTATAATTATTTTAATAACTATTATCACATAACACATATTAACAATTACTATTATTCTACAATTTTAAACATGACCATAAAGAAGAGATTATTTTCCCTCTACCTAATGTTAAGGTGATTTATTAAAGACAAGCACATTAAAATGCAAAAGATATGGATTAGTTTTTCCCTAGCCAAACAACTTATAGCCACAATCTATATTTATAGGTTTATCTTAGCCTCCATAATATATAAGGGGTTCTTAATGTGATTTATAAAGAAGTGGAGAATACTATTATAGCAAATTGCATTTAACTCACCAAGATAAAACCAAAGGTTTCTCATAATCAAAATTTAGAATCTAAATTAGTAACATAAATAAAGTACTATTCTAAAAGTCATACTCTACCTCATAGATGACATAAAATGCAAACTAATATTAAGTTACAAGACAAAAACAAACATACATGATCTTCATTTTTATTTTTTTTAATTTGAATTATCTGGTAACCTACAGCCTACATAGTTGTTGCCACTGTAACCCGCTCTTTAAATGCCAAGTATTTGTCCATTTCTAACTTTTGGTGTGGTGGGCTCAATTCCCATAAATAATCAAAAGTCTTATATTGTTGGGAGATGAAATAACATTTTGTATCAACTTTCATCCATGAATGTAATGGCCTTTTCAACAACCCATTTCATCTGTATCCCTACCCAAAATCTATAATTTTGGCACAAGTGGGGAGTATGCTAGCAAAAGTGAATTGATCTGGTTGGACACCTATTGGTTGTGAAGTGGTGTTAATGCTTGTGAGGATACCCATGTCTTATTTAAGTTTCAATAAGGATATTACAAGAAAATATTGCAAGTTCAATCATTCGATCAAAAATTTTGTAAATATCCACTAAATTCTTTTAAGAGTTAGATGAAAGAAAATGGATTTAATACTCAAAATTATTGTTCTGTTTGTGTGTAGCATTTTATTCTATAATAATCTACACTTTTTGTAACATTATCATTTCATCTTAAAACTTAATTTTAACAAGGGTTATGTTGTAGCCGGAGTATTTATCTTTGTGCAGAGTAGACATATGAAAATGTTGTGTTTTTTTTTTCTTTTTGAAGAAATGAATCACCAATGTGAAATGGTGTATGTGCTTTGTGACATTTTAAAAAGCGTATTATATTTAAATAAATAGGATTGTAATTTTTGTGTATTGATAATGGCATAAATATTAAAATATATATATTTTTTTTTATAGGAATATTTTTCCTTATTTTACTGATTACATTTTGTGGTTAAGGATGGATGTACGTTGTATTGCATTGCATTGCATATTTTGTTAATAATTGTCATAAAGATTTGAGTTGGGTGCCATTAACTTCTTTTTTTTTTTAATTTCAGTGATTTATCTTGTTTGTATTTAATAAATTTCACCATTAGCTATTTAGAATATGCATTTTTTTAAACAAACAATAAAATGAAAGTGCACATTTGAGTTTCCTAATTTAGATTTAAAACTAAAACAATATAAAATTATTATGAAATTTTAGAGTTAAATTCAATTTCTATTAGCTATTGTTTGACGATTAGGAATAACATGTGAAAATATTATTGTTGAAAGTCAAATGACTTTACAATCAATAAACTGTGTATACCTTGCAAATGGAACATTTAAGGTCTTTCATATTAACTAATGAGTTGTCACATTTCACATTAAAATGCATAATATTTCAAAGTATTGACACAAACTCAAAGAATTTGTTATTTTACTTTTTGCACAAAAACGTGATTGTATTAATGGGGAGAAAAATTACTCATATTTTTACAAATATCATTATCTCAATTCAATGAGAATACAAGCCAAAGCGCATATTTTCTTTTTCAATAACTTAACTCCAGACGATTTCGTAGGAAAAATGTAAAGTGCTTTTCAAATATAATTACTTCAATTGAATTAAGAATAAATAAAAAATTGCAAATACATTTTCAGTCGCTTAAATTGAAAGAAAACGCAATGACTGTAACATACAAAATATTTCCAAATCGTTAATATTTTTTTCAAAAAAACATGTCATGTGAGATTTTAAAAATATCATTCATAACACAAATGCATTTATTAATCAATACATAAAATGTTAGTAAATTAATACAATTTTATATCTCAAGTTTAATGTTCATGCATTTAAGTAGTGCATTCTAAGTCACGTTTATGTATTCATCCAATTAGCATACATACATTGCTAAGTTTAATGGTTAGCATACATACATTGCTAAGTTTAATGGTTGGACTTATTTTCTTTATATGGTCGATGTTAAAATTGTAATAGTTTTAAAGTTTCATACAATATTTTCTTTCATTATTAATGACCATTTAGATGATTACGATAATGGACTTTTCAGTATTAGTATTTGAATTACTTTTGGGAGAATTAAATTATTATAATGGACTTTTCTAATATGATTACTACCAAATATAACTATTATGTAGATGTGGTTAGGCAAGTTTTATGGTTGGCTTATTATTTTTAATAATTGATGCGTCGCTTACAAACAAGTAAAAGATGGGTCAAATATAACGATAAGGAATAGACATGAGAGTGATGTTTATGCAAACCTCTTTACATGTTATCAGAACATAAACATCATGTTATGTTCCATGTGGGATTTGGCTTGTGACCCATTATTAGTATTGGAAAGTATAATTTTATTTTATTTAATAATTTTAATTATTTTTTTATTTTTTTAATTGTGATTAATTTTCATTATAAGTCGGAGGTTTTATATTGAGACTCTAAGCCCTCAGATTCATCTTACATGAGACAAGCCAAAGATTATGCCTTCTCTCTTGTTATTTAGCTGACACATTCCCCCCTGTTAGGTCCGATTTGCTTTGTTGTTCTAAAGCACTTTATCTTGTTACGATTACTGTTTTGTTTGCTGGGAGTGCAAAGAGAGTTAGTGACCTAAACAATTTGTGTAAGAAATGTTCCAAAGATGCCATAGATTGTCCTATGTCATCAGATTTCAAAGATCATGAGAAATCGGTGACTGTAAGCTACAACTTAAAGATAATAAAATAATACAGAGAAAAAAAAAACCTCTTCAATGATTGGAGAATATGCACAAAATGACTCAGACAATATTGGAGGAAATGCACAAAATGGATTTGAATTATCGCAAACCTGCAATTGCAAGAAATGAAATTCGTACCAAAATAATAGCTTTGGAACATGATATGGGCACCCATCAAACCATAATGGAAATGAGATTTTTGTCATTTATTGTAGCTACAAGTGAACGTAACTACCATTTGTTTGATCGACTCACTCAGATGTCTCATGCATGGGTAACCGCGTGTTTTTTAGTTAATGATATATATATAATATTTTAATATATATTTTACTATGGTAGTTTTAAAATATATTTTAAAATATTTTATTTTATTACATTGTATATTTTAATATATTATAAATAATATATATTTATATTATAATATATTAACACATATTATATTGAGTTTAATATTATATGTTCATATTATATAGTTTAATATAATATATATTTTAATATTAGATTATATTATATATATAGAAATACATTCCAATATATTATTTAATCTAATATAATATTAAAATATATATTATATAAAATATATAATATTTATTTATATTATATAATTAATCAAGTTCCCAGTTACATAGGCCTCATCAGCAATGTCTTGCATGTTAGAAGGTAATGTCCAGAATGTACACGTGATATCGTGTAAGTGGATGATATATTTGTAAAGTGAGACGAATCTAGGGATGGTTTGTCATATCTACTCATAAACTCCCCCAATGGGAAGTTGATTATGCATTTGGTCCTTGAATAGTGGTAGACTTCTGTAGACATAGACAATGGTCAAAAAAATGTAATTGTTAGGATAAATTAGGAGTCAATCTTGTATAAACTCATTGGGCATAGCCTAATATTGAAACGTCTAAATGAGTTTTCAAAGCATTCGATCATTGCGAGCGCTGCATAAAACAAAATATTGTACCATATAGATATTCTAACTTAATATAAAATAAAATATAAGATAACGTGATATACAATATAATATAACTTAATAAAATAAAATATAAATATATATAAAATAATATATATTATATTCTAAAATATAATAAAATATAAAATTTGGCTCATTTTAATCCAATTAGAATAAATATCATATATTAATATATTTGGATGGCAGAATCTGTGTTTATAATGATAACATCTCAACGTTTCGGTCCATACTATTGGACCATCTTTAGGAGAATTGAGTGGACTTTGAATATTATACAAAAACCAATGATATGAGGTAACATAAATAATAATTTTTTACACAAAAGTAACATTTCACATAGTCAGCTGCCAATCAATTACTAGTAGCTCTTTGCCTATTATTGTGAAGAAGATTCAAAACCGGTTTCCAATTACCACTTAGCTTGGTGCCTTCATCCTTGTTAAAGATTTTCGGGTTCATATCAATCTTGATTTTTTCCCGAACCTTCCTTTTTGTATAGTGATCCATTATGGAAATAATTTTAGTGTTCTCAAGACAAATGTGGTGGCATGTTTTATGAGAGTGCTTAGCAAGGGCATATTTTAAAAAGCTATTATGTCTTAGATCAGCACCATGTTCTTTTGATCTAACCTCCATAGACCTACTAGTTTCACTGATATATAATTTCCTACATGAACAAGGAATGGAGTAAACTCCTTTATATGAATCAGGCCTGACTAGATCCTTAATTGATTCAATCATTTTCCTAATGGATTTTGGAAGAGCAAACGAGACTTTAATGTCTCTTTTTCTCAATATTTTTGCCAATTTATCTGACTTTAAGGCAAACCTCCACCAACTTATGTGACTTTAAGGCAAACCTCCACCAACTCTGTAGTGCTTTCATTAGTTAAATCTCTAATGGCACGAATAACACCATCAATGGGAATTTTTGTGTACATTAAAACAACATCAAAACTGACTAACAAGTCTTCATCATTAAAATTTTCATTTCTAATTTCATTTATCCATGATGTTGAATTTTTTACAAAGGAGCTTGTATTCCCAATGAGGGCTTTAAGTTTTTTTGCTAAGAATTTCTCCAATTTGTAAGTTGGGGATCCAATAGTATTAACTATTGGTCTAAGTGGATTACCATCTTAATGAATTTTAGGTAAACCATAGATTCATGGATTATTACAATCTTTCAGATTTAGTTTTCTTTTAGTATCATCATCGAGGTTTGACCTAATTATAGCATCAGTAACCTCTCTTATTACTTTTTTGCTTGGATCATCACTTAGTTTCCTAGTAACTACCACATGCTAGATGATTAAGCATATTATTGTCATAATCTTTAGATTTCATTTTAATTGTGGCATTCCCTTTATCAACTTTCATAACCTTAATATCATTATTTTTCTGAGATTTCTAAGGGCTAAGGCTTCATCATGACTAATATTTATCTTTGGTGGTTTAACTTTTCTGATGACTACAACATATTCTTCTCTGATTTCTTCAGTTGTGTTTAATATGATCTATATAATATACTATAATATAAAAAATAAAAAATAATCTAATAATAAAATCCAATATAAAATATAATGTAATATAAAATAAAATAAAGTATATTGATGCTTTACCAGTACTTGGGATTACATGTTTAAGGTAAAATACATGTGTTTAGTGCATACCCTACAACCTTGTCACTCTAAGAGATGAACTACCAACAACAATAAACAAGGACTGAATGGAGTATAGAGCTCTGACATTGTATGGCAGACATGCCCATCTGCTTGCTTGATTGTCTATACCCCTATTTTCTTTGTTGGAAATTTGTATAAAAATTTGATGATGGCATGGACAATATAATTTTTTATTATTTAAAGACTTGAAATCCGATGTGATTAACTGGAGGCTTATACAGTGGTGTGAAGCCCCCAGATTCATCTCACAAGAAATAAAAAGAAAGAATATAATGTTTGCAAACTGTTGGTTTCAAACCCTCTTGATTGGCTAGTTCGTCATTTATTTTGTGTCAAGTGTAGAGCATATTTGGTTGTCCATTGGATTAATTTCTAATTACTTTGACAAATCACTTTGGTTATCACATTGCAGCAAATAAACAACCTATAAAACACAGTAATTGATTTACTATTCCAGTATTCTTGGTTTTCAAATATAACAAAGAAATAATAATAACGGCAAAGAAAATAATACCGAACTATGTTGAAAGTTGAGCACATTTTTCGTAGAAATAAATGGATTTCTCTACAGATTTGCATACAAGAGATATGTGATTTAGAAAAATTAGGGGCAATCATTTTCCTCCAATAGAGTTCACCATATTATTGTTGTAATATTTATACTCCAACATCTATAATTGTATGTGATGCTAAATCTTAGATATGTTCATTGATTGCAGGAAAGTCTCAGTTTTGAGCAATAAAAATGACATGTAAATATAACCAAAAATTTTGACTATTTTGGATTTTTGCAGCATTGCTTCCATTGTTGTAGCGATATGCAAAACTCCATAAACAAATCCATAAATCTTTAAATACTCATTGTGCTCTTAAAAAAAAAATCTCTGAACCGAAAAATAATAGGCATTTGAGAAACCATAAGGCCACTAGTGTAAATCTGCCACATTGAAGTTCAAAGCCTACACTATCCTTACTGGAAGAACTGTCATCATCAACTATTGAAGTCTTCCACGCTTTTATTTCTAATTTAATCCAATCTCCAACTAACAATCAATTAAAGAATAGAGTTGAGGACTCTTCAAAAATAAATAATATACCTAGTTTCACTGGGGTTTGGTACTGTAGCATAAATTTAAAAAACCTCACCTGAATATAAATAAGATGCCTCATGTATTTATGCATGGAAGGAGACACAATGAGGAGACTTAATTTCACCACGAATTTGATATGGTTGACATGTCAACATGCATAATTAACATGTTTCCACTCTGTTGAACCAGATAATGTGGCATATACCTTATCGCAACTGGGGATGCCATGGAAGACCTTATTTGGAAGGTGAAAATCTGGGCTGGAATTAGCAATGCTCAAAATCTAATAGAATGTAGGCACAATGTGAACTGATCTGAAGATTTGCAATGACTGGTTGCCATTAAAACAAACATTTTGAGGGTAAAATTGTGTGATTTTGGTGGGGTTTATTACTAAAAAGAGAAAAATAGCAAACAATGTATGTAATGTATTGTATTATACAATGCATCACATAGTTTCAACAACTATCTATACAGGTATTCAGGTGTCTACATACCCATTAAATATGCATATTAGGACAAAATTAGTTGTATTTATTTACCCATTAAATATGCATATTAGGACAAAATTAGTTGTATTTATTTATTGTTTAATTTAGGAGTTTTATTTATTTATTATTGTATATGTGTGTTTGTGTGTGCATGTGAGATAAAAAAATATGATATATAGTATATTAATATTTTAATATTTTATTTTATTTTAATAATATTAATATATTATATAAATATTATTATAAAATGTTATACATTAATATAATATACAAGAAGTAATTTCATGTTTTGGTAAAGTATGTTTTTTTAAAGTGTATGAATGTAAATCGATAGTCATACCTCACCTAAAATTCATGACCATTAACCTCATCCCATATTTTGTGCACACAATGGTAAGAAAAAATAATCATATATTTTTAATGGAGGTGATGGTATAGAATGAGATTGTATATTTCTTTATATGATGTTACAATGAATTATGCAGGGAGGATACGTTTTGTCTCATGATGAACTTGAGCAATGGCAAAATGGTGGGGAAGGGCTAGGCAATACAAAACATGGATGTGGTGAAATATTTCAAGGTGAGTTGGGTGGTGATGGTGAGAGGCAATGACATGGTATGTCATGTGATATTGTGCACCACTGAGCCTATATGATACACTAGAACTAGATTTAATGTTATTGTTGGATTTACATGATTTGCGCAACTTGTAAAGGGGTATGTAGCTTGCAAGGTAGAAATATATTTAATTGGTTATTTTATATTATTGAGGGGACGAAGATGTCACGAGTACTAATTTGATTACGACAGGGCTCCACAACTAATAAGTAGCTTGAATCCACATTACAATGATGTTATGTGAGGACAAGACTTTGAGGTACCAAATTATATCCTGTAGCTTATGTTCGTCCATGCTGAGAATATATTAACATTTGGAGCAATTAATTTAGGCTTAACAATACATGGAAACACCATACTCGAATCCCATGTATTCTTCTAATGTTTTTGGTCACTCAATAAAGAAACAATTGACATTGGACACATTGATCGCCAAGGCTTAATATTTAATACTCATCAAGAGTATGTTCAATCAATGACATGTAAATCACCCCTGTATTTACCTTTGAACGCTTTGTAAGAATGAAAAAAAGTAAATATGTAAATCTTCAAAAATCAGAGGAAAAAATAACATAATTACATCTTTCACACCATTCATAAGAACTCTAACTTTATAATTATTGTTATATACAATAAAAAAAGATATATATATATATATATATATATAACTATTGTTACATACAATACATTTTATAAGTTCAATATTTTTATTATTAATACATATTATAAAAAACAATACATCATATTAAAATATATATTATATAATCTAATATTTATATAAATTATATAATATATATAATAATAAATTTTCAATGTATATAAAAATTATTATATAATATTTTTATAAAGATAATCAAAGAAATTGATAATTGAATTGTGCGATTTAAAATCAAAAAATTTACAAATTAATAAAAAATATATATAAATATTTAATAAATTAAAATACAAATTAAAATACTTTATCATTTACTAATATGAGCAACTTTTATCTAACCTCCAACTTTTCATAGTCTAATATGAGCAACTTTTATCTAACCTCCAACTTTTCTTCCACCATGAAATGACACAAAAATAGGAAGAGCATTACCAAGGGCAAGGCAATACAAGCAGAATAAAATAGATATATGTACACAATAGCAAAGAGTTCCTTATCCCCATGCTATAATGCCAATGTTTTTGTACACATTAGGTATATATGCACTAAACATATCCTATGTTTTCTCTTATATATATATATATATATATATATATATTCTATGTTTTCTCTTTATAAATGCAATAAATATAAAGATTTATTTCATGTGTTGTTTTTGTTAAATGTTTGACAATTTCGAATCCACTATATGTTTTTTTTTAAAGTAAAATTAGAAAACTTTTTCCAAGTCATGGGAACTAAATTTGACAAATTAATTAGACAAAGAAGATAGGACGCTATTAATGACATGTTCTAAGTCATGAAATTTATTACAATCAAATGAATATATACATTGTTATTTTAATATATATTTTTTATATCACATTAAATATACAGCATGATGTAATCAATAAAATATATTGGTAATTGTTGCTAATGTGCTACGTTTAGTCTATCATATGCATATAGATATATATGTATATAGTGTTAGTCTACATTATGTAATATATAATTTTTATTATTTATAATATATTATGTAAATATTGTATCCCTTATATGTATGTGTGTAATATAAATATATATTAATGTAATAATAAATTGTATATAATAATCTTTAATATAAAATAATAGTATAAATGTGTAATATAATATTAATATATAAAATTTAGTAATTGTTATTTCACAACAATATTTATGTACCATGTAACTTAATAATATATATATATAAATATTTATGTATGTAACAATATTATTGTATTATTATATGTATATGTACAATATATATATATATAACAATATATTAATAAATTATATGTAATACAATCAATATAGAATAATATTTTTATATGCATAATATGACAGTAATATATACGAATTATTAATTATTATTTTATAATAAATGTTAGTTACTAAATAACAAAATAATATATGTAATAGGATATGTAATTTCGTATGTGTGTAACAATACTACAATATGTGTAGTAATATTAATATGATATCAACCGTCACAATAATGTTATTGAAATTAGTGTAGATAACAATGATAACATTAACAATAGTAATATCGTTATAATGGACATAAACAATGATGGTTACAATTTAGCTAACCACATGGTTTGAAATTTATAAGGAAAATTACTCCTCAATCTATTGAATACTTGCATAAAGTCTCATGAATTCAATTTATTAAAAAGAGGAGTAACTTTTACAACAGGCATTATTTTTTTGATAGGTATTTGCTTTTGACCAGAGCTACGAACCGGTCTGGGACACAATTGGGGTCCCAAATCTCTAAGTGATCATCTATCATATGTGTCAGATATACTAACAATGGCCACAACTGGCCCAAGAATACCAACAATAGCCATAACTAACCTAAGAATACTAACGAACGGCCACAACTAACCTAAGAATACCAATAATGGCCACAATCGATTCAAGAATATCAATGATGGCCACATCCGAGCTCAAATACCATAGTAAGATTTGAACTTGTGTGGGGTTTGAAATAACCAAGCTACTTTACCAACTCACCTACATCTCATTGGTTACAATAGGCATTGTTACTATGCATTCAAGCTTCGAATTAAACATAGATACAGATAATCAAAACATGTGTCAAGTTTTAATATGTTTGGTAGCCCTAAATTCTTAGTACAAATTTATTCAAAATATCGTACATGAATAAAAAAAAATACATGGTGATCTAATCTAACCTTTGAGCCAAAATATTAGTTTGTTGGCTCAGTTGCATGAGGTCAGCTCAATCTAGTCAATTTTTTTCTATAATGAAGAGCATAATACATGTTGATGTTATGCTAATTTGCGAGATAAATGTATTTTATGATTAATCAATTACTTATTTTATAATATATTATGTTTTGGTAAGTAACTGAAATATGTGTTTTTTGAAAAAGAGGTTATATATTTAAAGATTAGAATCTATAGACACATTAAATCCAATAGTAAACCTTGCATCCTATGATTTTTTGTGATGGCAATCATCCATTCAACATTATTTCTTAAATGTTATTATAAATAAATATTAAATATATTTTAAAATACATATCTCCTTCATGGTTAGACATGATATGAGTTCATTTCACCATATGCAAAACCTTGGAACTGTTTTCCTGGACATAATTCCTGCAAATATTCTCATTAATAACAAGTGTCGTGAAGCAGCTTTAGTACTTACAATAAAAAATTGTTACGGAAGAAAGTAAAGAAAACAATGTAAAAATACAATAAAAACTTTTGTAAAGCATAGCCTTCATAGATTTCATTCAATTTGACAAATCTATATAATGTGCTTATAGATCAGAGATCTATTCTCCAACAAGCAAAAATAGACTTAGAACAAGGAGGATGTATTACAAGCCCTTAGTCTCTCATAGGGCAGTTTGCAAGAAGGAACAAAACAATCTCAAACATAAGAACAATAGGGGCATAGCAATTCATTGCATGTTCTAACTAATACCAGCATTCAGTATTAGTAGAACTTATAGGTTTGTTTGCAAGCCTTAAGATTTGAAAGGATATCATAGATGAAATATCCCATACTACAGGCGTGCATAAATATCTCTACAATCTTATCGATTTAGTCAACCCATCACCATGATGAGAGTCATAGGTCATGTTTCATTTGGTCAATACAATTTAGAGTATCAAGATCAAACACAAATCTTTGAATAGTATTTAGCTCAAATGCAAAACAAATTGATAAATATGCAAAATAAATACATACCAAAAATGAAAAATAGTTGGTAACCTCTAAAACACTTCTAACATCCAAAACCAGTAGTTGTCTAGTTACAAGAGCAGGCAGGCATTCTTTGCAGTGCTTTATGATTTTCCATACAACCTACATTTACCCATTTACATAAGAAAAGTAATATTCATAGACATGCTCTAATAAATGGGAAAAAAATAAAAATAAAAATAAAATAATGAAGTGGGAAAATACCAACCCATCAATCTTGAAGCAGATAGACATCCACTCAAGACCTTCAGAATCTGTAGGCATAGACATATGAAGCTTTTGAGACCATTTTCTCATTTGTTCTCAATCTTGTCCTAAAATTTGCCTTGATCCTTAAAATTCCATACATTATTGCATGCAAAGGCCGCAACTCGTCTCTTTCTCTCCATGAAATTGCCACCTGTCATCCTATCGAAAATCCTCAACTCCATTATCTCTATTGCATTCTCAAAATATCTCTCTATGAGGGGCATTTTTATTGAATCACAGGCATGCAATGAACACCGTTATACCCTTAGTAATAGTGCAAAACATTTCTTCATGAAGGAGAAAAATCCATTGAGTCTTTTACCTATGGTTATGATGCAGACTCATGAGGTGTTAATGGTGTTGTGGAACCATCTACATGAATGCATGCTTTAAGGTTTTTATGCATTCCAAAAGGCTGATGGAAAAGACATATGTGAATATAGGAAGGACAACTCACACATTAATAAGATCATTAATGATTTCATGGCATCATTTACCATGACAATAATGAAGTAGATCGTGAATTACTTATAGGGTTTTAAGGAGATCGACAACATAGTAGACATGGGTGGGGGAAATAGAACAGCGTTGGGCGAGATAGGGAAGGCACATCTACAAATTACCTAGACTGAATCCATGAATGACTGAAAGGAAGGGCGCCAAATTCAGATGAGAGACCTTTTCCCTACAAGCTCTGAATGGAGAGGGCTAGTGCATAATTTTCATGATTGCCAACAAAGGTATTCAACCATAGACATTGCCTACACTAGCAAGATTAATAACATGCGTTTGGCACTGCCTCCTATCCATAGTCTCTCCCTCGAGACACATTCTCTATACGTTTGCAATAAATAACTACCACGTCTGCAATCTTACCAAAGAAGCAGAAAGAAAAATAAAGGAAACACTACCATCTAATTAGCCACATGATAGACCAAGTATTCACTCGTTACCGGCAATGAGAAAATTGGATTAAATATTAATATCCTTGTCCAAACATTATAACCTACTTTTGATTTTTGGTAATCATCATAACGTCATTGGTTGTGGATGGCAAGGAGGTCACAAAAATTGTACAGTATAGTAATGTATTAGTACTATATAAATAAGAATATATAGTATAATGTTTTATAACACTGTCATAAAAATATATTAATCGAATATAATATATTGTAACAAAATTATATAATTTAAATAATTTTAAATAATATAGTACTATATTACTACTATATAAATAAATATGAGCATTTAAAATAACAATAATACTAATAATACAATATGTTACAACATTGTAGTAAAACTTTAGTAATATTAAAATATAATAATGTATAGCAAGGAGTTTGATTTTTTATGACTCGTCAATAGTCTTTTATTGTAGCCTTGACCACCATATGTAATTAAAAAGAAGACAACATGCACCCATAATATATTTCTTAAATCAAAGCCCTGCTTGATTATTCAAAAATTAAATGTTTATATGTAATCAAAATTCCAATTTCCAGCTGATAATATCCACAAACATAGTCAACAAGCCAATATGTATATAGATATTATTTAAGAAATAAACATTTATTATCATTTTTTTTAACATTAACAAATAGTAATTTTACTCGCGGAAGAAAATAATAATGATAGAATTGATAGACCTATGAACCAATTCATTGATAAAATCCCCTGTTTGATAACAGAAGAAGATAATCTAGAGATGTTAAAGCCTATATCCGAGGAAGAAGTCCATGTTGTTTTATTCTCCATGGGTGCATTCAAAGCCCCGGGTCTTGATGGCTTTCCTCCTATATTCTTTCAGGAATATTGGGAGATAGTAGGAGCGGATCTCACGGTTGTTGTTCATGATTTTTTCAAATCAGGTAAACTTTTGAAACAAGTTAATAATACCTTCATAGTACTTGTTCCTAAAAAATCACAACCTTCACACCTTATTGATTTCAGGCCCATTAGTCTATGCAACACTATTTATAAGTTATGTACTAAAGTGCTGGTTATGAGGATTCAACCTTTACTAGACAAAATTATTTCTCCTGCTCAAAAAGGTTTCATCTCGGGCAGGCAGATTCTTGATGCTGTGATCACCACACTTGAGACTATTCACTCCATGGATAAGAGCAGAATCCCTGGTATGGCTCTCAAGCTAGATATTTCTAAAGCGTATGATAGAGTCTTATGGACTTTTCTGTTCCAAGTGATCAAAAAATTTGGGTTTAATGATAAAATGTCTCGCTTGATATGAAACGCAGTCTCTTCTGCAAAATTCTCGGTGCTGGTAAATGGGGTACCTTGAGGGTTTTTCTCATCCTCGAGAGGAATTCGTTAGGGAGACCCTCTCTCCCCGTACTTATTCATCATTATGGCAAAGGCACTGGGAAGATACATACAAGCAGATATAGCCTCAAAAAAGCTTGTAGGCATCAAACCTGCCTCCTCCCTTCATCATATGGTGGTGTAGTAGTTTGTGGATGATACCATCTTCTTTGGCATCTCATCGGTGATTGAAGCTAGAAGATGGAAGAATATCTTAAATAATTATGCCAGAGAGTCGGGACAAAGGATAAATTTCTAGAAAAGCAATGTGTATTTCTTCAACACTCCTATTGAATTTAGACATATAATCATTGATATATTAGAATGTGTTGAAGCTGCTCTACCAGCCACCTACCTGGGTCTCCCACTCACGGTCAAAGAGGTATCTCCTGGTTTTTGGAATGGAATTGTGGAAAGAACGTAAAGGAAACTTCTTGGGTGGAAAGGGAAACTACTTAGCAGTGCTAGTAAATTGCAACTTCTTTGAGCTTCGCTGCAAGGTATTCCTACATACTTCTTGTCTCTTTTTAAAATTCCTGCGTATATTGCTTAGAAACTGAAACAAATCCAAAGAAAATTTTTATTGACGGGAGTGGAAGACAAACAGAGAATGTCTTTAGTCAGATGGGAAAAAGTGTGTCTTCCAAAATCTCATGGTGGACTCAAGATTAGGTCTATCAGGAACATGAACAAAGCCCTTCTCTCAAAAGTTAGTTGGAACCTGATCCATAAAAACAACGATTGAGGGGAAATAATGTATGCCAAATACATGCATAGCATTGATGATTCCAACTTTCTTCAACAGACGGGATTACCCCAGGGATCTGTGATATGGAATAAAATGCTCAAAAGTAGAAGCCTTCTTAAACAGAGAATTAAATGGAAACTTGGAAATGGTTGGCATATTAAATTCTGGGATGATATTTGGTTAAAGGACAAGGCTCTCATCACACAAGGAAACTATGGAGAGATTGTTGACTTGGCTACCCAGTTTTTTGGAGATAGGGTCAGTGATTATATGGAAAATAACAATGGGATGAGGAGCTGGAAAAATATATTGGACTACTATGATCACCAGCCTAAGCTTTTCCCTAGAGTACGGGAGATCCAGCAGTGCATTCAGGGGATTAGAATCCCTCTTTTCCCTTGGGAGGATGAACAATACTGGTGGCTAGATAAGAATGGATCATTCTCTGTCAAATCTGCTTACCATCTGCTCATTCTTGAAGCTCAGAATAAAGATGTATGGAAAAAGGCTTGGAATCATAAACTTATTCCAAAAATTAACATGTTCTGGTGGGCTGCTGCTCATAACAAAATCCTAACTCAGGATAACCTTCAAAAGAGAGGGTTTACACTGGTTAACAGATGTTTCTTGTGTGGTTCAAAAGAGGAATCAGTTTCACACCTCTTCATCCACTGTGATTTTGCCTGGGAATTATGGGGCACAATACTTAACAACTTTGGTATTGAATGGGTCTGCAATTCTGACCTTAAAGAAGTAATTCTCAGCTGGAATCCAACTTTCACACATCCTTGGCTTATGGAATTATGGAAGCAAACTCTGCCATGTTTTAGTTGGATTTTATGGAAAGAGCGCAACCACAAAATTTCAGGGACACTGCTAGAAATGCATCATTGGTGTTTAACTCCTTTGCTAAGACCATTATGGAAAGTGTCACAACAACTCATATTCGTGTTGCAAAGAAACCCCAATCTCAAATTGAAAACCAAATTGCAGCCAAATGGAAGGTTTTAAACCAGATCCCTGGGTATAATAACTCCAAAATGCTATAGAGACTAAATACTAAATGGATCCCCCCAAAGCCTAACTGGATGAAACTCAACTTTGATGGGGCATCCAAGTTGGATGGTAAAGCTAGTGGAGGAGGAATTATAAGGAATGATAAAGGATCGATGTCTGTTGTCTCTGTTGGTGGAATTGGATGCCAGAGCAACAACTATGCCAAAGCAATGGCTCTACTATGGGGGTTAAAGTTAACTATATCCCTAGGAATAAGTAACTTGAGTATACAAGGAGACTATAAAATGGTCATAGATGCCATTAATAAAGTATCAAATGTGGGAATTAAGCTAAAAGACATCATTACTGATATCCAATTTCTTTTGCAAAAGTTTTTCAGAGTTGAGATTTCCCATACTTACAGAGAGGGAAACAGGGTCGCTGATGCTTGTGCCAACCTTGGTCAGCTATTTTCAGGTTGGTGGGTGTGGCGACAAGGTGTTCATATTCCCTTAAACATTAGGGAGATTATTCAAAAGGAGATGACTTGTCAAGAATGAGAAACATTGATGACAAGGATAGCTCTCAGAGGTGATCCACGTGGAGAGGGCCATCGGGGATATCGAAACTTGATAACCTTGGTACTTTTTTCTCAATCGTTCATTATTCATTGTGTCATGAGGTTGAGGCACGTGGGTCTCATCATGAAAATCAATGGGAAATAATTTCCAAGCATGGGAGTAGACAACGTCATCTCTATAGGGTATTTTGAATAATGATCCATCACATCTGCATTCTGCATAAATGAAAACAAGAGCTAGCAACCAGTTCAAAGCTGAAGGCAGAACTTAGGAACTCCATGGTTTGGGTCTACAAATACAAAATGGGGGTAGACCGTATTCAAATTGAACCTGTCTCTTATTGTGAATTCAAAGATAATCTGTTGGTTTGGCATTATTGTAAAGAAGGGGGTATCAGCCCATATCTGGAAAGGCTTAATGGTTATGATGAAAACTTCTTCAAGCAGTTTGTGAGATCCTAGTTAAATAGGCGGGTTACGGTGGGCAGAATTAGTTTTGAAATCTCTGAAAAGGTGATTTTTATGGCCAAGAGAATGACCATGTAGGGTATAAAACTTCAAAGGAAAACCAAAATTATGGATCTGGCTAGCCATAAACTATTTTTGGGTGAGGGAGAAGAACTCATCCCATATCAAGGAGGATTCAAGCGCGCTAAACTTCCAGAGCCATGCGATGGAGTGTGCTTCATTCTAATGAAGTAATTCACACTTAAAGGGTGATTTACCAGGTTCTACAATTACTACCTTCCTTTGTTAAATCACTTCAGGTGCAATGTTATTATTAGTTTCCCTTTTTACCTGCTCTCCTCTTTGGAACACTTTGTCCTAAGGGTGAGAGCTAAAATGGCTAAGAAGTTGGATATGAACCCTATTCCCCTACACCAGGGGCTAATTTTCTGCTTATACAACTTTCATCGTGCCCTAGAGCCATCTAAGACTATCAGAGTTGATAGTGGAGACATTCCTTCCAACCCGGTGTTCGGCAATGCCATTGATGAGTCCTGTTTTTCCCCTGCTCCTACCAAAACAAAAGATGTTTCTTTCTCCACCCCTGAAGAGACCCATGTTGATACCCCCGGCTCCTTTACGAGCAAGAAGGGTAAGAAGAGAAAGGTTGATGAAGAGGAAGAGAATATTAAAGATACCACAGAGGGGACCCACAAAAATCTAGGTAGGGCCACGGGGGGCCAAGGTGGTAAATCTCACAAGTCTTCCAAAATTAATAAGGAAGGATTCTCCTCCAGAGTGCGAAGGTCAAGGTAGATTGCTTTCAAACCCGCCCTGAAGGCCAGACTGATTGATTACTCGAAAAGTGCTTCGGAAGAAGCAACCCAGGAGGAAGAGTCTAAGGAGCTGGAAATACAGGAAATTTCAGAGGACAATGGGGGGAAGCAGGATACTAGGGATGTTGAGGTTTCTGAGGAGCATGGTGCTGACACTATGGAAACTGCTAACAATAAGGGGAAAATGTATGTTGAGGAAGTTGGTGAGGATACTGAGAATGAGACTGATTGGAAAGCTAAAATTTGGGCCCTGAAGGATCGTATTCAAAGGCTGGAGCATAATTTTGCCAAAGGACTCTAGAATACAATTATGTTGAACATGTCTATGCTAAAAGAGGTAGGCAATACTGGGCATGCTAACAACGTGGAGAATACTGAGAAACTTAATGGTCTTCTCAAATCAATGGTTATGTAAGGAGATTCCTCTTTGACTCTGGTCTTTCTGTTTCTTGTGTTTTGTTTCTGTGTCTGTTGTTTCTCGGCTAGTGTCGTCGTCTCTCTGAATGCATATTTTGGTTGATTGCCTTCTTGTCTTTTTTGATTGTAAAGGGTTCGGCCCCTGGTTTGTTGCCTTACCTTATCAAAAAAAATAGTAATTTTACTTTACTTGAATGATTTTCCATATAAATTAATAAGTTTCGACGATATTTATAGTACTATGCCTATTGACAAGTACTAATAACTTATCACATATACGTATAAATAACATCAATAATAATCTTGACCATATTATGATACTTGATATTTCACAATTATAACTACACACTTTCACTTGTTTTATTACCTTATTCTTATATAACTCATGTATCACTATCTACATACCTTTATAAATCACTCATATAGATGCTTAACATAAATACATGATTGATTATAATTGGCTTATATGGCATTGCTTTAGACAAATAGAAATGGCCCCTTAGCATTTATGTAGTAATATTTTATATATATATGACCCATTTGTCTATGTATGTGTAAGTGGTTTGGATCCCTCCCTCTCCCTTTCATGCATTATTTTTACATTTTCATATCTTTGTTGAGCCTTATGGGTCTTGACGCTTCTATAGTTTTGGCCCTATGTGATTTTGTCCTCTCTAAGTCAAAGTGCGCTTGTCTGATATTTTTGCATTTCTTAGTTGGAGGTTGGTAGGCATGCCCATAGGATAAAAATTTGAATTCAATTGTATATATATATATATATATATATATATATATATATATATATATATATATATATATATAATTAGATGCAAGTGGTCACTAAGATAACTCAAGCAACTTATCATTTTATCTAGTAATTTATCATTAAGTAGTTGATAGTGTTATTTGTGTTATGCACTTTTGGTATCGACTATCAATTCATTTGTACTTTACAGGTATAACAAACTTGAAGGGTATTCTATAAGCATGCCATCACCTAAGTCAACATAGAAGGAATTATTCAAGCACTTGTAAAAATTTGAATTCAATTATTTATATATATATATATATATATATATATATATATATATATATATATATATAGTTAATTAATTAGATGCAAGTGGTCACTAAGATAACTCAAGCACTTATTATTTTATCTAGTAATTTATCATTAAGTAATTGATAGTGTTATTTGTGTTATGCACTTTTGTTATCGACTATCAATTCATTTGTACTTTACAGGTATAACAAACCTGAAGGGTATTCTATAAGCATGCCATCACCTAAGTCAACATAGAAGGAACTATTCAAGCACTTGAATTATAAAACTAAAATAGGAAGGCCACAATGTCTATATGTCATTGAGTTCATTAGAGTTTCCTTTATTCACATTGCACATGCAAAAATCATAAAAAAATGATTTAGCCAATATTTCTTAAGAAGGAAATTGTAAAATAAGAGGAGTATTACAATAGATGGTAGGAATATTTTAAATGTCATGGATCTAAAGTGGGAAATGATATGGAAATGTTTATAAAAGTATGTTTATTATAATGTATGCAATGATTTATAAAACTAAAATAGGAAGGCCACAATGTCTATATGTCATTGAGTTCATTAGAGTTTCCTTTATTCACATTGCACATGCAAAAATCATAAAAAAATGATTTAGCCAATATTTCTTAAGAAGGACATTATAAAATAAGAGGAGTATTACAACAGATGGTAGGAATATTTTTAATGTCATGGATCTAAAGTGGGAAATGATATGGAAATGTTTATAAAATTATGTTTATTATAATGTATGCAATGATTTATAGATCACAAATGTGATAAAAATCATTTTGCAGTTAATAGTTAAACTACTTTGGTCACATGGCAAGTAAGACTCAATTGGTAGCACATAAGTAATACTATATATGAAATGATGAAGATAAAAATTAACTTAGTGAAATTTCACAATGGTAAAAAAGATCAACCTTAGTCCCAATCGATTATAGAATGATTCAACTTCAAATTATGATTTCATTATTTTTTATGAAACAAAGCGCTTACAGAAACAATAGCTTTGTAGGCTTCATCTAGCCTTAGATAAAAATATGGCCAACCATGACATAATTGATAAAGGGAGGGAATCTATTTTTATCATGGGATTTTAGGAAAGCTCTATGGGATTTTTAACGATTACATTCCTACATTGATTTATTTGCTCATGTGAACCCCTGAGTTGAACTCCGTACAACTAGGAAGAAGCAAGGGCTCACCACCTAAGGCTAAACACAAGCAAGTATGGATATCTACCCCTAGTCCTAACCTAAAATAACTATGAAGATGTAAGGGATTAACACTAAAGGTTTATAAATAATAAGTGATGTAATATTTTTACTTTACTTACTTTCTTCACTTGGCTTGCCTTTGCATTATGTCATTGTTAGCTTTTTATCCTCTTTTTTTTATAGGAAGGCACCTATTCCCAAGCCTTGATCCCTTGCAACCAATAATATGAATGGATCATCACCAAATACCAAGGTGGGTGAGTAAGTCAACCTAATTGAATCATGTTAGTGCTTAGCTTAGAGATAATTATAGGGAAATCTTCCATGAGGAAGCTTCTAGACTAGACTATCTAAGATTTGGAGAAATTTATAGGAAATAGGATATGCAATACTCATAAGGATTAAGATCAATATTACACTTGATGTTAGTTTCAAAAGACTATTTCCAAAGGGATAAAGGGTAATAATGACAATGTGAAATGGTTGAGTAAGATAACCTAAGTGAAGCATGTTAGTGCTTAGCTTAGATGGAATTACAGGGAAATCTTCCATGAGGAAGCTTCTAGACTAGGTTGTAGACTAGACTATCTAATATTTGGGGAAATTGATAAGAAATAAGATATATAATACTCATAAGCACCAAGATCAATATTACACTTGATGTTGTTTTTTAAAGACTGTTTCCAATGGGATAAAGGGTAATATTGATAATGCGAAATGATTTGATACAATGAGGTTTTTGACAAGTGAGCTTATAATTCAAAATTACTAAAATTCATAAACAGCATAAATGATAATACAAGGAAATTAATGTAATTAGGGAAATGAAAAACATATGTAATTATATATAATAACATTTTAGGTCTATAGAGTGGACATATTCATCAAACTCCTTACCCTTCAAAGTGCATAAACGAAAAGCCCCATTTTTAAAATCTTCTATTACTAAAATGGACCCAACCAATTGGGTTTGAATTTGTAGCCTTTGCCTCAATTTTTTTTAATTATATTATAAATCCTTAACATTAGATTACCAACCTAAATAACACATTTATGGATTTTATTATGGCGCTGATGGCAAACACAAGTTGTGTAAGCCTTGTGGTTTTGAGAGACCTTAAGTTTATTTTCATATAATATCTATAGTTGAGTAATAAGATAGTCTCTATACTCTCATTTATCTAGGAGACCTTAGAGGGAAATTGGAGGATCATATGTTCTACTTCTAAGGGCAAGACAACTTTTGCACCACAACTAAGTAAAAGGGGGTGGCCCCCGTGGTGGTGCTAAAGGTGCCAATGTTTCTTGGTATCTTTCATAATATTAATTAGCATAGAATAAAGTATTTTTAGTTATCTCAGTTTTACCACTAGCTTGAGGGTAATATAAAGAGGCTATGTGGTGAGATATGAATAATGTATTACACATTTTACATACCTCAAGATTCTTAAAATGGGATTCATTATCCAAACTAATGACTTATGAAACCCCAATCTATTAATTATTTGATTCAAAATGAATTTGAAAATGATGGATATAGTGACTAAAGATGATGGCATGGCCTCCTTCCATTTTTTAAAATATTCAGTGGCCATAATAATGAAATGATGATCGTCAAAAGAAATGGGCAAGAGTTTTTCAATTAAATCTAGGCCCCGAGCTGAGAAGGGCCAAGGTGTGGAAATGGGATGAAGTGCTTGAGTATGAACATGGATTTCATGGGAGAAATATTTAAATTTTAGACAATTCCTAATGTAATCCACAACATCATGCTCAATTATGGGCCAAAAATATCCCATTCTATGTCTTTTTCAGGAAGTTGCATGACCACCACAAACACCAGTGTGATATTGAGACAAAAATTTCTCAAACTCTTCCTATTCCACACATATAAGAAGCATGCCATCAAAATATCTTCAATACAGGACCATGTCTAGGATAAAGTACTCAGATATAATAATTTGAAGGGGCAACTCTATTGTGAATTAGAACCTTTAGGATACGTATGATCTACTAAGTAATTGCTTATGTTTATATAATATGAAGAATACAAAACCATAGAGTTTTCAATAAAAAATAATAATATCAATAGGGAAGTCATTGTCAAAAATGTCACCTCTATCCAAATGGGAATCAACTAACCAATTTTCAATAATTTGACGTTTCACAAAATTTTGGTTGATGTAAGTTAACTCAAATTATCTCATTAATGTGATAAATTGACCAACCTTTTTAGATAGGGTTGTTTGAGTTAAGAAGTTACATAGGGCCTAGTATTTTATGATGGCCCTAGTTTCTTGTTTGAGTATATATTGCCTCAATAATTTTGTATCAAACACTATAACAAGCCATTCCTTCTCTGCTTAAGCATACCTTATTTTGTAATCAAGAAGGAATGGGTTGGTGAATTAGAAGGATTTTTATCTTCCATTATCATCTTCTTGGGATAACATGAAAGTGAGGCACACTTTATTTACTCTTATGTAAAGGATAAGGGTATGATTGACTTAGATGGCATAATAGTTTTTGGAACTATAAGAAAATGCTTCACAGATTTGAATGCATTTTGACAATCTTGTGTCCATGTGAGACAACTCTCCTTTTTAAGCAAGTTGTTTATAGGATGAATTACATGCATTAGTTTAAATCAATCCTTTTAATAGACCCTAACTTCAATATGAGTGATCTTATCCCTAATTCATCCTTAGGGGGAGACGAAAATAAGAATATCACAAAATTTGGTAGGATCAATGTCAACCCCACACTTGGAAATAATGCACCGTAAAAAATTCTAATTACGGCACCAAAAATGCATTTCTTTATAATAAAAATGATGCCATATTGAATAAGGTGGATAAAAATGATGCACAAGACCTTGAGATGATCAGTTCTCTTTTTTGTCATTTCCTAAAAAAACATCTACATAAACCTCTAATTTTTTTGAATGATGTCATGGAAGATGTGGATCATGTCTCTTTGATAGGTTGCACCAACATTTTTAAGACCAAAGGGCATGACAACATAGTGTAAAATTCCCCAATGTGTGGTGAAGCAATTTTTTATTTTGTCCTCTTTAGAAATATGAGTTTTATTATAGCCTAAAAAGCCATCCATGAGAGATAATATCTCATATCTAGTTTTGGAATCTATGATAATGTCTGTGGAGAGAGAGAAAATCCTTAAAGAATGTTATGTTTATATCTCTCTTATTGATACATAGCCTAATATTATCATTATTTTTTCAAATGAAAACAATATTGGATAACCACATAGAGCAGTCCAAATGCTAAATGAATCTTACTTTGAGGACTTTGATTACATATTATTTTATCATCAATGTAATTTTTGGATTCAAAGGCCTCAATTTTTGTTTGATGGGTTTAGCATCATATTTGGTTACTAAATTGTGGACCATTGTCGTAGGCTCAGCACCTATCATGTCTAAGTAAGAAAAGGCAAACACTCTAAAAAACTCAATGAAATTTTTCTTATGATCTTCTACCTCTTTAGGGGAGAGAGAGGATCCAAGCTTGAGGATCTTAGTGCTAATGTTAATATTTATAATGTTATATATCAAATAAACATTCCCTTCTTCAAAATTTTTAGGGGCATGAGGGAGATCATAAGTTTTTCCATCTACTTCAACGACACCATAATCTTCCTTATAAGAGTTATAATCCTTAACTTTAAAGTAAGATTCATAATGTTTATATCCAACTCAATATGTGGAGACACCAAAATATTGTATTTGACACAAGGCAACATCAATATTGACCTACACTTATCCTACATGATTTGTGCATCTTCATACAATTCTCACTCACCATTATCACACACCTACATTCTAGTTATGAGCTCGATCCAATCTAAATTTCTATCAATCACCTACAAGAACACTCCAATTTATGCTAAAATAGATAAATACAATATTCAGATAGTTTTAGATCATCACACTTGCATTCCTATCTCTTGGATGGTAACTTCACACTCAAAAACATAAAATTAACATTACTATTATGAGGCTGATGTTACCATCCTTCACCTAATAATGGATATTTTTTAAAACTAAACCCTTCCCATAGGTCACCCTATTCACCTAGCATGTCGGTGGTGTGGGAAATTACCCTGGTGGACTCATATAAATACATATCAAACCGACGCTTAGTACTCACTTGGCACTTGTCTATCAAGCATCTATACATTGTTACACAATAAACAAATATTCCATATTCTTCCCAAATTACAAATCAAGCACTAGGAGTACTCATCAAGAAATTCCAAAACACATCAAGCCAAGTCAAGAGAGAAAATTATCAATATTAAAGTTATGTGGATTCATATAGTAAAATAACATAATTACATATTCACACTAAGGGGAAGTTCTGTGTAGATTGATTTCCCTCTTCAAAGTATTGGATACGTAGGCAAAATTTAATCATAAATAATGGTGATTGGGATTAGCTTAGCCTAATTACACTTCCTCACATTTTAAATCTTTTCATCCTTCACAAGCATACCTAGGGTTTAAAGGACAAGGAAATTGGTTTATAAAGTTTTGCATGTGGTTGAGGATCATTGATCATATAAACAGAGGTATATCAGATAAGCACGCTATAATGTATGGTCATAAAGAGAGAAACTTTCCCAAGACATTGATGCTAACCCAAAATAGTACTATCAATGTTCATATATAGGCTTGGCGATACCAATCCTACAACCATAGACAGTTAATTTTAGATCTAAACAATTAATAGGCCTACTTCTAGTTTGTTTCCACTATCACAATCATGAGTCAGATAATAAAGTTAGGTATATTAATCTACTTAGTACTCTCCATAAATAGTAAGTTTCATTATAAGGTCTATTTCAATGATTTAGATTCAGATTTATCCTTAATTTACATATATTACAGTATGAACTTAGTATACTAGTTTATGTGAGAAAGTACTATCTAATAACAAGGTTTTTGATGCCATTCATTCAATTGAGGAAGATGCACATTGTGTAAGCATAATATTCATGAAATACGAATAGGAAAATAAAAATTAATCAAAAAGAACAAATGAAATGATGATTAAGATGAATACATATGGATATTCAGTGCAAAAACATTCAAAATATTCAAGAAAATCAAAAATACAAAAAAAAAAAAAACATTCAAAATATTTTAAAAATAAAAAATCAAAACTTGAGCATGACATGAATTTCGATATTACATTGTTTACATATGTTATTTATTACATTTTTTGTAGATGGCATATTCTTTTCATACACATATACATTTCAAGAGGTATATGAGTGGGATGCATGACATACTAATCATACGTGAACATATAGTTGCAAGAATTTTCCTATACCTAGGGGCCATGCTAATGTTTGGGGCATCTTATTTTTACATGATAAATTATTACATGTTATATCTTTATAAGACATTTTTACCATGTTGAGTTGCATACATTGTTTACACATGCTTTGCTAGTTACTCATTTATTACATAGTGCTACATAGATATGTTATTTTACTACGATGTAAAACTGACATATATGGATAATATAGACTAGGTTTCAATTTTACATGATATGTTTGTTTTGTTGTCTATTGTGTGTGTCCCCTTGGCCTTATTTTTGGATTTCTAGCCTTATTTGTTACAACATTTGTGTCACTTTTTAGGGCTCCTTAGCCTTATTTATTAGCAACATCTTTATGTCCCTTGTATTTAGCCCCTTGGTCTTATGTGTGACATTCTATGTTATTGTGTGACATCAAGTGTTGAACTCACTGAGATTGTGCGATTGCTACATTTTCAAATGCTATGATCTATATCACTCATCACCCTCGGTGTGTTATCCCATGATTTACATCATGCACTTCATTATTTTTTAGTATTATTCAGTGACAATTATTACTATGTATTTTATAAATACATATATCTTGGCATACCACTTGTATTCCCTTGCATTCTATATAATACATACATTCCTCAATGTTATATACATTACTATGATTACATATTCTCCACATGTTGACATGATTATATATGATTACATCTTTATATATGACATGATATATTTAACTCTTCTTTTGAGATGAGTAATTTACATGGTACATCCCTCACCCTAAAAGAGAGCATATTAGTGGGCTTTTCATAGAGACACTAGCCTCTATAAATAGAAAAAAATATTTTGGGTGCTTAATATAGATTTTAGAGATTCAAAATGGTTCATATATATGATAAATATTTACATATTGGTACAGATTCTAAGGACATATGCCATGCATTTACACTCACTTTTTAATTATTTTGGTTACAAAATATAAATTCAGATATACTTCGATGTATATGCCATGCAAGTGCACATAATTTAGAAGAACATATATTACATGTTTTTACATACATATACATATGAGATAAAGGTTCTCATATTTAGCATATAGATGCATAAAATTATATATCATATGATACAAATTCAGTGAGGCATGATATTGATTCATGCACATATATACTATGACAATTTATAGTTGGTGCCAATTCAGTAAGGCATGATATTTATTCATGCACATTTTCATATTTTTTGCATTTAGAACTATTTCAATTATTTTTTACAAACACAATTCAATGACAATGGGTAGTAATAAAACTTGAATCTCCAAGCATTTTTGCACAAATTGATTCATGATTTTTGAGGTAATGTACGTTGAGATTCATTGACACTCCATAGCTTGGCATTACTCATAGTGAACTGATTATATAGTTCCAACCTTAACATCTTGAGTTTAAAGACCAGAGCTAGATTAGTTATTGGAGTTAATGTGGTTGAGTTTCAACGATGCTCAATAGTCTTCGCATTAATTTACACCCATGAGGGTTGGTAATTTATCTTCCCAGCCCAAAACATTGCATAGTTATATAAATTTGGAGCATGATCACCCCAAATCTGTATTTTATTGAACAAATAAGCACGATTATCTAATGCTTTATAAAAGAAGCATAATCTCCAACATGTTATAGGGTAACACAGTTTACTCACATATAAGTGTACTCATTCATTGCCCTTTCAAGTTTCAACTTTTAAGTATGATTCAGATTTTAGATTTCACATATGGACATTGACTACTACATTTTCATTACAAGTTTTGCTTGAGGCAACTTGCAATTTGGATCCTTCTCCCAATGAGAAAGTGTGTTGTAAACACTCACGTATAAATTTATCCTTTTACTCTATTATTTTCATTACATAGTAATTCTAAAATAAAACGGGGGAATTTTTAGACACTAAAATATGGTATTTGACACCTCTCAATGTCACTATTAACCTACACTTATCCTACATGAATTATGCATCTCTGAATAGTTATCAATCTCCATTCCCACAAACCTACATGCCAGTTATGATCTTGATCCAATATAAGTTTATTTCAATCACCTACAAGAACACTCTAGCCTTTGCTCAAATAGATAAATATCCTATTCAGATAGTCCTAGATCATCACATTTGCATTCATGTCTTCTAGACAATAACATCACACTTAGATAGTAACATCAATGCGACTGTCTTGAGGCTGACATTACCATCCTTCACCTAGAATTAACTATTTTTCAAAATTATACCCTTCACATAAGTCTACCCATTCACCTAGCATGTCAGTGGCATGGGAAATTACCCAATTGACTCATATAAAAATACAAATCAAACCCACACTTAGGACTCACTTGACACTTATCTATCAAGCATTTATACACTACTACACACCAAGAAAATTTTCCCTATTATTTACAAATTTCAAATCAAGTACTAAGAGTAGTCATTATCCAAGTCTAAAGCACTTCAGGACAAGTCAAGAGTGAACATGAGCTAAGAGAGCTCCCAAGGTAAACTGTGTTATTGAGATGTAGAGTAGGAGAAACTTCCCTAGAGTAGGTGGAATTAGCACTAGTGGATTTGAAGGATATTGTTTGAGAATTTCAAAGGCATGTTAACATATTTCATTTCAGTGAAAGATAGTGTCCCTTTTCAGTAGATGTGTGAATGGTTAGCACTTATATACAAGTTTTGAAATGAATCTCTTGATTGCTTGGATTTTTCCTTATGGGTTGCACAATTGTTTGACATTTTGAGAAGGAGGCATTCATGTGATAACTTTAAATTTTAAAAGATAGACTTAAATACCCATTATATATATAATTTATTCCAATAGTTTTCTTGATGTAATGCCAAAGACATACTTTTTAGGGTTTAGATGAACTTTGTACTCTCTCAGTATTTCAAATATTCTTCACAAAATGGTAGGATTTTTGCTCTAGTTTTTTATTTACCCCATATATAATTCACATAATCTTTGAGGATATCATGAAGAATGTCATGTAAGATAACAGTCATGACATGTTAGTAAGCACTCATGTTCTTTAAACCAAAGAGCATGAGTTGATAACAACAATTTCCCCATGGTGTGGCGAATCATATTTTATGTTGATCTTTAGGGGCAATTTTGATCCGATTATACTCCGAAAAACCATTTGTGAGAGGTAGTCTTTCATGTCACATTGTTGAGTTGAGGATCATGTTAATATTCAATAAAGGGAAATCATCCTTCAAGCATGCGTTATTGATGTCATATAAATATATGCACACTTAGATACATGTTGGTTTCTTTTTTACCAGAAAAAAGTTAGATATCTATTCTAAATAGTTGATTGGTCTTATGAACCCAACATCTAAGAGTTTATGATCTAGGTGGATCCATGTACCGTTCTATTTTTCAAAATCTTTAAATTCAGTTCAAATCATTTTCACATTGTAGTATTCGTCGAGAGCTTTCTATCACTTTTCGTGGTTTGAAAAATGGAGTCTGAATGCTCAAGATATAGCCAGTTGAAGAAATCATGCGATAGGGATGTCAAAAGTGACATGGCACAGTTGAGGAATGCCAAGTGGACCAATCTCCATTTGACATATGGAAAATAATTAGAAAGCAAAAAAAAATTTAGGTGTTTTATTTGATGTACATGATATTTGACCTTTTCAAAATCAAAATAGGTGCCAAACCTCCACGCCACAAACACTAAGTGCCTCCCTCATTCCTAGGCATTTGAATAGGCTAGGTGGCATCCAAAGTTGGCACCCAAATATTTCTCATTTGAAAACTTCAATAAACTTTCTATTTAAAGCATTAAAACAACCACTCCCAGCAAATGTGGGACTAATTCCTTGGTCAAAGTGCGCTTTTGGAGGAAGGATGCCCTTGCTCAGTTCCCTAGGCACCTAGAATGGAGGAGGAGAGTTTGGAACTTGAGACCTGGTGCCTAAAAGGCTAAGGTCTCGACCGCTTCAGCCACGGTGGTTGAAATGCTATAAAAAGTAGTAATTTTTACTTGTATTGACACAGAAATCTGACTGTGTAAAGAGAATTAAGAGGATTAGAGCCTTGTTTTTGCCTTGTACTGCCTTGGGCTTTTGTTTGTAGGTCTAAGAGAAATATTTGCAGGCAAATAGAGATCAGAGAAGACAAATTAGATACTTGGAAATGTTTTGGAAGCCATTTTTTGCACCAATTTAATAGAACGGTCCTCACTTTGAACAGACCCGGAGATGTAGGCTATTGAAGCCGAACTCCGTTATCAATTTGCTGGTGTTATCTTGGATTTTCTCTGATTATTATTGCATTCTGATCTTCATTTTAATTTTGATTTTAATTTCTTTATGCAAAATTAAACACAATAAAGTGAGAATTTGAAGGATTTCTTAAACATGAACAAGTGATTTTCGAATGTATTACACTTGTATTTTCAGTTTACATATCAGATTTTTGGTATCATAGTGGTTATTATTTAACAGTGATTACTAGTGTATGTTGACAAGGTCTAAACCCCAAAAGGGTGAAGGAAAACTCATTGAGTATAATCTAGAGATTGGTTCAAGGCGTGCTTCAAGGATGGTCGAAGAAGAGATGGAATCTGAGCAAGCTTTATGCCGAGCTTTCATGGACATGAGAAGCATGGTTGAGGAACTATATCGTGACAAACAAAGGAAATCTGAGAATGAAAAAGAAGGTGATTCATGAGAATCAAAAGGTAAAGAAACCAAAAAGCCTTCTCCATCAGATGACGGTAAAAAAATTGTGGAATCTCTCCCTTCACTAAAATTGGATATTAAGTTTGAATTACCAATGTTTAATGGCAAAGTTAATTCTGAAAAGTTGGATAATTGGGTCAAGTAGATTAAAGTTTATTGCAGGGTCCAAAAGATTGCAAGGGATGAGTCAAAAATTCATTTGGCTACTCTTCGTATGGGAGGTATAGCTCTCATCTGGTGGGAGAGTAAGTTGAAGGAAGCTGAGCTTCAAAAAGGTAACTCAATTTCTACTTGGAATGAATTTATTGAAGAACTCAGTAAGCAATTCTATCTTTTAGGCTATATGCAACAAGCCATGATGGATTGGCAAAGTTTCAGACAAGGAAAAGGCCAAAGTGTTCAAGATTATACACAAGATTTTAGGAAAAAAATGTTACTTTTGAATGTTCCTCTATACACACAAGAAACATTGCTAAAATATATAGGTGGGTTGAATAGTTACTTAAGACATATGATTCTTATGTTCAATCCCACTAATTTAGATGCAGTATGTGTTCAAGCCACTCATTTAGAGGCTAGAGGAAAACAATCAAAAGAATCTTTTCCTAAAGTAAAAAGTAAGCAATCTAATGTTAAGCATTCCAAAGGGGAAAGTTCATCAGGAAAGGGTAAACAGAAATCCATATATACTATTAAAAAAGAAGAAGGAAAACCATTTTGTAATCATTGCAAGAAAAATCATGATGAGTCTAAGTGTTGGAAACTACAACCTGAGTTAAGGCCTAAAAAGTTTCAAAAGAAATAAAAGAAGGCTAATGTTATGGTTCAGGACTTAGGATCAGATTCAGGTGATGAAACTAAGATCACAGCTATCGGTTTACATAATGATTTTTCTCTTTCAGTTTCTAGCACTAAGTCATCAAATGATGCATCTTCTTCTAGACAAAATTTTGTGCATGTTGATAAGAAAAGAAATGAATTGTTCCACATTAGAGTTGTTTCAAAGCATACTAAGATTGACACTCTATTTGATAGTGGTTCACAAGCAAATTTAATTTATGCATAGGTTGTTAAGAAGCTAGGCTTATAAACCAATCCCCATCCGAAGCCTTATCCACTAGGTTGGGTGTGTGACAATGTGAAGCTACAAGTCTCACAAACTTGTAGGCTAAGGTTTGCCATCACATCCAAGTTCGTAGATGAGGTTGAGTTGGATGTTGTTCCATTGGACATATGTGGGATTGTTTTGGGAAGCCCATATCTTTATGATAGAAAAGCAATCTTCTATAGAGAGGAGAATAAGTACTTGCTTGTTAAGGATGGCATTGAATATATAGTTAGAGCACATCACATTAGAACAAGTCTTTCCTTGGTTACAGTAGGGCAAATGAAAAGACTAGTTAATTCAAGCAAGACTTTTTGTCTCATGTTGATTAAGTCTAAGGAAAAATAATATTCTCAAGCTTTGGAAAAGTGTGATCCTAGACACAAGAATGAATTGGTTGAAATCATTTCTACTTATGATGATATATTTCAGGATCCTAAGGGCTTACCTCCCAAAAGGGGAGTTCAACATGAAATTCAGCTATTGCAGGATTCTCCTCTCCCTAACATTGGCATGTACAGGTTATCAGTGGTGGAAAATGAGGAAATCAAGAAACAGGTAATGGATCTATTGGATAGAGGTGTTATTCATCCAAGTTCATCTCATGTTAGTTCGCCAATTATTTTGGTGCCAAAGAAAGATGGCACTTGGTGAATGTGTGTTGATTTTTGTGCTTTAAACAAAATTACTATTAAGAATCGTTACCCTCTTCCTCGTATAGATGATTTGTTGGATCAATTAAAACATGCTATTTATTTCACTCAGCTGGATTTGAGAAGTGGATATCATCAAGTAAGAATTAATGAAGGTGATGTATGGAAAACTGCCTTTAAGACAAAACAGGGATTGTTTAAATGGCTTGTTATGCCTTTCGGGTTGTGTAATGCCCCGACTACATTCATGAGATTGATGAATGATGTTTTTAGACAATTCCTTGATGATTTTGTTATAGTTTACTTAGATGATATATTGATTTTCAGCAAGTCATGGGAAGAGCATGTGATCCACATTAAGAAATTCATGGATGCATTATGAAGGGAAAAACTTTATCTGAAAATGTCAAAATGTGAATTTGGAAAGACCTCTTTGATATACTTGGGTTACATTGTAGGACATGGTAAATTGAAAATTGATCCTGAAAAAGTGGCAGTCATTGTTAATTGGCCTACACCCACTAACACAACTGAGGTTAGGAGTTTTCTTGGTGCAGTACAGTTTTGGAGGAAGTTTATTGCTCAATTTTCATATATTGCATCACCTTTGCATTCTTTGACAAGTGTGACACAGGTCTTTCAGTGGGGAGGCAAACATCAAAAAACCTTTGATACTTTGAAAGAAAAGATAAGTACTGCTCCGGTCTTGACACTTCCTAATATACAACAACCATTTGAGATCGAGACGGATGCAACTGAGTATGCTATGGGAGCTATTTTAATGCAAGGTAAGAAACTAGTTTCTTATCATTATGAAACCTTTACAAGTGCAGTAAGAAAATATCCAACTTATGATAAGGAATTGTATGTGTTGGTTCAAAGTGTTAAAAAATGGAAACATTACTTAATGGGCAAAGAAACAATAATACATACAAATCATCAGCCCTTACATTATCTCCAATCACAAACTAAGCTACAATAGTCTAGACATTTTTGTTGGATGGGTTTCTTACAACAATTTCATCTTGTGATCAAGTATAAAAAAGGAATTCAGAATAAGGTTGCAGATATGCTAGCTAGGCCTCCTATGGTTGTTGCATCTATTCTTTTACAACATGGTTCTTTGTCTCATGAAAGTTATAAAGAACAATATGTGAATGATCTTAATTTTTAGGATGTTTATAAAGACTTGATGAGTAGTAGACAAGTAGAAGAATTGGACTATCATGTACACAATGATCTTTTGTATCATTTGGGGAAACTATGTATTCCTCAAAATGAGAGGATGCACATGATTAGAGAAGCACATACTTCTCTTATTTCTCTTCATTTTGGAGTTGCTAAAACGGTTGCACATTTGAAAATGTATTGTTATTGGCCTCGTATGCATGAAAATGTTGCTAAATATATAATGGGATGTACTCTTTGTGCCACAAGTAAACCTAGTAATAGGAAATTGGGACTTTACACTCCTCTACCTGTTCCTGCTCGCCCCTGGGAAAGTATCTATATGGATTTTGTGGGGGGATTGCCTATGACACAAAGAAAACATGACTATTTATATGTGGTTGTGGATAGATTTAGCAAACTGTGTGTTTTGATTCCTTGCATCAAGCAGATTACTGGCAAAGGCACTGCATATTTATTCTTTAAACATGTATGGGTTCATTTTGGTTTGCCTACTTTAATTATTTCTAATCGAGATTCTCAATTTATTGGGGAGTTTTGGTCAACTTTGTGGGGACTAATGGACACTAAATTAAAAAAAAGCACTGCATTTCATCCACAAACCGATGGACAAACAGAGGTTGTGAACCGCACTGTGGTACATTTGCTTAGGGGTTATAGCAATAAAAATCTAAATTTATGGGATGAACAATTGTGTTACATACAACATGCATATAACTGAGCACTTCATTCTTCTACTATGAAATCTCCATTTGAAGTTTGTTATGGATACTTGCCTAAATCTCCTCTAGATGTTTGCTATGGACAGGATACAGCTGTTGGTGAACCAAAAGAAGCCATTCGAGCCAAGAAGTTCATTGAACAAATACAACTCATTCATCAGACTGTTCATACTCAATTGGAGAAAAGTCAAGCCAAGTACAAAGCCAGGCATGACAAACATCGTATTGATCACCAATTTGTTATAGGTGATATGGTATGGCTTCACATTAGTAAGGAAAGACTGACAGGTGAAGGTATAAACTTGAAACCAATCCGGTATGGTCCTTTTTAGATAACGAAAAAAATTGGCACAAATGCTTTTCGATTAGATTTACCATCTTACATGCAGATTTATTCAGTTGTAAATGTGGAAAATTTGAAATTGTATGAGCCTCCAATGATCATTGATCATGATGAAAGTGTATCCATTCCTTTCGTTGATGATTTTTCTCCTGAATATCTAACAGAATTGCAGGAAGATACTATACTTGACAGGAATATGCGAACTTTGCGAAGAGGTAATGTTAAATATCTTCATGTTGGTCTCAAAGGGATGCATCCAAGCAAGGCCAAATGGATGGAAGTCAGAAAGGTGAAGGAAAAATACCCTCATATCATTACCAATTAATTTCAACTTTCAGAGGTCCAAAAGTTCCCAGTGGGGAGGAATGATCCAGGTGGATCCATGTACCATTATATTTTTCAAAGTCTTAAAATTTAGTTCAAATCATTTGCACATTGTAGTATTCATTGAGAGCTTTCTAGCACTTTTCACAGTTCGAAAAACGGAGTCCGAATTCTCAAGATATAGCAAGTTGAAGAAATAATGTGATAGGGATGTCAAAAGTGACGTGGCACAGTTGAGGAATGCCAAGTGGACCAATCTCCATTTGACACATGGCAAATAATTAGGGGGCGAAAAAATTGTTAGGTGTTTTATTTGATGCACATGATATTTGACCTTTTCAAAATCAAAATAGGCGCCAAACCTCCACGCCACAAACATTAAGCACCTCCCTCATTCCTAGGCATTTGAAGAGGCTAGGTGGTGTCCAAAGTTGGCACCCAAATCTTTCTCATTTGAAAACTTCAACAAACTTTATATTTAAAGCATTAAAACAACCACTCCTAGCAAATGTGGGACTAATTCCTTGGTCAAAGTGTGCTTTTGGAGGAAGGACGCCCTTGCCCACTTCCCTAGGTGCCTAGAATGGAAGAGGAGAGTTTGGAACTTGAGACCTGGCACCTAAAAGGCTAAGTTCTTGACCACTTCAGCCACGGTGGTTGAAATGCTATAAAAGGGAGTGATTTTTACTTGTATTGACATGGAAATCTGACTGTGTAAAGAGAATTAAGAGGATTAGAGCCTTGTTTTTGCGTTGTACGGCCTTGGGCTTTAGTTTGCAGGTCTAAGAGAAATATTTGTAGGCAAATAGAGATCTAGAAAAAGGTGAATTGGAGACTTGGAAAGGTTTTGGAAGCCATTTGTTGCACCAATTTAATAGAACGGTCCTCACTTTGAACGGACCCGGAGATGTAGGCTATTGAAGCCGAACTCCGTTATCAATTTGCTAGTGTTATCTTTGATTATTATTGCATTTTGATCTTCATTTTAATTCTGATTTTAATTTCTTTATGCAAAATTTAACACAAGAAAGTGAAAATTTGAGGGATTTTTTAAACATGAACAAGTGATTTTCGAATGTACTACACTTGTATTTTCAGTTTATACAGTTCTTCCTTGATGAGAAGTGACACTTTAGGATGAATTTTTATTATTTTTTGTTTGATTAGTTTCACATATTTATAGACAACAAGGTGATGTACCACAAGGGATGGGTCCAGTCTAGGCATGTCATCATATGACCAAGCAAAAATATTTGTGAAATTTGTTAAGAGGGTGACAAGGGTTCCGTGTTCCTCATGACTAAGAGTTGTTACAAGTTTAATGATTTTAGGATTATCCTCTATTCTAATGTTGACATCAATGGTTTATTCAACAAGAAATTTAGAGTCATCTTGAAATTATATTGGCCCACAAGGAAGGTTGAGTTCCTCTTCTATTGGCACCTCAGAAAGGTTTTCACTAATAGACTCATTTTTATCTTCTTGATTTTGACTTTTTTGATGGGATAGCACCTCAAAGATATTTTCACTAGGGGACTTCAATTTTATTTTATTTGTAAATTTATTGTGACTAAGGAACTCTACCTTCTCTCTAAAATATGCTAATGTATCCAAGTTGATTTAAAAGTCCTTTTTATGATCCCCCAACGGAATGCCATCTTGAAGTCACATGAATTTTGTAATGGCCTCATCACTTTGGAAGAAGTCGATTGGCATGTGATTTTTTTGGTCCTAGTCAATGAGTTCAAGGTATTAGAGGTCAAGTTTTATGGTTAGGATAACAATGTCATTGAAAATATTAGTGGTGGCAAGATCTTCATAAAGGCTATGAGAGGAACCTATTTTAATGTCAAAAGAATTTTCTATAGAGATCATAGAAGTATCAGTGACATCCTCATATTGATCACCAGAGGGTTTGTAACCAATGTATATTCTTGATTTGTGCGCACCTATATGGGTTCTCATATTCCTTGTTCATGAGGTTTTAGTCTCTTTCTTTTATAATTCATGATTTGGCATATTTTATTTTCTATAGGATATTCTTTAATTTGGAAAAAAGATGCTAATCCATAGTCATATAACCAAGATTCATTAGAGATCTCAATCTTCTCATCTACAATAAGGCCTACTTTGACAAAAGAGGTCAATCCAAATTGTTAGGTGTTTCTTCTTTCTTCTTGTTTAGGTTAGGCCTGTCGTGGCTTCAGGGATAAACGAGAAGTTTATCTCCTTGAAAGGTATCTTGGATTTCATATTCTCCACATCCTTTGTTAAGGATATTGAAATTAGATTTGGAATATGGAGTTTTAGATGCAAATGGGAGATCATCTATATGTATATACAAGGGAGGATTTAACAGTTCTAGTGTTATGGATTTGTCTACTTCATAAGCATTTTTTAGTGATAGGACAGTAGTTAATTTTAAGATATCTCCCTTCCAATATATTTCAATATTGTAATAGTTGAGGGTCACTAGGGACAGTCACTTCCATTCCTGAATATGGAAACTTGATGCATTGGTGGAAAGTGGATGGGACAGTTTTCATTACATGAAGCCATGGTCATCAAAGAAGGATGTTTTAGGGGAGATCAAGATTAATGACATGGATCAAGGTTTGTTGTGTGACAGGCCCAACCATGATAGGATCATATATTATCCATGTTGATTCCTTTTTTACATTGTCATATACCTTAATTGTTATGGTGTTTAGATCTAATTTTATTGTAGAGTAACCAATATGTTTGATCAAGGTCAAAGTGCAAATGTTCAAACCTGATATATTGTCTACAAGTACACTTTTTCACCTTATGTCTAGTAATATAGGCCTTGATGTATAAGGTTAGGTTATGGGATGGGTCAACGTGAGACATGTTATGTTATTCAAAGGTGAGTTGGTGACTCAAGGATAAGTGTCCAATGAGTGCCTGGAATTGGGATGGATCAATGTTGTTGGGGACACTTGACACTTGAAGGGTCTTATATAATATGTCCTTATGAATAGTAGATGCTTTGAGAAGATCCATAATGGAAATATAGTAGGTATTTTCTCAATTTGTTCAATGAGGTTGTATTTGCCTTTAAGGGTAGGAAGAGGAGGCCTTCGAATAATTATTTTATTGTGCCTAGTTGTGATGACACAATATAGGGTTTTGAATTTGATGGTGGTGACAAAATTATCGGTATGTTTAGTGTGATCGATAAGTGCCTCATAGGAATGAGAGACTTTCTTATGACTAATGTTATTATATTGGGTGTTTTGACCTTGAATTTTAAATGGAGGATTTTGATTTTGTTTTGAAAATAGATCTTGGTATATATCCAATTGTTCATTCTTGGAAGTAGATACATTTCCTTTATATATATATCTCCATTATCAATTAGAACTTGGAAATAATTCTTTAGTTTCATGCATTTGTTAGTTTAATGCCATTTTATTTTATGAAACTCATAATATTAATTTTCTTTGTAACAGGTGGGTTTCTATTTACTTTCATCAAAAGGTTTTGTTTGTGGGAACACAATCATGTTTGTAGAAAATAGTTTGCAAAAGATAGCTTGTAGTGATTCCCCCAAAGGAGTAAATTTTATTATTTTGATTTCTTGTTTGGATTGGCCCCTAGGAATGGTGATGTTAGAGATGCTTTGAACATTCTGAATATGTTTTACACTAGCCACTACATCACCAACAATATTTTTGTTCTTGATAAATAATTTAGGTTTTTCTATTTGGGTTTGATTTTGGTGATCCTTATGGAAAAGTCTCACTAATCCTTTAGCTACGAGAGCCTTTTCAATTTGCACTCTTTTTTTTTATGATGTCATCAAAGTAGTGGCACAATTGAATTATAGATGAAAATCCATCTCTTGGTTGAGGTTGGCAACAAAAATGTTGACCAACTAGTTTTCGGGGATCAACCAAGGGAACTTGCTTGCTAGGATTTAGCATCATTGCAGGAATGAAGAGAAGCTTTCTCCATTATGTTGTTTAGCATTACATAGATCCATCATGGTGAGCTCATGTTCTACATTGTAGGAGAAGTGTTTTACAAAGATTTCAAAAATATTTGAAAAGGTTATGATGGATCTCTTGGGAAAATGCAAGAACCATTCCAAGGCTTGGTTGCCTAGGCTATGAGGGAATAATTTGATAAGGTAAATGTCATTGTATATTACTTCTTGGCATGACATGAAAATTTATTTAACGTTTTCCCTAGGATCACCCTTTCCCTTATATATTTTGAACTTTGGTGGTTCAAATTAAGGAGGAAAGGGTATTCACAACATTTTTCAATCAGAGGGATAGGACATGACTCCTCAAACTTATACTTTTTGTTTTAATTTAGGCCTCCATCTTATAGTCTTTAGAGAGCGTCCTTCATGGCTTGTCATTCTTGGGAAAATGGTGTATCCTTTAGTGGTGATGATGGAGGTAGGATAAAGTTAGGTTTTGGCAAACCAGGGGTATGATTGGCATTTGATTATTGATGGTTGAATTTTTGATGGTGTTATGAAGGTTTTGATATTGAAGGACTAACATGGGAAGCTAAGTTTTCCAACTGTTTACTCAGTTATTGGAGTTGGTCAAACATAACTTTATTTTTATCTTGATGGAATTGTTTAGTTATAACTAATTTTCCTTTGCCAAGGTTGACATGGGAGAGATTAGGATTATGATTCTCATTCATCGATTCTAGCATTGCTTTATTTTAGCTAGTGGGATTGTTATAAGTAGCATGTTCTTGATTTGGAAGGGTTTGATCTTTCCTACTTATGATGTTACTCAATTTTTTTAGGATTGTAATCAATAGGAATTTTAGTTCCTATTTCAATAAATTGTATTAGGATGTCATCTTTATTCTCATATAGGAATTGATCTACTTGGACATGACCATGTTATATTTTAAACAAATCATTGCGGTCATAATTTTATCCACTCTCGTTTATGAGGCTATCATTATCATCATCATGGATTTGTTCTTGATTAATACGTTCATCAAAGTGAAATGGGTTTTGACTAAAAGGGTTTTCTATGTTAGGGTCTCGATTTAACCATATTTGATACCTCATTTTAGGTGCCATATATTTTGTTTAGGTTTGCTTATGATCAATTTGGTTATAAAATGGTTTCACACAGAAGGAGAAAACAATAACACACAAAAAAATTATGCTAATTAAGTGGGAATACAACCAAATAGTGGCCCGCATAGATAGGTAAGAGTGGGTAATCTTAGGGAATATTGTTTTCTCGACACCACTAGGCAATTGTAGTCGAATGGTTCTTATGTTAGGTTTGCACAAGCTCACTAGAGAAGTCTTCGTTGTGCCTTTCAGTACGTCAGGCTCAAATCCATAAAACAAAGGTGTCATCTAAGGCCTAGGTCTTCATGGTCGAATCCACCTCACTTCATTTGATGGTTAATCAAGCTTAGCCACATAAGAGAACAACTCCAATGAATGTTTATAGTCCATTGGAACATGAAATTTGGCTAGCGTTTGGTGATGAAATCCAAGTTGTTAAACCCCTGAGAAAAGAAAAATAAAAATATCACTGTTCCTAATTTCTAAGATTGTATACAATGCAAGGAAAGAGAATATATAGATTAGGCTTGGGGGACACAAGTATATAGACTATTTCTAATTCTCAAGATCACCTTTTAGCATAACATAAGAGCATACACATATTTCAATTATGCATATACAAAACAAGAACACAAATTTGATTATTTAATTTACAATTTAAGGATTATATGTTAAGGTTTTTTTTATTTCGAGTTTTCATCACATGTAACTGCATAAAACACATTAGTAGTTTTTAGTGTTTAGGTCATTGACGTGCATTTCCCACAAGTTAGAAAAAAACAAATGTAAATGTTGAAGCATAGAGCAAAAATATTGATAGTTAGAGTAAAAATGCCAATAAATAGAACACAGACATTGAAGACCAGAAATGTTAACCACAAAACCAAAAATGCTACTTAGCAATATAGAAATGTTGTTTAGAAGTACATAAATGCTAAACTACAATTCATGAATGCTAATGATTAGAAAATAATGAAAAATGAAAAAAATGCTATTACCTAAGACAAAAATGCCAAACCTCAAAATAAGATTGTTGAACCTTAGAACATGAATGTTGATGACCAAAAAATAATTAAAATTACCTACATAGCAGACATAAATGCCAATTTGTGATACAAAAACACCATTCTTGAGATCAAGAATGTCAAAGATCAAAACAAAAACATTAGTACCAAGAAAACAGAAACAAAGGTCAAAAAATGGTAAATAAAGCCCATATTTATACCCACAATGATTTCAACCTAAATTTAGAATATGCAAAACCTAATAAACAACAAATCAATTATAAAACTTCTTCAAAACAAGTGAAAAAGTATGACAAATTAAAAAAGTTCCCATCAGGCATGCTAGAAATGTGTATGCTAAAACTTAGAGTTTGAATAGAAACAAAGATAAAATACCAAGCTCCTACTCTAAATCTAAAAAACACCTCTGATTGAGCAAAATGAAAGAGAAAACATGATTTACCTTCACCTACCAAGCGAATAAGATCTCCTTCCTTGATATGGATTTACTCGTGACTGATGGATTTGTAGTTGAGCGCTCAAGACTCATGCAAGATTATAACAACATGTTGACAATATGTACCTGTATTATTTAATTGACATTGACTACATTTCATGATAAGTGTAACATGAACCAGAATGAAAGATGCAAGGGTTGATTTATAGATTTTCAGATGGGAGAATGGATGGTGGAGATTCACTTGATCGGATTGGAAACTTTGAATTTGGATGAGATTTAATCAGTTAGTTAATTGATTAGTTGCCATTTGAAAACAATTGACTGTGTTGTTTCCATTTGGAGACAAAGTGATGAATGAGTTAATTGAGTTGTTTTCTCTTGTAGGAGTGAACTGACTAGTTGAGGTGTGCTTAGATAAGTTTCCATTTTGAACAAATAGTTGACTAAGTGCTAACATGTGATGACATGGGATGGAATGTGGGTGTAGATAATTTGTATTTTTTATTTTATTTTAAATAATTATGTGTATGGATTTAATTAATTAATTAATTAATCAATCATGGGTGTAATTAATGCGATTGATTAATGTGGGGTTAAATAGGGTCATGATGGTGTTTAATTGATTGGTGTGGTGATGTTAGGGTTTTGCGATATTAGAGTGAATTAGTTAGAGCTAACGATGGATTAGATGATAGTAGATTGGTGATGGCATTAAGATGTCAGATATAGGATGTCTACAATTATTATCTATGAGATTAAAAATATTAATATATTTCGATTACTCTTTGGTTTAACACAAGCCACAAAACATATGTTGTTTCCCTTAAGTTTTTAGATATTGTTGCCCAATTAGGACAAAAAGAAGAATTACAATAAATTGATTAACTTTTGCAATTCAAGACTAGGTGAATACAGTCATCAAATTATTTCGGAGCTATCTATATTTTTGTCTAAAATGGCATGACAGTTTGGACTTTTTAAAGTGGAAGACAAGAAAAACTTCTCCGATCATTATCATTTTTATAAGTTAACTTCTTGTCACGTTTGAGTGTGCTTTTTTACTGTCATCTTTTGACAATTGTTCCTAAATAAATCTAAATCCTATATGTTTTCCCTATTTCTAAACTTTTAATAAATGAATTAGAGTTAATTAAAATCCATTTATCCATATTTAAATAGTATAGAAATAATCAAAAGAAAGGGTAAAACCTTATGCCCCACGAGAATGTTGCCTTGCACACATTGATTGGCATATGATGAACCCCAGAGCGTATCATTCATACAATTTTTGTTTCATGTCTAGTTATTTGTTTAATGTAACAGTTCCCTCCCGACAGTAACATCATCAATAATATTTCGTTAATATATATTAAAATAAATGTTTATTTTTTATGTTAAATGAAAAATATATTTAATTCCTCAACATCAATCATTTATATTGGTAATATGATGGTTTTGAAAGGGTCCCTTTCCTTTTACAACAAGAAACAAGGAAAAATAGAGAAGACACAAACAAAACACAACAACTAACAACAAATTGGAAGTAGCTAGTATTCAACAACAAAACTTCAACAATCCAACAACGATTCAACAACAAAAAGTCCGCCTTCAAACAACAAAGAGACCAAGGCCCAACCATTGAATCTCGGTGCCCAACCAAAAAAGAAAGAAACAAAGCTACTAACAGGACTAAAAACCGATCAAAGAGCCTCAACATCATATTACTATTGGTCAAGCAACGCTAAGTTAAATGATTACAACAAATGGTACCCTCGCTTAACACAATATATATATAGGAGACCTTGACATTAAGGAAGAGAAACCCCAACACCCAACACGAATAAAGAAAAATTCATAAAAATAAAAAAAAACACTGACCAAATGAAATGATAGTAAATTGACGATGGGTAAAAATACATTCAAGTTATTCTATGGGATTAAATTTTTAGTTAATTAAGGAATAAAATAATATATTCTTGTTGATTGTCTTCATGTTAACATAACTAAATATTAAATATGCTAACGATTTAATTGTTATCTCCTCAATACAATTTATATTCCTCCATAAAAATTGAATTTGAATCTTTTTTAACATCACATTCCTCTTAGTTGTAATTGCATTACTTGGGTAATACAAGCAGCGTTATATATACTTATAAACTGAATGTTTAATTGTTTAAATTGTAATTTGAATCAAAGATTTTATGCTTTCAGAGAGTATACAAATCAAATCTTAAACTTTTAAAATAATTGTGTTTTCGATATTTTGGATCACCCAATCTTCATCTGGGAAAAAAAAAACTTGATGATCCAAAATATCGAACAATCAAATACAAACACAATTATTCTAAAAACTTAAAATTTATAAATATTTAACTATCCAATAATATATTTAACATTTTAATATATTAATTAATTATTAAATAGTCAAACCTCAACATTGTAAACAAATATAATATTTACATTCTTATATTTTAAAAAGAAAAGACCATTTAAATTGCAAACTACCATTTTTCAAAAAGAAAAAAAATTATATCCTTCCGTTTAAATTTCACCTACATTTTTTCAGAGGCCTTCAAAATCATTCTACATAAATTTATTCCAAGAAAACATTGACAAATGATTTATATGAAATATGGATGAACGAATCCATCTTCAGAAATGTTGTGAAATGCAATTTTGCATTCCAAATAGCCACTTCCTTTTTTTAAGAAACTGGATTTGGAAGAGAGAGTCATCCTGATTCTGAGGTGGTTCTGATAAAGACTAACGTAAAAGAAATATGAAGATGTTCGAGATAACAGATATTACGGGTCTACTATCAGTCTTTCTGCCTGAGTGTTTGACTCTAAAGGATTTCTACCCTTGCTATTTCTTAAGGTCTAGGGTTGGCGTTTTTTGCTAGAATCCGGTTTGAATTTGCAAGGTGTTTTTTAAGATTACTTATAATTGCATATAGAAATTGGGATTGAATCATCCCACCTCAGGATTCATTGGAGAACTCTCAGCACTTCCTAAAATAGCAAAAGACAGAACCCACAACAACATGGCCTCTGTCCAACAACATGTATTATTCAACCATCACCTGCTAAATATAGCCGGACTGACGTACTCAAACCGGCACCATTCAAATAATTTTGTGACATGAGGTTAATTGCCCAAAAATGCTATGCCTACAATCAGACAGATAAGTATTGACGTTTGAAAAACCTTTTTTTTTATGTTTTACAAATGTTTTAATGCTCTTTTTACTTTCTGGTTATTTGTATAAATTGAGGCTATGGGCAACCTGTAAATCATTGCTTGTGTGTTGCAGCGGAGTGGAGGCAGTAGCTCTTCCATAACAAAAACAGGTGGCTCTTCAACTTCAACTTCATGGCTCTCTACTTTGGAGGAGCTTCCAATTCGGTAACCTTCTGGTTAAAGATTTTCCTTGAATTGTTTTATACTTTGAAGGTTTCTTGTCGCTTTATTGTGAAATATGTATGCTAGTTGGTTTGTCAAGATTTCATGTGTGTTTATCATTTTTCAAGGAGAGAGAGATTGTTCCTCATCCTGATGTAGTGTGAACTGAAATGTCGATCAAAAACATGCACACAGTTTTAACTTTTTTCAGAAGCTCTTCTCCTTATCAAAATGGACTGTGAAAATATTTGATCTATAATAGATAGAGGTTAGTTATAATTTTGCACATGGTTTCTGAATTTTTTTATGTTATGTTTTCTGTACTTTATAGTTAGGGAAAACTTTCTAGATTTCTAGTTTGAAGACATAAAATTTGTATTATACCTAATGCTTCCAAATGTATATTTGCATCAAAATCCATCTCTAGAAGGACAATTCCTTGATTAATCGTAATGGAGGGCATTTGGTTTCTTATGCTTGCCCCACTGCTGTGTTACAGAACCCCGCCTTCCCCCATGTTTCCTGTCTGGAATCACCCCGGAAATGCTGAGGAAATGTACCAGAAATGCCTGGAAACGTCCAGGTGTTTCTGGGCGTTTCCTGGCATTTCCAAGAGATTCCGGCAACAACAAAAAAAAGATGCACCAGACATTATATAAATAAAATAAACATATAGTTTCTTATACTTTAAGTTATATTTTATTTATATACTTTCAGGATGTTTGAGAGTGGTTTTGGACCTCTAGGAGTTATAATGCAAATTCTAGGTTTTGGAGGATTCTATCATATTTCAGACTTAATCAGATTTCAAAGTTTCAGGTTTCAGACTTAGCCATATTTCAGGGTTTCAAGATTTCAAGGAAACATCATAGGAGGTATGAAGGCTGCATGAAGAGATGTATGTATGATAGAATAATATGAGAACATCTCACGCTAAGTGCCACAAGCCGATCCCACCTCATTCCCTGTGCACCACTTAAGGCATGTACTCTGAGAGATTCAATGCACTGGTGAGCCCCTGCGAGAGAAAGTGTCAGTAAATGATTAGGTTGAAAAATAGTGGGAGTGACATTCATGATTTTAAGGGCAATCTAGATAATTTATTCTAGATTTGAATGTTTTTGCAATGTCTACTTTGAACTTTTGAAGCAATGAAAGAATGAATACTATGAATTTTCAAGTGTTTTACTAAAAAAAATGAAATAGGCATTGTTTATATATATATATAATAAAATGTACAGACATTTCCACAGTGTTTCCAAATCAAGGTTTTTGAAAAATGGTGTTTCTGCATTTCCGAAACATTTTCGTTTCCAAATAACATAGCCCCACTGGTATCATGGTTAGCAAAATCAATGTGTCTTGTAAAGGAGGTTCTGTTGCATTATAGTTGGTAATTCTCAGTTCTCTCTTAAGATGAGGTTTAAGCTTGCCTGGCCTATAACTCACCGTTGTAGGGAATTAAATTCAGATCATCTTATCTGTACATAAACCAGGCCAAGCCAACATCTTCCGTCAGGCACTTTCTTTATTATAGCCTCTCTGAGGTTTAACTTTTAAGCTTAGTCAGGGTAGAACACACGACTGTAGCTAGGGAATTGAATTCTAATAGTCTCTGAGTGTTTGTTCGCGGTGCTGAAATGTATAAGAGGTTTCTGGGTACAACTCCATAGAATTTTTAGTTTCTACCGTTTCAGGTCTCTCTGCTGGACCTATCATCTGGGATAAAATATTAGAAACCTTGAGTATTGGATTCTAGTCTTTTATCCATGATGATGAGTCCAGCAGACAGACACGAAACAACAGAAATTTGAATTCTAATATTGCAGCATCTTTCTCAGGGGAAGGTTTAAGCTTGCCTCTTGTAGGACACGCCACTATAGTGACTTGAAGATTCTTACAAAAAAAGTATTCCACACAATTTGGTTATTATATATCGATTTATGATAATCAGAATGGGATAGATAGCTCTCAAATGCAGTTCATATTGTAAACCATTACTTACATATTATAAGAAATATATGTTCCTGACTGACTTCATTTGAAAGTAATCATGTTTTCCACGTTGCTTGTAGAATTCACTTTCTTAGATGACCTGTGAAGAAGGAACTTTGCAGGGCAAATAAGAATGTTTCTCGGGCATTTTACGCTCTTGGACTATGATGGAAATCTTGTGTTTCTTGTATCATACTCTCTAATATCTACAAACAATTCTCGTTCTGATGATGGGTCACCAAGTGTGATCCCAAAGATTGATCAAAAACTCTGAGCACAGTTTTTCCAGAAGCTCTATTCTCTTTACCATGCGGACCATGAAAACATTAGATCTCTAAAATACGAGGTTTATGCCACCGAAAGTTGGCATTGTTGTTTCCATATAACATTTTGAAGCCACATTGCATTCCAATACAATGAGCCCCTCTCAATGTTCTTGAACACTCATCAATTTAGTGCCATCGATACAGTGGAGCCGAATAAATTTACGGAAATCCTTAACTAAGGCTATCACCCAGCCCTTCCATTTTAATTTTTATGACTGTTTGTCTGCAATGGGGTTCTACAATTTCTTCAGAAGAATTGGTTTTCTAGGTTGAGATTTCAAGTAACTACAGTAGGTTCATTCTGCAAAATTATATCAGGCTAAAAGGGCCAGCTAATATCATTGTGAATTCAGAGTGCAATGCAGATAATGGAGGAGGAAGCCAGATTTGAGGCAGAAATGTCAGAGATGCAAGCATGGTGGAACACAGAGCGCTTCCGTCTCACACACCGCCCCTACACAGCCAGAGATGTGGTCAGCCTGAGAGGAACAATGCCTCAGAGCTATGCCTCCAATGTGATTGCCAAAAAACTGTGGACAACACTCAAGACCCACCAGGCCAACAAGACTGCCTCTTGCACATTTGGTGCATTGGATCCAGTCCAGGTTGCCATGATGGGCAAATACTTGGATTCAATCTATGTCTCGGGTTGGCAATGCTCATCCACTGCCTCAACAAGCAATGAACCAGGCCCTGACCTTGCAGACTACCCTTATGACACTGTCCCCAACAAGGTTGAGCACCTCTTCTTTGCACAACAGTTCCATGACCGCAAGCAGAGGGAAGCCAGGATGTGCATGACCAGGGAAGAGCGCTTTGCAACTCCCTATATTGACTACCTTAAACCAATTATAGCAGATGGAGACACTGGCTTTGGGGGTACAACTGCCACTGTGAAACTATGTAAGCTCTTTGTTGAGAGAGGAGCTGCTGGAGTCCACATTGAAGACCAGGCCTCTGTTACCAAAAAATGTGGTCACATGGCAGGGAAGGTGCTGGTTTCTGTGGGAGAACACATTAATCGATTGGTTGCTGGCAGGCTTCAGTTTGATATTATGGGTGTTGAGACCTTGTTGGTCGCTCGGACAGATGCGGAGGCTGCTACTTTGATTCAGACCAACGTAGATGCCAGAGATCATCAGTTTATAATGGGTGGCACCAATCCTAATCTCAAGGGCAAGCCTCTGGCAGCAATTCTGGCACAAGCTGTGACCAGTGGCAAGACTGGTGCTGAGTTGCAGGCTGTGGAGGATGACTGGATGGCTATGGCTGGCTTGAAGCTGTTTTCTGAATGTGTAGTGGATGCCATTAAGGGTCTCAATGTTTTGGAGCAGGAGAAGAGCAGAAGATTGGGTGAATGGATGCAGATGCAAGAGAACAATAATTTATCATACTATCAATCCAGGGAATTGGCTGAAAATTTGGGAGTAGGCAATGTTTTTTGGGATTGGGATCTGCCCAGAACCAGAGAAGGATTCTATAGGTTTCGAGGTAGTGTGAAGGCTGCTATTGTTAGAGGACAGTCTTTTGCTCCCCATGCTGACCTCATCTGGATGGAAACCTCTGGTCCTGATTTGGTGGGCTGCAGGGAATTCGCAGAGGGAGTAAAATCCAAGCATCCTGATATAATGTTGGCCTACAATCTTTCTCCTTCATTCAACTGGGATGCCTCAGGAATGACTGACAAGCAGATGCAGAGCTTCATTCCTGAGATTGCGCAGCTGGGCTTCTGTTGGCAATTCATCACACTGGCTGGATTCCATGCAGATGCACTTGTGATCGATACTTTTGCAAGGGACTTTGCACAGAGGGGGATGCTAGCATATGTGGAGAAGATTCAAAGGCAAGAAAGGATGAATGGGGTGGACACATTGGCTCACCAGAAGTGGTCAGGTGCTAATTATTATGATACCCTGCTCAAAACTGTTCAAGGTGGAATCTCTGCTACAGCTGCTATGGGAAAAGGTAAGCCTTCTCTCTATACAAACATAAACATTATCACTTCAATAATCCTAACATCCTCCTTAATTAGAGATTTGAGGTTCTTTTCACGGTCAAGTAACATTGTAAGTTAGTTTCTGGATATGACTGCATAGACTTCTTCTCAGTTATGATCAGTCCAATAGTGGATCCCAAATATTGGAACTAAAAACTATTAGGCAGACATATCCAGAAACTATCCTACAATCCCCCTTAATGTTTATTTTGGATACATTGTGGCATCTGAAAAGTCTTTCAGAAGGGAGATTGCGATTTGTATTAGATGTATGGTATTCTTCTGGATTCATCTGCATTAAATTGTTTTATCAGACGTTTTGGATCCAGTACTACTATCCAAAACATCAGACAAAAACAATTTAATGCAGATGAATCCAGAAAAATGTCATTCATTATTACACTGAAGAAACCAGACTTAAAAAAAAATTACACGTGTTTTTATGCTAATTCTAAGACTTTGTGATTTATAGGAGTGACAGAGGATCAATTCAAAGTGTCTGGAGGCAGTATATCAGATATTGGTGCAGGTGTTATCGCTATGGTGGCAAAGTCCAGAATGTAAAATATGTGATTCTGCACTCCACTCTAGATATGCTATCCCATACAATTTTTTTCCTACGAACAATTCAGCTGTTTGCTGCTGCTATAACAAATCAAATGCATAGAGGTGGTCAGGGGATCCTGCTATGCCTTGATTTTATAATTATTTACATATAAAATAAGTTTTGGACAACAACAGAGTGGAAATTGCTAGAGGTGGCCTATTTTTTCAATAGGGTAAGGGGTGATCAAACTTCGAAGCTGAAGAGCTGTGAAGATGTTATTGTTGAAGAATATTAACTTGCCATGCACTTATATAATGATATGCTCATATTTGAGTACTAAGTATTCGTACTATCCTAATTCAAACCATTGTATGAATTTGTTATCTTAATGTTTGCAGATTGCTTCAATGTGTTTTATATTTGGCTTAGAGTTGTTCTTATTTTGGTTCAGCTCAGTATCCTATTACAGGTACAAGAATCATCGCTGTATCAGCTTTAAAAAAAAAACTGAGAACTATGATCACAACCAATCATCTTCAAATCATCGACAATGGTGTTTACATATTCTTCTAGTTTTGCTTGTTTTCTATGCCCACTTCATGAAGCTTGTTGGAATTCATTCTTAGAATTTTTTGAAAAAGCTTATGTAGCATAAAAGAGGTGTTTGTAAAAATCTTCTCCCTTTCCCAACAAGCTAAAAGCTTTTTAAATGTTATTGTCCTTAGTAAACCTTAGCTTCTAACTAGTTTCCCGATAGGCCTTTATAAGTGAATGTTCTTGAAAACCATTGTCTACGTCTTCTAAATATTTATTTTTTATATTTAGTCGCACAAAAAAGGCCGTCTCTTCATCTCCTGTTTCATTTCTATGGGGTTGAGGAGGTTGAAGCCTGAAGGCAGATTTTTGTGGATGCAAAGTCATCCAAAGAGTGGTTAGAGTGTGGCAAAATAAGAGATCCAGGATCAAACCACCGTAGCTCTGCCCACCAGGGACTCTACAATAAAATTTCTTGCTGCCATAACAACTGCGAACGGTCCCAGCTCAACCCTCAGGTACACAAATGAACCTCCTGCCAAAAACACTCGGATCAGAACTGCTGCCGTCAACATTACAAAAGGTAAACATTTTTGTCACTTCTGAATGGGGAAAGAACTTTTTCTGTTTAGGGATGGTGTGTTTTCATGTATTTCCTTTGGTTTGTATTGAAATTATTAGGATTTTGGTTGTTTGTGATGAACTTCTGGACCTGTTAGGGATGATGTTTTATGGATTGTTGTAGCAGAAACAGTTTTGGATTTGAGGTTCTGTTGGAGAGGATTTGTTCTGTTAGGAATGCTCTGTGTTCAATGATTTTCTTTGGTTTATCTTCAAATGATTAGGATTTAGGTTGATTGTGATGAATTTTTTGGCCTGTTAGGGATGTTGTTTCTTGGATTATTTTTGCAGATATGGTTTGGGAATTTGAGTGTATATGTGAGACACGATTATTCTGTTAGGATTGCTCTGTTTCCAGTGATTTCTTAGAATTTGTTTTTACATAAGTGGTTTAGGATTTGGGGTAGATTGGAGAGTATCTATGGAAAAGGATTTGTTCTGTTTTCAATGATTTATTTTTGTTTTGTCTTGGAATGATCGGTGTTTAGGTTGGGGTTGGGGTAATATTAATAGAAATGACTGTGATCTGTTATGCATACTGGTTCTTTGTTTTTGTTCTGCCTAAAATGTTAGGATTGATGATTTTAAAGGGCTAGGTAGCCACTCGCCTGAAGCTATTGAAATCAGTTTACTTGATATGGGTTTAGTGAGATAAGAATTTGTTTTTTTTTTCTGTTTTGTTCTGATTGCAATGAATTTCGTCTATGGAACAAGAAATTTCTCGTGATAAGGACCTGATTGGCAGAAATGAAATTGTTGGTGCTGCATATGCTCCCTTTCTGAAGCTTTTGGTCTTGTTTACTTTGATATGGTTAGGAGTTCTGTTGGTTGAATATATGTTGTCATAGAAGGATAGATTTCATTTATGATGGGGTTTGTTCTGTGTACTGCGGCTGATGGACAAGGAACCAGACAGAGCCATAGCACTGTTTTGATCTGCAATCAATGCGGGAGATAGAGATAGTGCTCTGAAAGACATGGCGATTGTAATGAAACAACAAAACAGGCTTGAAGATGCCATTGAAGCTATGAAGTCGCCAAAGAACCGTTGCTCTGATCAATCTCAGGAGTCTCTGGACAATGTATTGCTAGACTTATACAAGGTAAATTACCTCTCAGCTCCAAATACTTAAACAGATATTAAAATAGTCTTATGGGTTTGTCTTCTTGTTAGGTTCTTTTTTTCAGAATGTGCTGTTTTATCCTGATGTGGTTTGTGGGTTTATTGGTTTACTCTTGCATAGATGTGGAAGACTGGATGACCAGATTGCACTATTGAAGCCCAAGCTCAATCTCATTCATCAGGGCTTAGCATTCAATGGAAATGAACAGAAACTGCCAGATCTCATGGGAATAAATTTCAAGTTTCTTCCCAGAATTTGACCCAAATTCTCCCTGTCAAGAAAATGCCAGTCTGGATTTGGCTTCCTAACTTGCCTTCACATTTCTTCTTCGCTTTCAAAGTGATAAGAAATTCCTTGGGCACCTACATCAAATGCGACGCTGAAAGGACTTCCACAGGTTTGTGCACATATGCTCGCATCTATGTGGAGATAGACCTTAGCAAGGGGCTACCGGATAAACTGTTTCTTAGATGTGGTCAATCACAACATATTCAGAGATTAGATTATGAGAATACAACATGTCAGTGTCGTAATTGTAAACTTCTAGGACATCTTCAGGGTAACTGTACCCAGGGTCACGCTCCCCCTTTTAAAAAAAAGGGATGAAATCAAACTCCAAGCATTGGAGTTCTCTGGAGCAAGAGGTAGTGGACGAAGTTGATGATCATGCTGATGTAAATCAGCATCAACAGAGGTAGAAAAGAATAAATTTGATGAATCAAACACCATGATGGATGTCCCGGAGCTTGCTGTTACGGAAAGAGAAGAAGATCAGATCTCCACTTTGAAGATTTCAACGAAAGGAAATCCGTCAGGGGTAGTGAAGAGAGTACACGAATAGGATAATTTAGACTCAGATAAGGAGCTAGAAATCCTCTCCTCCAGAATTTCAGACTTTTGAGCTGCAGTTAGTCTTAAGGGAGCCCTCTCAAGGGATGTGGCAGGTGGTTAAAAAGAAGAAAGACAAGAAGGACGGCTGAAGATTCTTTGGGATGCATCTCCCATTAGCCTTTGGTTTTAATTTTATGCTTTATGCTTCTCTTTCCGTTTGCCCTTGGTCCTACTTCTTGGGACCACCTTGTTTGTTGTCACCACATGGTTTTGTGTTGACTCTACCCTGCTCTGCCAAGGTCTCTGTGGTTTCTACTCGGGGGACTTCTCTCCCCTTTGTGGAGGTTTCCCTTGTTGGGGTGTTCTCATCTCTTACTTGTCCTCTTTTTCTTCGGAATGTTGTTGCATCTATAGAATAATTTCTAATTTTAATTAATATGAAGGTGCAAATTTTTTTCCAGGGAAAAATATAGCTAAAAGAATATATATATATATATTCGTTATAAATTTTACAATTTTTTTTAATATTTATATAAAATTCAATCTTGTATATGATATAGTTTTTAATATATATACATAGATAGATAGATATAATTTATATAAGAAGAAAGAAAATGTAAAAGATAATATATTTGTTATAGCTCTTTATAAATTTTTAAGGTTTATCAAAAATTTCACTGTACATCACATATAGTTTTAAAAAAATCCAGTTATATTCTAAAGTCAAAAAACGTATATATGATCATATTGCCTTAAAATTTAACAATTGTGACTCCTTATCTAACAACTTGGATGTGAAATTGCTCACACTAATAATTGAAATCCACTTTTGAATCAATGAAGGGTTCTTGTGATGAATTTAAGTTGATTCCCTTGTTGAGCATGTTGGGGTCCATGTCTTCTTTGTTTGTTAATGCCCATGGAGATTTTGATTAATCTCAGTATAATGATATTTGCTTTGAACTCAAGTAAGTTGTTTCAAATGGAAGAGCTTAACAATTGTCCGTGTTCTCATCACAGGGAACCCATTGACCCTTAATGAATGGGTATTAGTATAGGGGTAATAACAAAGTTATCTTTACATAAATACGTGTTAACTGGGGATCAACAAACTACACGTAATGCGAGTGTGCATGATTATTACATAGAACTGTTTCGAAGAAACTCAAAATATAAAATCACAATATGTTGAGATCATCGACATGCTTTGAATGTTAATTAATTCCTCAAAATCAATTTGGTTGTATCTATGATCCAAATTGTAAGGAAAAATATATTCTTTTTACTAAATCTCATACCCTTTTAACTAAACCTTATAATATTATTTAAACTTCATTCTTACTTTGTGTAATTAAATGAGAAAAGCCATAAAATTCTAATAACCCTAATGTCTTCTTAATTTCATTGTGTTACTAACTATTTTCAAAAAAAAGTTTTTAACAATCAAATTGTAAAATAATCTTAAAATATATTTATATTTATATTTAAAAGAGTTATGATTTATAATTCATACTATAATGTATGAAACCTTAAATAATTTATCAAATAATCTTTAGTTTTTTAAAGAAATTGTATCAGATTTTAACAATCAATTTTATTGTTTTCCTAAATATAACACCCAAAACCTTAAAGCAAACATTTAAGGTTCATTTTATCCACATCTTCGTTCGTTCAAGGAGCCAACAGTGGCCGCCATGCTTGTCATCCATCTCCTAAATTTCTTCTCACTGCCTAGCGTAGACCCTATGGCTGCTATGCTAGCAACGCAAATGCGGTGGCCACCATGCTCTACCAAACACAGTTCGTAGACATCAGCACAAGAGTTAGAGTTACCATATGGCCACGAAGGGCAAACGCTCTACTACTAGTTATGTTCATTGTCTATAATATGTACTGAACTAAGTTGTACTCAAGACTGCTCCATGTCGATTGGAGTACTAGAGGCTCTGAAACAATTTTTCCTTGTGGGTTTCTTAGCAATAACCATATTTGGAATTATCCATGGCTGGACAAACATTCATGCTACATTTTAGCGGGGCAGTGATGCCTCTGGCACAATGGGCAAGCTCCCAAATTTATTCTCTCTTTCATTTAGTACTAATTACAGGTCACCTTATTGTAATTGTCGGTGGAAAATTGTGTTGTATAATACAGATGGGGCATATCGTTATGTCTATACAGTCATATGACACTAACACAACCACCTAAGCACGACTTTGTTCAATAATGGCCTCAGCTGTGGAGTCTTTTATACAATAAAATGCAACGACAATCCACAATGGTGCAATCCCAGTCAGATTTTAACATACCAAATCTTTTTTTCCCCTCATGGCCACTTTTTTCATATCCCGAAGTGAATATCCAAACCAATAGTATTGTTTTTCCCTGGGTTTTCTTTTGCTTTGGGTTTTCTATCCTAGATTTGGCTCTTTGTTTTGAACGTTTGTTTTCCTAAGGAATAAGGATGGTCCAAGCGAGTCAAGTGTCCTAATGTAGATATCGGTCCTTTAAAAAAGTTGAAACAGTCAGTCTATTTTCTCGTGCTCTTCCTCCTCCCGGTGTGCATAAGAGGCTCAAGACCAATTCACTAGGTATGCAACTTCTGCAAAATTATTGTATCTTGTAAAGCAATTTGATGCAAAACTATGTACAAAATTAAAAACCTGGCTGTGGGACTTTAAGAATTTATCTACATAATCTTCATAGGAACCAAATGTGGAAGCGAAATCACACTTTAAAAGCCTCAACATGGCTATTGTTTACCTTCTCTCAATATGTATCTCACATATAACCTCACCGGTGACCAAGCTAAGAAGAGTAGAATATTCATTTATATCCTTACAAGACTGTTCACGGCTACAACAGGGCACGTCGCATTTCGAGAGCAGTAATCACTCACAGTTCCCTTTATTGATCTGCACATCACAATTCACAAATCTATAAAAAACCATTCAGTTCATCTGCAAATAAATCTTCAATGGACAATGAAATAACACAGAAGCAGGGATAGACATTTCAGAAGTATTACTTGATGAAAGGACCATAACCATTACAAATATCTCAATTACAACATGGGTTTTTGCCTTCACATTGTAACAATTACAGATATCCATGGCTCGCTTCAATATCTTTTTGGTAGCTCTGAGTTCATCTCACCCAAGAAGATAAACACCTCTTTGCTCAAGATGTATGTTGCACAATGCCAACAGTAAACATATAATAAACCATTGCAAAATTCAAAAGGCCTCTGGTACACATTGATAAAATTTTAAATTTAAGGTAGCTTACTAAGGCTAGATGAGATGCAAACAGGAGGCTAAACATGGAGGACTGTGAAGTTATGGAATTGACTAATATTCGTGTGAGCATACAAGAGATGCTTGCATACAGTCTATTGTGTTTTTAAACACAATATATTGTTGGGAATGATTATTTCCTCTTTGTTCATTATGTTATTTTTTTAGTCAATTAGAGTGGTGATTAATTTTTGAGGAATATTTTTATGAATAATTGTGGTGATTTAATAAATATAAAATATTATTATTTGAATAATACTTTTACAACATTGTATTTTGATGGTTTGTATGGAAACGAGGAGGAATAAATTCTTCATGATTTTATGGTGAGATTTTTCTAACCTCACCAGAGCAATGAACCATTTTATAGCTTTTCCTGTGATTTGAGTTATACATATATATTAAATTCATGTTTTTTCATGTATTAAAACAAGGTAGTTCAAAGAAGGAGAAATGTGTCTGTTGATGTCGACATGCAAGAAGTGCTTCCATGTTTATTGTGCGGAACCTTGTTGCAAGAAACACAACCCCTGTTCGTTTTGTGTTGTATTGCTTCAAAATGGCCACGTGACAGGTGCGACGTTTTGAATGGTCTTTTAGCCATCAATCAAGTTTTGCAACATCATGCAGGTCTGCAACGCAAGTCCATGATTACGCATTCTAGAATGAAAAACACAGTCTGCATGCTAAAAAACAAGGCCAACAATTTCCAGTTCTTCACAGCATGCAAAAAAATCCATGCTTCACAACTTTTGTCTAATTTCTCATGTTAAAAAATCATACATTTATTTTATTTCATTTTACCATTTTTACAAAGTGTATTTTTAAACAGTTTTATTTTAAGTTGTTTCTAAATAAGTCTAATATTTAAATTGTGTATGAAAAGCTTTATTTTCATATGTATTATTAAAAAAAAAATTAAGTATATTTATTCTTTTAAATTTATATTAATATTGCGTACATTAAATTAAATAAGACAATTTAAAATATGGAAGATCATATCAGAGAAATATTGTTAATTGATGCAATAGAGAATTGGATGATTTGTAAGGAGAGCACGTTAGAGAAACACAGTTACATATTCAAGAAGATTATTGCAAGTATGTTTCATATTTCCCTTTTAAATTTTTTGATTTATTTGTAAAACTTCATGTAGATTATCCTCTTTATTGTTTTTCATCTTCAAATTGTTTATTTTTTTGAATTGGTGTAATTATTTTTGTTTAGATAAAAATGAATGCCACTTCTTCAATCCCCACTATCTCGGAGTCTAGTAGAAATAAGGGACCAAATACTCCAGAATAGTGCAACTAAAAAAGAATTTGAGAAGAATTTATTGAAGTGTGTGACAATAATTAGAGGTTTTTCAAGAGAAAATTATAGTAGTTCTGGAAGCAAGACATGGAAGTGCCCTTACTACCTCGTAGATTAAAGCAGTTCAGTTGGAAATATTGAGGTACCACTTGTTTGGTATGGGGAAAAGAGAACAAATATTAATTTGAAAAAAAAAACTTAATACTAAAAGGGATGAATTAATTAGGGAGTATATGTATATGGAGTCTTCAAAACCAATGCCCTCATCGTAAGCACATCCCCATACTCAAAATCCTTCGATTAATGAGTCTAAAATTGGAAAGATGTATAATGCCTCAGACAGGGAAAATATTGATACAACGATTGGGAGACTATTTTTTGGTTGTGGGATGCCTTTTAATATTTCAAGGCTCATTTATGGAAAGATGCAGTAAGAATGATAAATAATGGTTTTAGAGGTTATGTTCCTCCAAGTTATGAAGAGCTTCGCACAATAATTTTGAGAAAGAAGAAGGCTTGCATAGAGGCAAGATTGCAAGATGCTAGGGATGGTTGGGCATATACAAAGGTTTCTATTCTTTCTGATGGGTGGACAGACATTACACACAGACCTCTCATAAATGTTGTAGTTTCTTCCCCTAAAGGAGCATCGTTTTTAAAATTGCATGACACTTTAGGGCATGTGAAAGATGCAAATTACTTGATGAATATATTTCAGCTTGTAATAGAGTAGGTGGGAAGACATAATGTAATGCAAGTGATAACAGATAATGATGCAAATAATTTTCTAGTTGGAGGCATGCTCGAGGATAAGTATTCACAGATTTTTTGGACACCATGTGCAGTTCATTGCATGAACTTATTGCTCAAAGATTTACATGGTGGACTTCCATGGATTAGTCAATTAGTGGGATATGTAAAGAAAATTCAATAATTTATAGTCAATTATTCTATGTCACAAGCAATATATAAGCAATATTCCTCCTTGCAGCGTCTTCAATGTGCTAATACACGATTCGCTTCAGAATTTATCATAATGGAATGTATGGTGAAAGTGAAGCAATCACTCAAAGAGATGGTGGTGTCATTAGAGTGGGATAGATGGAGAAGCCATCTTAGCACCAACACCATTGCATGTGATGAGATTTATGATCTTATTATTGACACTAGCTCTACATTATTTTGGCAACAAGCCAATGACTTATTGAAAATTTTTTGGCCCATTTTTGAGGTACTTAGACTCTTTGATAGTGATAATCCATGCATGTGAGATGTTTTTTAGAGTCTTGACCAGATGAGGGAGAGGTTAGAGGTCATATTAAGGGATGAAGCTCCTACGTTTGATCAAATGAAAAAGGACTTGGTTTGGGCATGTAGTGAGAGAAGGTGGAAGATGCTTCATAGTCCTCTTCATTATGTTGGATTTGCACTTAATCCTAGGTGGTTTCATAAGAAACCATGGTTAGAAGATGAGGTCTCTCAGGGATGGAAAGTATATCTCAATAGATTTCATGCCACAAGAGAGGAACATGCTCAGATTAAAGAGGAATTCTCACAATATATTAATTCAAAGGGAAATTTTTCTCATCATGATGTTGCATATGATCGTGTCAACTTACAAATCATCACATTTTGAGAGACATATGGAACAACACCCCTACTTCAAACAACAATTTGTGTCCTCTTCCAGGGTTTTTATTATTATTTATCATCACTTAATAGTTGAATTCAATACTGTAATTAATTATGAAATAATAAATCTGGTCATTGTTACATGTTATTTAAATTTTAAATTATTTTGAATTAAATTAAATTAATTTTATTTTACAGGGGTCAAGTGCTTTCACATGTGTGCAGAATTGGAGTGAGTATGCCTTCATCCATTTAATGAAGCGTAATAAGCTTGGAAACAAAAAGGTAGAGGACCTTATTTATGTACATTCTAACCTTCGCCTTTTGTCCCATGCTTCCCCTGATTACCTTTCAGGGCCTCATAGAATGTGGGATTATGGTGGCTCCATGGATGATGGTGATGATGAGTTTCCAATTGAGGTATTAGAGGATAACGCAGATGTCTTATTTTTTATCCCTAGATTCCAATCATCTAGAAAGGAAGGCCAAGGAAATAGAAGCACTAGTATTCCTTCAATTTTGAGTGTTGCAGAGCGTAATGGAGGACCAATTAGGCTATTTTGATGAAATTTGATTTTATACAAGACACTGTATATATTTTTATTTTAAACATTATTACAATTATTAGATCATAAGTAAGGATGAAAACATTTGCCGTGGATTTGTTTTTCTAAAATTATATAGATTTCTATTATTTTTTATACAAATTGAAATGTTTTAGTTATGTTTATAGCTTAATTTTAATGATTTTAGAAATTAAAAATTAAAAAATATGTATATACCAAGATATGTTTCTTTTGCATAACCTTTCCCAATACTATTTCTCATCACGTTTCCATTTCCATCATGTTTCTTGATTTCTCATTTCTTGCAACATAGATGCAGAAGCATGACTCTTAAAGCACCCAATCTACCCCTCTACATAACCATTGCTCTCCCCAAAGATGATGAACAACCAAAAAAAACCCTGGCCTATAGTATTCACATTCCTAATAACACATTCGTTGATACTCCTTCACAGGATAGAAATTTCATATTCATGGCCTTAGGTTGACATCGAGTTGGATTGAACTAAATTATTTGTGATCTCCTCCTCTAGGATGTAGTTCTAACTATTTGATGAGTAAAATATAATGTTAGGTATTCTTTATTTTATAAGTTTAGGCATCGTCTCTTTTTTAATTTGGGTTAATGCATGTGTGGATTAGAAGAGGATGGTATCTTTGGGAAGGGGAATCATGGCATATTTGTTCACATCTATGAATTAGAAGGATTAGTTCTCTTTGCTACTTAGTGATTAGAAGTAGATCCATGTACATTAGAGTTCAGCCCTGTATCTTGATAGGTTTAATTTGATGAATATGAGGTTCACTTTCTTGGTCTCTTATATTATCTTTTGTGTATGTTAGGTTTAATAGACTCTATTTTAGGATTGGAATTTCTATGCCAATTGGGTTAATAATGTATCTTGAAGTTTAGAGTAATTAGTGGGCCTGTGATTTTATGGCCTTTGAATTCTGTGTGTTTTAGGTCTAATTTGATGAATATGAGGTATGGTTTCTAGTTCTATATAGGAGGGGAAATGTAGATTTCTAGATGTAGGCATGTATTACTTCATTTTCTAGATGAAATTCATAAATCAAATGTATATATTTTTTTATTCTTTAGATTAAATTCAAAAGTTACATTCAACCAGTATTTTTTGATTAATTTAATAATTTGAATCTTTATTTTGAGTTGTGGAGTCGGTAAAAATTGATTAAAATTGTTAAATATCCTCGGTCTTTAATTTATAATTTTTTTTTTAAAAAATCAAAATTAAAATATTATTGATTTTGTTTGATCCGTAAACTACACTGATTCAACTCAAAGTGAAGTTTTAAGTACGAATACTAAAATTTATCAAACATAAACAAATTCTCGAAAAACTCAAAAGAACTTGCAAAATGTTTGGCATAAAACGTTCTCAGTTATTGAATCGGTTTTTTTTAATAACGTTGTGTTATAATTGTCAAAATTTGAATTACTTGCATGAGTTCATTTACTAATTAAAATCAAATCAACAAACTGAATCAAAATCATGCACAAAAATGACAAGTACCAAAAACACGAAACGTGATAACGGAGTTCGGCTCAACAATTGATGCCTACATCTCCAGGTTCTCCAAAGGAGTGGACCATTTCCATTAAGGGCACTTCAAACACTTGAAAACAATAAACAACTTTCCTGCAAGTTGATCTCTCAATGCAAAAATTTACCTTCACCATGACTAATAATCAAGCCCGGCACTTTCGAATTCCGTGAGTCTTCACACCTGCAAAGTTGCTTCAAAAGTCCTAAAAATCTCCTCTATGGGCTTAAAAATACTCTTTCAATATGCAAATTGGATAAAAAGAGTATTAATACTGAGTATTATGGCCGAAAAATGGATAAAAATCTATTACATAAGCTTTCCCAAAGCTTTTACCAAGTCTCGGCCTCTTAAAATAAAAAACACAGTCCAGAACTTCTCCTATTCAAGTAAAAATTAGTGTCTTTTATAACACTTCAAAACCCATGGCTGAAGTGGTCAAGGCCTTAACCTTTTAGGTGCCAGGTCTTGAGTTCAAAACTGTCTTCCTTCATTCTAGGCGCCTAGGGATGTGGGAAAGGGCGTCCTTCCTCCATGGGCGCGCTTTGACCAAGGAAATAGTCCCACATTTGCTGGGAGAGTTGGTTTTAATGTTTTAAATAGTAAATTTGTTGAAGTTTTCAAATGGCAAGGATTTGGGTGCCAACTTTGGCCGCCACTCAAGCTTAGTCAAATGCCTAGGAATGAGGGATGCATGTTTAGTGGAGTGTTTGTGGCATGGAGGTTTGGCGCCTATATACATTTGAATTTATCAAATACCATGTGCATAAAAAAACACCTAACCAATATTTTTTTGCCCCCTAATTATTTTCCATGTGTCAAATGGATATTGGTCCACTTGGCATTTTTCAACAGTGCCACGTCACTTTCGACACCCCTGTCGCATGATTTCTTCAACTGGCTATATCTTGAGCATCCAGACTCCATTTTTTGAACCACAAAAAGTGTTGAAAAACTCTTGACGAGATCTGCAATGTGTCATCACTGAAACTCTAACTTGAAACCATTTTTAGAACCCAATTTCTGATCACACCTCCCTAATGGAAGGCTTTTGGTCTCCAAAAGTCCAATATCCTCTGAAATCTTATAACTGGTCTACTGCATCCATGAAAATAGAACCCAATCATAGCAAGGATATAAAAAATTGCATTAAAATGATTCACAATCAAACTGTAAAAATGCCTAATTCAAAGGCATAAGTAAGTGAATCTGCAACTGCCAAAGTGCTTACAACATACCAAAAATTGCCTGTCCAAATGTCACATCCTGTAAAGTAGTGAATTGCTAAAAACTGAAACAACTCCCAATGTAACTGCAAGACAAGTTTATAATGTCGACAACATACAATAAATGTTGTGGACATGTTGCAATACAATGCCCTAGTATGAGACTTATATGTTAAGCAAATGCAAACAACCAAAAGTGTATGCTGCCTAACATTTAAACATGCCCGAAGTGTCTTAAAAAAAATGCATCTAAACATCCATGTGCCAAAAATAGATACATTCTGAAAAATAGCAGTCTAATAAGTGTTGTAAGGAATCAACTCAACCTACAACATGCACTCTGCTATTATCTCCAACTGATCAAATGAGTTCAAGTCCTCTAGACAACTCACACAGCATAAATAGGAGATTCAAAAACTTAGAGTTATCAAAAAGTGAGAATTGAAAAACTTCATATGGTAAACCTCTCTTGAAGTCTTCCCACCAACTCTAATCTACATCTATCAAAGCTTGTTCATTCCCTTAGGTGAATTCTTAACCATGATTTGCAAAAAGAATGTAGTGATAATCCACTTAACCATTTCTTTATTCCTAGTGAAATTGATTGTCTTAGTGGATTCCTTATCAATTGCATATTTTTGACTAAACCTCTTAAATGGATTTTCACTTGTAGGTTTTACCTTATCCTGGGTTGTATTGTCAACTGCATTATGGATTGAATTAGCTTCATTAACCTTAGTGAGAGGTTTGTAAATCATCTTAGTTCTAACATTACTTGAATGTGAAGATGCATGAAGCTTAAAACATCTATCAATCCTATGTCCACTCACTTTATAATGAGTACAAACAACCTTCTTAGGTGAGGTCTCCCTTTTACCTCTTCTCGATTTGCCATGACGAGAATGGTTTTGAACACCTGTAATCTGCTTAATCATAGCATGTCTCTTCCCACAAAATGCAACATTGTGGTTATGCATCCCACAAAAAGTGCATGAAAATGATTGCATTATCTTCTGAATGTTAAATCTAAATTTCTTAAACATAAAAAGTGGATCAGAAGACTTAGTATTAACTCTAGTGTAAGAACTAGGAGGTGGAATCTCAATACCTCTTCTACCTTCCTTCTCACGCCGTACATGCTCTACTAGTGGCCTCAATTCTTTGTTATTAGAAGCTTGTCTTCATTTAGCCATGGAGGAAGTTTCTCCTTTATCCACCTGCTCACTAGTGTAACCCAAACCTGCATGAAGGGATCTATGCTCTACTTGTATTGGGTTAGTAATTCCTTGGCCATCTCGACCAAGACCTCTTCCATTAAATCCCATTTTCATCAACAATTTGGATCTTATACCCTTAGTGTGTTGTTCAAAACTACCAAAAGCATCATTACTTGAATCCGAATCTGAATGGAAAGAAGAAGTAGATGAATTACGTGGTGAAAAACTTACACTGCACTCAGTCATAGTCTCTACATCTGAAGTTGAAGGCTTTACCTTTTCACACTCACCACATTGCAATCTAATCAAGAGCTCATCCTTGGATTCAAGCTCCGATTTTAAACTTGCAACTTGCTCTTCAAGGGAATAGAGCTTGCATTCAAGGAATGCATTCTCATCCTGAGTCTGGTTGTTGATGCTTTCAAGCTCTTCCATCTTGGCTTTATGTGACAACTTGCCCATGGTTTTCTGCAAACACACTAATTCCAAAACTGCACACTGTAATCTAATCAAGTGATATTGAAACTCAATAACTAAAAGCAACTGTCAAAACTCAATCAGAAGCTAACCCAGCATTCTTACTGCTCTGATACCAACTTGATCTGTAAACTACACTTATTCAACTCAAAGTGAAGTTTTAAGTACGAATACTAAAATTTCTCAAACATAAACAAATTCTCGAAAAACTCAAAAGAACTTGCAAAATGTTTGGCATAAAACGTTCTCAGTTATTGAACCAATTTTTTTAATAACATTGTGTTATAATTGTCAAATTTTGAATTACTTGCATGAGTTCATTTGCTAATTAAAATCAAATCAGCAAACTGAATCAAAATCATGCACAAAAATGACAATTACCATAAATACGAAATGTGATAACGGAGTTCGGCTCAACAATTGATGCCTACATCTCCGGGTTCTCCAAAGGAGTGGACCATTTCCATTAAGGGCACTTCAAACACCTGGAAACAATAAACAACTTTCTTGCAAGTTGATCTCTCAATGCAAAAAATTCACCTTCACCGTGACTGATAATTAAGCCCGACACTTTCGAATTCTGTGAGTCTTCACACCTACAAAGTTGCTTCAAAAGTCTTAAAAATATCCTTTATGGGCTTAAAAATACTCTTCCAATATGCAAATTAGATAAAAAGAGTATTAAGACTGAGTATTATGGCCAGAAAATGGATAAAAATTCATTACATAAGCTTTCCCAAAGCTTTTACCAAGTCTCGGCCTCTTAAAATAAAAAACACAGTCCAGAACTTCTCCTATTCAAGTAAAAATTAATGCCTTTTATAACACTTCAAAACCCGTCGCTGAAGTGGTCAAGGCCTTAACCTTTTAGGCACCAGGTCTTGAGTTCAAAACTGTCTTCCTCCATTCTAGGCGCCTAGGGATGTGGGAAAGGGCGTCCTTCCTCCATGGGCGCGCTTGACCAAGGAAATAGTCCCACATTTGCTGGGAGAGTTGGTTTTAATGATTTAAATAGTAAATTTGTTAAAGTTTTCAAATGGCGAGGATTTGGGTGCCAACTTTGGCCGCCACCCAAGCTTAGTCAAACGCCTAGGAATGAGGGATGCATGTTTAATGGAGTGTTTGTGGCGTGGAGGTTTGGTGCCTATATACATTTGAATTTATCAAATACCATGTGCATAAAAAAACACATAACCAATATTTTTTTACCCCCTAATTATTTGCCATGTGTCAAATGGAGATTGGTTCACTTGGCATTTTTCAACAGTGCCACCTCACTTTCGACACCCATGTCGCATGATTTCTTCAACTGGGTATATCTTGAGCATCCAGACTCCGTTTTTTGAACTGTGAAAAGCGTCGGAAAGCTCTCGACGAGATCTACAATGTGCCACCACTAAAACTCTGACTTGAAACCATTTTTCAGAACCCAATTTCTAATCATTGTTGGAAAATTTTGAAAAAAAAATTTAAATTGTACTTCAATAGTATATATTTTAAATAAATTGTAAATCTTACAATAATATTTTTTGCAGCTACCAGCGTTAAAATAGAATTAAAGGTTTAATAATTTTACATAAATTCTCAAATGGGTGAAAGTGGTGGAGTTGGATCTTTCAGATCAAATAGTTGATTTTATATTCAACATAATTAAAATTCTGCACATTTTGTTTCAATAATATATATAAATGAGCATATATATTTACAATTACTTATAGGTATATGTACAAATTAGTGTTTTATGAATGAATGTTGATACTTATTTTTTGTAATTTATCACTTTAATTGAATAGTCAAACACATACAATTTTGGGTTTAATATATTTATTATTGTCAAATGTCAACATGTTATTAATAGTACATTTTTGCACAAAGACACAATTAATTTGTTTGTTATTTATATATATAATTTTTATTGTTATTTATATATAATTTTTTTTGTATTGGTACGAATATGTTCAATTAATGGGTTCTAATTGAACAAGTGATTATTTCATGTTCAATGTCTCGAACCTTTTAGCAGAGCAACTCTTTAACCAAATCAAATCATGACTTTGACAATATATCAAGTTAAAAAATAATGTTGGACAAAGTAAACGCGACATTACAAATATAAAATTGAACCCCTTACTATGATATTTGACGAATATGTATTGATCGATGACTTACATAGCATAAATGGAAGGTATGGTGTGCATTTTCACTCTGACGTGCTTCAAATTTTAACTTCTTTTTAAGTAAAATTTTCCGTGTTTGCTATCCCTCTTATTTGCGATGGAAGAGTGTAACCTTGATTAATTGTTTAATGCCCTGAACTTGTAATTAAGGATATGGAGTTTTCTGTTTATAACTTCACAAATAATTTAATAATATTATTTTTGTTAAATTTAAATGAATTTATATTAATATGTTCAAAATAGTCTCCTAATAAATAATATAAGAACTAAAACAGATGCATTTATTTCAAGCGACTTAAATTTAAATCCTATTAATAATCAAATTACTCATAATTGATAATTTTACAAATTACTTAAATCAAAATTTTGAATATTACCATTATTAAATCTAATTATAATAATACTTATTTAAAATATATTAAAATTACATAGATATATATAATGATGTATATTAAGTTTACATTAACAATAACACACAAGTATAAGAGGACCCATGTTTAAACTTCGGTTTTTTAGTCTTACCAAGTTCACTTATAGTGATGTGTATTCAAATTGCATACTAACTAAATATAACACAAATCATGGAAATCTTGAATTTTTGGGTTCACCAATTAAACTCTTAACTTTGTTGGAGGGAAAATAGGAAGTATTTTTGTGAAAATATTTAAGGGAATGATGAAGAAAAAATTTAAGGCTTATTATATTTGTATGTGATCTAATTCATATTTTATGATTATATATATGGATCTTTCGTTATATAGATATTGGCATTTCTATTTTTAAATTTTTTATTATAATAATTTAAATTAATATCTTTTCTAATTAAATGATTATGAATATTAGGTTTCATTTTTTTAAAATTATTTAAAAAAAATCATTAAATAATAATTATTATTTTATAGTTTATAGTTATTTATAAAATAATTGTTGTATTTTTTTTTTTAATATATTTATAAAATTCAATTTTTTTATTTTATTTAATTATTTAATTATTTCCTCTGGCCTTTTATGTTATTGAAGTTATGTTCATGTATTTACAAAAATTTTGTCATGAAAATTGAGTTTATAATAAACTAGCAATTGTTTTGTAAAGTGAAAGAATTAAAATCTGTAATAGTATTTCTTTTGAAACTCAATATAACTGATTATATATTACCTTTTATTGATGTAGCATTAAGTAACAATAATTTGATATTTCTAATGGAAACAATGGTAGAAAATGAGTTATATAAATAAGAAACACTATTTTATAATAAATTTAAACAATCAACATAAAAATGTTGATAATTTTCAAGATGAATTGAACGATAATAGTAAAAAGCAATGGCAAGATATTTAACATGAATGTATAATATTAGAAACAACTGTGTATAATACAAATAAATATTTCCTATTTAATTATGGCACACATTTAATTAATCAGCCATGATAGATATGCAACACTCTCTAAAGTGAGAATGACCCTCTTGGGGAGGTCCTTCGTATTACATGACATAATTAATGGCGAGTAATATTGTGTGCCAATCATTGTAGCATTCTCCATTTGCAAATAGACATGTTTTTTTAATTTCTCATATCGACACAACAAAAATTTGTTAGTATATATACATTCTTTTTAGGTAATTATTAACACTGATATATTATCAATAAAAAATTTATTTATAAAATGATGATAATTTATCCACAAATAGAATTACATGTTTTAAATAAATAAATAATTGTTATATTTTTATAGTTATGTTTTTTTAACGATGGTTTTACCATGATACAAATATATTGGAACACAAATTTGCAATTTTAAATTTGATTATAAAACAGAGTAAAATATATATATAATAATTGTGTATCTAAGGATGTCATGTAAAATACTTATATACTAATTGGGAGATTAGTTTTATGAGAATTTATAGTCTTTTTTTTTCTTTTTTTGATGAAATAGAGCTTATATTATTAGTATAAATATATCAACATTTAACCGATGAGATGTGGGTGAGTTGGTAAAGTGTCTTGGTTGTTTCAAGAACCACCCAAATTTAAATCTCAGTATGGTATTGGAGGCCAGATGTGATCGATCGTTAAGTATTCATGAGCCAGTTGTGGTCCATCGTTGGTAGTCATAGGTCGGTTGTGTCTGATTGTTGGTATTCTTGAGTTGGTTGTGGCCGATCACTGGTATTCTTGAGCCGCTTGTGGTCATTGATGGTATTCTCAGGCCAGTTGTGACCATTCATTGGTATTCTCTTGGGGATTAGGGCCCCCAATTGTGTCCTAAACCGATTGGAGCTCCAGTCAAAAGCGATTGGGACAAAGACCCCTCAACCCTAACATCAAACTAAAAATATATATATCAAAGTTTACAAGACTATTCATAAAAAAATCTTGGTGAAAAAAGAGCATGACACAATAACACTCTAGGCCCAATCTAGGAAACACAAGCAAGGTAAAAAGTCAAAAAATAGAAACAAATCAAGGCACACTTAGGAAAACTCTAGAATATCAAAAAGGCACTTAAGTAGAAGTATCAAAGAGACCAACCAAGGAGGGATTGTGATCAGGAAGATCGCCTCATCCAAAGCCTAAAATTTCTTTCCCTTCAACAACAAGGCCCATTTCAGAATTAGAGGTGTGTTGGTCACCGTCTTCTTACACCTCAATATATTGTACAACATAGTGAGGAAAGATAGCCAAAGTGAGCCTGCAAAACCTTTATCTAGTGGCGGTTGCCTGCCACCTTACGAGCTCCTAGGTGAGCGGTTCTATCTGTGCTAGTCTGCGAGAGGTGGAGTGTATAAAAAGTAAACTACTCAAAAACTTGAAATGAGATACATGGTTTTACAAGATTGCATGTGATGGAAATGGATTGTGCACCGTATTCAATGATATAGCAACTCCTTTTTGTCTTAGAAGGATTACCTACATAAGATAGATAACTCAAACAAAATATGGATTAATAGGATAAACGAGTAGGCTACCTGATATAAGACTAGTCCCAACAAGTGGTACACTTCCTTTCAAGGATTTCAGCCCACTATCGTAGTAATTAAGCAGATAAATATAAACTAATATTAAAATAATGCATTCAACAAGATATATAAGATGATAAAATGATTTAAGATCTAATCTACATTCATCAAATAGAAATTGGTAAATCAAGAATTCTAATAATCTTTGGTAACATCCTCTTCAGCTTGGATCACTTCTAAGTAGTTTGCAATTGATTCTAGGGTAGGGGGCAAACACGATAGCACAAATGCCTAGCTCAAATGAGATGTCACTTTAATCAGTAAAAGGGGAATGCAAAACTATAGGTAAATCACAAATAGTGACCACTTCGTGAATGGTTTCAGGAATAGTCATCTATAATAAATCCATAACTTTTAAGAAATAGGGATCTAAGATATGAATTAGATTGTAAACTGAAAGGTACTTATGTGTAGATAGAATGGATTTTTGATAGAGGTCAATGTCAATCTACAAGATTGATGTCAATTCAGGGAATCGACATCGATTATATAAATCGAGACAAAGGTCTTGAGACAAAGTTTTAAAAGGTGGATTTAAGGGGATTTAGGATGGTTTCTGAGATATCTAAGGTTAATTAAAGACACTCTAAAATAGATTACAGGGATAACTTAAATATAAAAGTGAATATAGAGTAATACACAGAGGAATTAAATTTTAGAAAGTAAAGTATTAATAAATCAATGACAAACTAACCTTTTATAAGCTCTAAACCTCTTGCAGTCTGCAAGCTTAAGAGGATGATTATTATTTTTCTGATGGGGTGGATGAGTTAATGCCAATATCACAAGCTTCCTTCATATGAATGATTCTTTAACTGGTGCTCAAGACAATTCTTTAACTGGTGCTCAAGACAAATTTATTCATCCTTTCGGTACAATCACATATGCAGGAAGTTGGTCCTTTAGTCCAGGGAAGGCAGTGCTCAAGTCAACATCTATTCAACAAAATCAACATCGATCCTAGGGATCACCAACGATTCCTAACCAAACTTGTCCAAGTCATTGGAGAGGTTCCAACCGAGAAGTTTATTTGAGCTTTAATTTATTTTAGTGATTTTGGGATTTTGAAGAGGTTAAAGGTGGTTAAAATAACCTTCCTTGCATTCTGTTTTGGGAGATTCATTTATATTTAACTTAGGTAACTAATTGAATTACTTTACTTAAGTCAAAAGTAACTACACTGGGTAAATAGTAAAAGGGTAATTAAATACTTGCATGGGGTAAAATAGATAAAATCAAGAAAGGGATCTAAGACCTAAGGTAGAAAAACTATCATTGTGCAAAATCCTAGTGTCTATATTTGCCCCTTTTTGTTGAGTGGTTTATAATAACCTATCACAAGATAAAAACTAAGAGAGTTATAATGTCCCATGTTTATATGAGGAGGTATCCCCTATCAAATCAAGAGGTGACAAAAGATAATGAGGTGAATACAGGTTTGAAAATGAGGTGGTAATGGATAAGGTAGATAGCAAATGAGCATCCAAGATGCAAGGATAAGCATGAAGTACAATCTTGCACTAACAAGATATAGGACATCTGAACAGAAATGCCCCAAGGCAAACAAGTAATGGATTGTCACAACTATGAACATGCGGGCTCAATCGAAGGCAATCAAGAGGGCAACGGCTAGGATGGGATGACCAAAGCATCCAGTGTGCTTGGTACATGTGCGTACCTAGAGATAGGTACTCTCAAGATGAGGTACACATTCAGGATCCATAGGGGATAGCCTCTAAAATGAGTGTAGACCTCTCAAAGGTTTTGGGACCAATAGAGTTTCTGTGTCCACCAACCAATAATGCTAGGTAATAAAGAATGGGATAGTTGTAACAAAAGATAACTTAAGTGGCCTTGGGTCAAGACTAGAAGGATGCACAAAAATTATAATTAGTGCAAGGAACAAGCTAAAATAGACATAATTGGCATTGATCCAATGGATCAAGGTTGATTTTGGGGAATCAATTTTGATCACAAAATAATCAACGTCAATCCTCGAGGGCCATAGATAGGATGTATAACGTGTTAATTATTCATTTGAAATCAATAACATGTGATTTAGAGCCAAAAAACTTGACACCCATCCACACATCAGCATAAGTTATGAATGATGGAGGTGAGTGGGAGTGCATAGAGGAGGTGAAAACGTTCTCAGGATGAGGTAGGCTTGGAATGTTATTAAGTTTTTTAATTTTTTGGACTTTTGTTACATGTTTGTTAGTTTTTTGAGATGTTTATAAAAGTTTGTGAAATAGTTAAAATGTTTTAGAAAGTAGATGAGTTGATAAATTTGAAATGTTAGAAAATTGTTGTTATTAGATTTTTTTATTTTAGTTAGATTTTTAAACAAGGGTCATGTAGGGATCAACGTTGATATCTAAAGATCGACGTTGATCACCCAACAATCAATATTAATCGTACTCAATCACTGTCAATCTTGAATGATCTGTATCAATCATTAAGGATCAAGGATGATTGAAGCCAAGATAAGAAATAATTTAAGAAAACTTAGGAGTATAGATAAGAAAAGGCACTGAGGTGAACCCACACTTGTAGGCACGGACATGACTCACTATGCGGTATCAAGTTCCACCACTCCTAGAGTGGCTATGTGATCAAATGGATGATGGTGAATGGGGACATATGGAGTTAGTTGGTTTGGGAGGCATACACCATTATAGTTGAGTTCACATGGATATGGGGTTGTTAGTGGTGTTACTAGAGAGATGGGATGCAACCATAAAGACCTTTTGGCTACCTGTCGGGGAGATGACCATGACCATGGAGGACATATATCAGATACTATAGCTATTAGTGTAGGGTGTTGTGAAAGTTTTAATTGATGAGAAGGGACACATAATGGAACTAGCATGACTATATGGGATGATGTACTAAACATCACTTTCACTATTGGGGGATACGTTGTTGAGAGCTTATATGATGAGGTCATGGAGGGGAGATTAGTTATGACCAAGATGATGTTATCCATCTCATGTTATGCACTACCATATTTAGGAGGAGGTTGATCCCTAGAGTTTGATAGGTATGGTAGTAGACATGTGGGAGCATTATACTGTATTCACATGGACTCCCACTCTTCTATCACAGGTATACAGGGAGTTGTGGGGCTAGAGGACACAGTGGTGGTTAGGGCTTGATATCACTCTTGTTATACAGTGTTTGGCATATGAGCACATTAGGGTGGTTTTCCCACTTGGTATCCCTTGGGCACGATGGCATCGGATAGTATACAATGTGGGCTTCCTCTGGTGGAAGGAAAACCTTGTTAGACGTCATACATATGGAGTGGTGTGAGACTCATCATACTATCAAGGTGTGATGGAGGGTTTATATGAGGGAGATGTTATTTATAGGTTGTATATAAGGTTTCCAGAATAGCCATGGGTAGAGAGGGAGCTATCGAGGAAATAATTGAATAGGTGGTTGTAGGGGCGGAGAGTGGAGCACCTAGAGTATTTTCAGTTTAACAAGGTATGATGCTAGTTTAGATTGATCCAAGGTGTCCCATATGCACCTATGTTATATAGGAGGGATGATTTAAAAGACTGGGCTACTAGAGGCTTGCTATATTGAGCCACAAGTAGGGCTAGAAGAGGAGGTAGTGGTAGCAAATGTAGATGATGCAAGGGCTACATTGGCATATGCATAGTGGTTATCAGGTCAACTAAGGGCAAGGCAGGAGAGGGTAATGAGGCCTCACCAGGATGGGGATGATTTAGATATGGAAGAGGTGGGGGATGAGGGACCAATAGATGAGGGGTCAGGATGGTTTATAGGTTCAATTAGAGGTGTTGTAGGGGAATCATGATCAAGTAGTGTAGGATCATGATAGATACAGGGTAGAGAGAGATAACTTGTGAGGAGGAGTTATGGTAGTGGCAGGTCAAAGGGGCATAAGAGGAGCTAAACCCAGTACAAGATAGGAAGGCACAATGAGCCTAGATAGGTACTAGGATGTCCTCGTAGAACTGTGATATTATGAGAGGATTATACAAGAGCAACTACCGAAGGTACCCCAAGATGTAACTTATATTTTGACACAGGCGAGAGCATCTTGATGGTCACAGAGTAGCACACCTATTCTAGGGAGTGTGGTACGAGGGAGAGGTGGTAGGGATGGAGATGGGGGTGGAGATGGAGGAGTTAACAGAGGAGGGCCTAACATCCACATGAGTTGGTCTAGTTTACAGACTAGCCTCATTTTATTTATTATATTGGTCGTAAAGCATTTTGTTATACTGTTACTTGCTAGAAAGCCACCTTGTACATTATTATTTTGAAACATTTATTATATATATACAGATTCCATATTTCTATCATGAGTTAGTTTTGGATTTATGTTTAATGTGGTGTGATTTTTATATTTTAGATTATGTGACGCATTTACTTATTTTTCATCATGGTTATGGATTAATTATGTGATTATGATGCATGTTGTTGTAATGTTATTATGGATGGTAATAATGGGATATTTAGTGATTCTTATTTTTCATAGATTTTGACATTATGGGATTAGATTTTAGATTTATTTTACTGATTATATATAAAAAATACTAAATGAGGTATGTATGACTCCTTATTGGCTTGCATTTGAACCAGAGATAAATAATTTGTTACATCTACATGTGCATCCTTTGTTTACTATTAATAATGACCTAAAACCTATGTCAAATAAGTTCATGACCTTCCCTTTTATTTTTTTAGAAGAGATTTAATATGGATAAGGTATAAGTAAAAGTTTATATTTTGAGGAATATAAGTCTCATCTTGTGTGTTTTGAGTTATAAAGCTACCCATAAAACCTTTCACGTAGACTGATCAATGCAAGAAGTCTACAATTTTGTAGAAAGTTGATCAATGCAGGAAGCTTTCTTGGGATACCTTTTATTTTTTTATTTTTGTTCAAAGCTTTTGGTTTTTTTAGAGGCATATTCTTAGAAAACTTATCAAAATGGAAAGTTTTTCATTATAATTGTTATTTTTAGATAGCCATCCTTGAAGGGAGTGGTCTATATTTTAAGATACAAACTCACACAGTTGTCCTTCGAGGGAGCAGTCTATGATTTTTATGCCTCTTATGGATAGTTGTCCTTTGAGGGAACAGTCTGTGAAGTTTATGCCTCTTATGGATAATTGTCCTTCGAGGGAGCAGTCTATACTTTCACCCTTTATTTTTGAGATATATTTTTAATTATTTTTCATCCTAGATTTTTTATTTGGATTTAGGGTAACTAAGGTTAGCTTCTAGCAGCTTGCATGAGACAATATTTTTATCCTTGATAAATTATTTTTTTTAGGCGAGAAAAAAAAATTAGTAAATAATGATTTTGGGGTTCTTTCCTGTTATAGGTGGAACTTATCAATTTAGAACATGTGATGAACAGAGCTGGGGTGTTCATATTTAATATGAGGATAGGCATGTTACCATATTTTCACATGATTCTTTTATCATTATTGGGTATTTTATATGTGATGGGAGATGTAACTTTTAGGTTGTTTTGAGACCAAAGAAAGAGAACTTATGCTAACTATATTTTGTTTTAATTTTATTAACAATAAAAAGGATATAGATGCAAAGCATTAAGAGGTTCACGATCTAGTTTTCCCTCAAGAGAGGCCAAACAATATGCCCTAGATCTATATTTATGAGTGATAATATATGGCCCAAGCCAATTTCAAGCAACTTTTCCTCTTTTACTTTATTCCATATTTGTTACATGTTGGTTTTCTTTAAGGACAAGATCGCCAATATTAAATTCTTATTCTTTTAGATGTTGATTATATGCACATTTCATTCTTTCTTGATATACGTGGAGGTGGTCAATAGCCACATATTGACGCTCATCTAAACTTTCAAGTTGTGTTAAACGATCCCAACGATATTCCTATTCAAAAATGATGTCTCTAAGATAAATTTGTAGAGAAGGAATCTATATTTCTAGATGGAGGATAGCATATGCTCCATAGACCAAAGAAAAAGGCATAACACCAATAGAGGTTCAAAAACTAGTATGATAAACCCATAAGGCAAAGGGAATATAAAGATGTTAGTTCTTTCTAGACTCATTGACTACTTTGGTTAGCATTTTAATTAAGTTTTTATTAGATGCCTTGGCCTATTTGATAGCTTGAGGATAATAAGGCAAAGAAAAACTTAGCTTAATGTCAAAAGAGTCACAGAGTCTCTGGACTTGCATATTTTTAAAAGATTTTCCATTATCTATTATTATTTTATGAGGAACACCATAGTGACAAATAATATGATGATGAATAAAATCACAAATCTTATTTGCTTTTGTTGAAATAAGTGGAATGGCCTCCACCCACTTGGTGAAGTATTCAATGGTGGTAGTGATAAAACTGTGTCACTGGGATGATTTGGGATTAATTTATCCTATAAGATCTAACCCCTATTGAGAAAATGGCCAAAATTCATAGGCCACTTACAATGTGTTACTAAGGAGATGTGAAATATTAGCGAGATGTTGACATTTCATGCATTTCTTGACATATTTTCAATAATCTTGATTTAGAGTAGGCCAATAATAACTTATTTAGAGAATTTTCTTATCAATAGAAAGGCCACTAAAGTGTCACCCACATAATCTGTCACGCATTTCTTGAATTGTGAGAGTAGCCTTACAGTCATAAGGACATTAAAGGAGTGGACCATCAAATCCTTTTTTATAGATAACACCCCCTAGTATGATGTAATGAGAGGTTCACTGCTAAAAAGCACACTTGGCATTCTTAGATAAATCATGGGGGATAATACCTTTAGACAGGTAATAGAACATTTGTGTGTACCATAGACCTAAATGATTTTCTTCCACATTATGGATAGAAGGCAAACCTGTTCTAGTTAAGATGGTTGGTTAATTTTATGGATTAGCATAAAAAGCTTGGATTCTTGAGGGATCAAATAAAGGAGGATAAATAGGCGATGGTATCTATGAACTTATTAGTTGATTGAGGAGTGGCTTTAATGATTTAATGATTGAAAATGACTAATAATTGGTCTGATAACACTTTGTATTTCTAGAGGATGTCATTCTTACATTGATACGTGTCATTGATTTGATTAACAACTAACTGAGAATCTTCATAAATACAAAATGACCTAATGTTAAGGGTTAAAGTAGTTTGAATACTTATAATCAGGGATTCATACTCTACCATATTATAAGTGCAATCAAAATATAGCTTGAAGGATAAAGGTATAGGAGTACCCTCAGGAGGTATCAAGATAATTCCATCACCCCCCCCCCATGCTCACATTTTGATCCATCAAAGAACAAAGTCATTTGATAATTAGGATCTACCTAGGATGTTGAAGCAATGGATTCATCCAAGAATTCAAAATTAGATGGTTGACCACCTATCAGAGGTGCCTCAGCTAACTGATCAATGATGATTTGGCCTTTTACTGACTTCTGGTGGAAAAATTCTAGATCAAATTCTACTAAAACCATGAGCCACCTAGCCATATGTTGATTCTGGTAAGTGTTCATAATTACACGGTTCTTATGATTAAGCAGATAATGATGAAGCTTAGAAGCTATGAAAACCAAAGCCAAGTAGAGTTTTTTAGGTTGTGTGTAGCATGTATCATATTCAATGAGAGTATGGATTATGTACTTCACTATTTCTTCTTTGTGTTGCTCATCATGATGGGCCAACATAGCCCCTAGAGCATGATCTATGGTCGAAATATAAAAGGAGAAAGGTCGCCCTTCCTCAGGAGGAATAAGAACCAATGGGGAAAGGAGATAACTTTTGAGGGCTTCAAAGGCTTCTTGATCATTAGAATCCCAGATGAATCGGGTATCTTTCCTCAAAAGGTGATGGAATAGTTGACAATGATCAGATAGTTGGGATATAAAATGTTGAATGGACTACAATTTTCCCTGTATCCTATGAAGTTACTTAAGGTTGGATGGGGGTGGCATATCTATGATAGCCCTAACCTTAGCGAGATTGAATTCTATACCATGAATAGAGATGATAAAACCTAAAATCTTACTAGTCAAAACCCTAAAAACACAATTTTTAGAATTGAGGTGGACACAAAATTGGATTAGATGGTCAAAGATTATTTTGAGAATGAAGAGATGGTCCTTTCAGAGCTTTGATTTACCAAGAAGATCGTCCACGTAATCCTCAACAATATTATGGATTATATCATGAAAGATATAATTCATAGCTCTTTGGTAGGTGGCTCCCACATTCTTTATGCCAAAAGGCATAACCTTATAGAAAAAAGTCCCCTAAGGAGTAATAAAATAATTCTTATGATAATCTTCTCGGGCGATAAATATTTGATTATATCAAAAGAAACCATATATGAATGAAAACATTTCATAGCCTACCATCAGGTCCAATAACTAATCAATGATCGGAAGAGTAAAATCATCTTTAGGACAAGCAAGGTTTAAGTCTCAAAAATCTGTACAAAGACAGAGACCCCGCATGGGTTCTATGATAAGCACAATATTAGACACCCATTGAGGGTAATGGTAGCCAAATTTTATACCTTGTTTTGTAGCTTCCTTTGGCTAAGTTCAATGCTCACTTGTCTATTTTAACTCACTTGTAAAAGACCGATTATTTTCTTTTCTTTTCTTCAGAGCTTTCGTTTGGCCTTTTCAAAGTGTCTTTTCAGTATTTTGCCCAAAGTTTGAATTCTTTCAAATTTTTTGTCTCAGAAAAAAACTCAGGAAGAATTTTCTCTTTGTCTTCCCCGAAGGAATTCTTTCAACGTTTTTGTCTCAGATAAAAAGTCTGATAAAATCTTCCTTTGTCTTTTCCTAAAAGATTCTCCTTCATAACTTTTCTAAAAGAATTGTTTCAGACTTTTTGTCTGAAACAATCTTTTCAAAGGGTGCCTTTGAGTTTTTCGAAGGGTCTCTCTCACTTCAAAGTGTCTTCAAAACTTTTCTAAAGGGACACTTTCCCTTCAAAGTGTCCTTCAAAAAAATTTTGAAGGGACACTTTCCAAGCCCGAAGGACCATTTATTATGCAAAAAGGACAGTTCATCTCTCTGAAGGGACACTTAGGAAAATTTCGAAGGGTATCGACACCTGCAGATTCCATAGAAGGATGATTTCAAAAGAGTCTGTAAGGATAGTTTCAAAATGACAAAGGGTTGTTCTCAGCTAAAGTTTCCTTCAGAAGGTTTCTAAAGGGACACGTATAAAAGAGCCTAAAAGGATATGGAAGAGCTAAGAGAGATCTGAAAGACCATTTCCTTAAGAGAAAGTGTCCATAGGGAAATGATTCAAGATGAGTGTTGAGCAAAGACCAGAAGCAATAAGGGACCTAAAGGAATTATCCTAGTGAGTGATGACTGTATGGACGTCAATTTCATGATGGAGGACTAACCATTGGCATTAAAACATAAGGATTCCTGATAGAGCAATGATCTTTTTTTAAATCCCAGGCATCCAAGGGCTCACATTCTCCATCTAACAAACCATACTAGAGGGCCATTCCACCATTGATTGGGTCATGATCTGGGTCATTCTAGAAGGCCAATGGAAATATCAATCATTGTGCACATAGATTCCTAGCAAAGGCCTCTCTGAGGCTAACAGAATGAGAGTGACTCATGCCTTTCGCCTTTGCACACCTCAGCAAGCCAGTGGGAGGCTGTTAAACATCAAAACAAAGCTACATAGGTGGATTCCTTTGTCACAACCAATTAATGCCTTCCCCAAAGTATCTTGACTCCACTAAGCAACCGTAAAAGCATCTTAAAAAAGATAGGCCAAGAGTGTAACCACTTAAGATGACATGGATCAATCATGTGGTTAAAAAGAGCATCATTGGGAAAGATGGTTGTAGCTGAAGACAATGAGTTCTAATAGATTGATTCCTCTCTTTGGCACTCAAAGATCTCTCCCTCTTTCACATCTCTTATGATATATATGCAGCCCTTGGGCTAAGTTAAAATCATCCACACAGCATATGGTGAAGCCCTGCTAAATTATTATCATTTTTGTGCCTTTAAGCAATTAAGCATAGGTATGTTCATTTTAAGTTCTAAACAATTGTCTGAGTGTGTAAGAGACACATAGTGATAACAAGTGATGGTTCCATCCTTTTGTCCTTTATCCTTCACATTTTGAGCAAGAGTTTTGGTCTAACAATCATTTAGAGTGCATCCAAGTGTATGGAATTTCTACATGTGTATAATTATTTCTTAAAATATACACGGTGTCTTTCAATTCATCTACCTTGCATACTTTCATTCATCTTGCATCTATCTGAACATTGTGTTAGATTCTTTAAAGCTTGAAAATGGTCTATGTATTTTTTTGTATCGTGCACTAGGTTATAGCATTCATGTGGAGGACAATCTTTGGTGCATCACCATTCTTAGAATAGGTTTCTTTCATGCAAATTCTAACTCTTTTCCCTTCAATCAACTAGTTTAAACAAATATTGTCTTACATAATACGTACACGGAGCTAGCCCTTTAAATCTAGAGATTCATTTCCCCTATAGGCACACCCACATGCTTGGAAATGATCCAACGTTGCCCAAATTTGGAAGAGGACTAAACACCTCCTTCTAGGGTGAAAGATTTAGAGACAAGAGCTAATTGATCAACTAAATGAAATTAATAGACAAGAGGTGTTGCAGTTCTTCACTAACTAAGAGTGTAATATGAAGGTGCATCTTTCATAGCTTTTGCTTCACTAGCTTAGCCTCCTGCATAGTGACAATATTGTGAACAATAATTTCAAGGTCAATACCATGCATGTCACTATATGACCAAGCAAAAGCCTCTTTATGGTCTGCCAAGAAGGTAGTGAAGTCTTGGTATTCCTAATGGTCTAGGGATTTACTAACCTTAACAATATGTGGGTCATCTTGAGACCCTATTAATGTCAATGGTGGGTTCATTTATTAAACTAGACATTTTAGCTAGCAAAGAATTATGTAAATGTGAGTTGTTGACGCCTAAGTTAAGATAGACTCATCATCTTGACACTGAAGAATTGGGATGGTAGGAGAGTCTTCTACTACCATATTAGGATAGGTAAGTGGATGGTTTTAGTTTCTCCATTGCTATGATAGGTGAGAGGTTTTAGGGTTATTGTATTGACTAAAAAAAAGTTTAGGGGGATGAACACGATGCCATCTATTTTGAGGAGAGTGGTAGAGGATGACACTATCACATTCTCTTTAGGATCAGATTCAAGGGTGAATTTAGAAATAGCTTTAGGAATTTTGTTGAATCCTAGACCATGTTTTTCATGTGGTTTTATAAAATCACCTAAATTAATGTCCTATGGTCCTTGCTCATATCGTCCCATGTTGAATCCCTTCCATGCATATCATTGTAAATACATGTGAACAAAGCACGGTCTATCTGGAAATAAGAAGTTTGAGGAAAATGGTTTTATTGGGGATGGGATATTAAGATACGAGGATGGTCGATCAATCCCTATATATACTGAATTATTTTATAAGAAAAGGGGGCCAAAAAACCAATATCCCCAAGGTTAGGATAGTAGTCACATTATTTATCAAGATGCCCATACTCCTGAGGAATGGGAAGGGTGTTAAGTTCTTAGTAAATGGCACTCCCTTATTATGGAATCCAAATGAGTCTTATCAAAGAGATGCGATGAAGGGATAATTGCACTAGATGAGGCTTCATTAGATGGTGGTGACAAGTCACACTTATTACAAGGAGTAAAATGTTATTAGGTTGGAAGGCAAGATTGCAGGTTTTAAATGGATAGGGATGAGTAGGGACAATGTGGACCTGGCCATCATGTTCATATTTTATACATCAATGTAAAGTGGATGGAACACACTACATATCACAGATCTAAGGGCACCCAAGGAGGACATTGTATTGGAACTCCCCTTCTATGACATAAAACAACTTGTGAAGAACACGAGAACCTACTTGGATGGGAAGGACAATAATTCCTAATGTAGGATCCACTATGTCATTAAAAACTCATAATACGACTGGAGATTGAGCTATAACTATTTCTATAAATTGTAATTGCTTAAACACATACAAATAAATAATATTAATACTATCCTCATTGTCAATCGTCAATCTTTTGATTCAATTTTTATTAACTTATGCCATGATAATTGTCCAAGATGGCCCTGTTGAGGACCCTGTTTCAAGAAACGAAAGGGAAAATACAGTTCAGGATGACAATCAAGAAATGGACACGGAAATTCAAACAGGAACTAAAGAATAGTATCAAAGGGGCCAAGAGGATCACTTTGAAGAAGGCGAGAACAGTCCCAATAAGAATTCTGAGGAATGGAGAGAGAAAAGGCATAACGATGGTATGCACACACCTATGAGTTGGGTTAATTGCAAAGCAGAGGCTTCTCTCCAACTTGATTCTTGGATGTGTAAGGAGATTAAGGACCTCAAAAGGAAAGCGGAAATTATGGAAGAAAACTAGAAAGATGCATGGAACAAAATTAACAAGATGGAAAATCAGATAAGAGATATCCCTGTCAAGCTCAAAGATTACGAGAATAACCTTCGTGAACTCATTAACGAGAACAGAATGAAAATGGAGGAAGTAACGTCCAATATTTGTGCTGCAGCTGTCAATATTGGAAAAAGAGCAAATGAGGAGACCAAATCCTTGGAGGGGCCTAGCAAAAGGACGAGACAAAGCTCAAGAAAGAAGGCTACACAAGAGGGAGCCAAGTTGGCAGCAACTACTACTCAGGATACTACTATTGTGAAAGGTAAAGAAACTGTGAAAATGATTTTGGAACTGGAAGAATAGTCTGGTTCTTCTTGTTGGTTATGTTTTCTGGTCCTGTTCTCTGGTTTCTTTTTATAATCTTCTGTCTATGGTGTAGCCAGATCTATGTTAAATATGGGTTTTGACCGGTGGTCTCTCTGGTGGTTTCAGGTCCATATAAAACCTGTTTTTGCTACTTCTCTGTAGTAGTTTTTAGGTTCTGCCTATGGTCGTTGAGGCTTTATCTTTCTTTCCTTGTACTTGGGTTTCGGGGTCCCTTCAAAACCTGTTTTTACTTTAATCTAAAACTTATGCCATGATAAGCAGTAGTGGATCCTAGTCTTCAGATGGTAAGGAACTATCTCAGAATCATTAAAACTAATGGATGAAACCATCTATAATGCTCCAATGAATGTTGACATTGGTTTCAATTCATCAGGTTGTACTTGTATGGCCTGAAGGGCCTCTGTCATTGCCTGATAATGTTGAGTGGAATTTTCAATTAGTTCATAGAAGGACATTTTGAAAGGAGTTTGGTAAAGTTACTTCATAACCGATATTTGTATAGGTTCTAAAGAATTATTCTTTTGATATTTCCTAAAACGGAAACCTTATGTTTGGCTAGGGAGAATTTAGAGCTTTCTATGGCTAGGATAGGAGCTTTAGCTATGGACACTTTGGCTTTGTTTGATCTTTGGGCTTCAGTGGCCTGCACTTGAGATCGGTTGCTATGTTTATTGTGTCGATCTGAAATAATGGGGGATTTGTTAAAGTCCTTGATTTATTCATTTTTAGGATCCCAAGGGTTGAATAGGAATTGAGTCAAGATCATCAATCATACTTTTTTATTCTTGTTTAAATTTACCTTTTAAAAGGTTTATTATGTTGGTATAATGGATATCTATAGTTGTAGGATTGAAGAGGGGATCGTGTTGTTCAATTAAAAGATCATCCTCATCCAAAATTTTATGAATCACAACCTTTAGAGCATTGCATCTCTCAGTATTATGTCCATGTATCATGTGATAAACACATACTTTATTTTATCTATATCGTGTAGGTTTTTAAACATATGGATTAGTTGGTTTTGTGGATCAAATTCCACCTTGTGTTATTTTAGAGTAGTTCATGTTTGGTCCTAGATTCGCTCAGCACATCCAACAGTTCATCTTTCAGCTTCTTCTTTCTTGAGGTCTTTTTTGCAATTTTGCATAAGTGTCAACATCCTTCCGCTTCCTCCACATGGTAGTCAAGCACTCATTCAACTTGAAGAGACTCTCAATTCCCTCCAATAGAGAATCAGCTTGACACGTGGTGGCCCAACATGCATCTAAGGCTATTTCCTTTTGGTTAAGACTTTGAGCAGTGTTATTGGCTGATGGGGTGATAGGCATGACCTACCAAGCAGTGTCAAGGGAAACTTGGTTTCTCCATGTGGTGCCTTTGCACTCAATTTTGTGAAGAAGTGCCCAACCTTCCCCCTAGAGAAGCATATGCTTGACATGTGGCATCATAGTTATTATCTAAGAGTGGTTTATCTTTGATAGGCCTTCAAGCAATTCCATTGGCTAGTGAGGAAATGAATGGGATCCACCATGCAGTTATAACATAGAAGAGGTGAGGATTTTACATGGTACCATAACACTGTCGATGGTAGGGTTTTCCTATCAAAGTTAGGAGTTATGCCATTGTCTAAGGCAAATGGATCCTCATCTCCAACAATATAATAAAAGTAGTTCAAGAGCTTGATATTTGGTGTCATAATGCTCTTCTTAAGCATCATGGCCATAACAAGACAGTGTAGTTGTGCCATATCTGAGATCCAAAGGATAACTGAACTCATGAGCTTAAGACCTTCATTCAGTTGTAATGGTATCATCATGGGTGTGAGTGACAAGATTTCTAGGTGTCATTCCCATGATAAGTCATCTCGCCTATATATTCTAGGCTCATCCCTTTTGGAAGGGGCTGGTTATCATTTTGTTGGGATTTGTTATTTTTTTAGATAGCCATTTGTAATTGAATAAGAATAGTGGTAGTTAACATTTTTCATTATGTGACCTTAATAGGTTCCCCTCATGGGTGTGACTGGACATCTTGTATGTGCCTTTGAGGTCTTTTGTATTCTATTCTCCACATACAATGAAGAGGATGTAGTGTTATGTGTCATTTTGTGTGAAGAGTTATTTTTGTCTATTATTTTTTTATTCTTCTTTTATAGTATTGATCTTTTCTTGCATTATAGATCTTAATTCATGCTCTATGCTCCTTTATGGTCTGTAATGTTTAAGGGCTCAATCTATTTTATGCAATTATAGTTTAGTGTTTTGAATCTCTCAACGCATCACCTTAGTTAGTGTTCTTTCAGTTTTATTTGCATTTCCTTCTTTTCCCTTTTCACCCCCCCCCACTTAGAATAAAGAGTCATCTTTTAAAATCTTAGAGGTTATTTTACAGACTGTAATTTAGTCCTACACCTGTAAAGCTTCCCATAGAAGGTTATTTAACCTAAAGAAAATGTTTTAGGCATTAATAGTTTTTATTTTTTGGCATGCTCGATGGGACCAAATCTACTATTCTACCCAAATAGGAGCCTAAGTTTATGAGCTAAAGGCCTGTAATAAGGTCACAAACAAAAAACAATCTGAACCTACTAATACTGCCTCTAGGAGATCCAACTCACCAAAGGACCGCAAGGTCTAGCGCTACTCAATAATAATAAATGGCTATTCAAGGCCCATTAAGGAACTTCATATCATGGGATAGTGGCAACCCACTTATCCCTTCAACACCCCTAGCTACATGGGACCCCATTCTTATGAATGCCTTAAAGGTGCTCCCCAAGTTCTCAAGAGAGGATTTCAAGACCATAGTATAACATCTCTAAGATGTTGTAAATGTGTGCACTATGCACTACGTCAATGCACATAATCTAGATTTAAGGCTACTATCCACTTCCTTTAAAGGAAGGACTCTCAATTGGTACCAATCTTTGCTAGCCAACTCCATCGGCACCTGGGATGACTTGGGTGACAAATTATTTGAGAGATTCAATGAGAAGGCAAACCAATCATCCCTCCTACAACAACTAATAACTATCAAGAAGGGCCCACAAGAGGCATTATTACTTTCAATACCAGGTTCAAAAAGACCTGGCAAAGGATCCTAATAGCATCTCGACCACTTGAAGGCATGGCCATTATTTTCTACCTCAAGGCCTTCAATTCAGATATTGTGGTTATGACTTAGTCACTCGAAGGACAAATGTTGCTAGATGATTATGATCTAGCAGTAAAAGCTAAAAATAATTTAATACATGCAGGAAAGCTTCCTTCATGATCATTGATGTTGATGTTCCTAGAGATATTGATTCCTTTGCAAGAAGAAGTCCCAAGTACCTCAAGAATCCTACCTTTTATATATGTATATCCTCCCACTCAGGGAAGCATAGCCACTCAGTCCTCTCTAGCCATGGAGATGAATGACATGAAGAGTATCTTGCAAAACTTTTCCAATGAGATAATCAATTTCAAAAGGTAGCAGGTTATGCCCTCAAAGCCCCCTTTCAATAATTACCAAGAAAGTAGAGCACCTTACCAACAGAACCAACACCAAGAGAGGCAAAGGCCAAACCATCAAGATCTGAATCACTAAGTGTTGAATAACCAGACATGGCTCATGAACCAAATGGTTATGGTGCTTGACCCCTTACATACAATATCAAAAAATGCATACATGAAGCTAGTTGTTGGCCAAAATAACTTGGAAAATGATTCTAATGCATGGTGTTTCCATTGCAATGACATTCATGGACCACAAAATTATCCAAGGGGCAATCTACAACAAAAGGTTACCAAACAATGGTGATAAGGGAATGCACTTGATTTGGCCTATGTATATCAATCCCTGAGGGTTGATAATGTCATATTGATGGTGCAAATGTAAGGAATGTCCCTAGAACAAGAGGAGGAAATAGCCCTAGAGCATGCACTCTTCTCCTAGGTAGAAGGTGAAGATGTGGTCTATGAAAGCGAAGTTCCCATGTGTAGAGCCCCACAAGTTCAATCTGATTATTACACATGTTCTAAGAAAAGGTTGGTTGAGAACCCTGAAGCTATAACAAGTCCCCAAGTTACTTTCATAAAGGGTCCAGTACCCCAACCTTCACTTCTGACATATCAAAATTAGTGCAAAATGGTGAAGAATAAGGCAAAATATCCCAAGGTCCCACCTCCAAGGTCATACAATGTGGTGGAGAAATTGAAAAGGGTTTTGACCAACATCTCCCTCTAGGATGTCCTATTGATACTTGAGCAAAAATCTCTATTAAAGGAAGCCTTAGAGAAGTAAGAAAATCTTGCATAAGGAAAGTCAATTGTAGAGCCCACAAGGACAAAGGGGAAGGAAGATAGCATGAGTGCACAACCCCATATACCCTTTGCATTCATCAATACCAAATAAGAGGTAAGAAAAACAAAACCTACCCCATTCTATTTGACATTGATTGTTGGGGAGAAACTATTGCATAACTCCATGATCGATTCAAGCGCAAGCACAATGGTGATGCCTAAACAGATAGTGGATGCACTATAATTAAAGTATGAATCATTGAATAAAGGAGTGATGTAGTTGGATGGGAAGAAGGTTCGAACCTTAGGGATCATCAGGGCTCTACCCCTCACATTATATTCTTATCCTAGCATTACTGTACCATAAGACATTGTAGAGATAGACATCCCACCTATTTTTGGGTTATGTCTGTCAAGAGATTTCACCACCAAGATAGGTATGTACCTATCATTGGATTGGTCCCATCTAATCCTGAGGACCAAGTATGGTTTAAATTTAAAGGTGTTATCTGAACCACTTCACTCAAAACATATAGTGGATGAAGTTATGATGAACTTTGAAGTAACGCACACCTCCTCAAGAATGGAGATGCACTATATGGAGATGCTCAAAGGAGAAAAAGTAGTGAACACCAGAAGTCAAGAGGAAGAGGCCTTTATCAATGAATTCATTGAAAGTGACCCATTCACAAACTTTAACACCATTGGCCCCAAGACCTACATGATCCACTATGAAGGTTAGGTCATTCTCGAGGTCTTAAAGAAGAAATAATACCAAAGCAAAGGGCCTAAAGATGAGTCCAAATTTTGGACTTTGCATTTTGATGGAGCAAAGTGCAAGACTAGCTCTAGAGCCGGTATCTGACTAATATCTCCCTCCAAAAAAAAGAGTCACTGAGCCTTTAGATTTCAATTTGCCTGTACCAATAATGAAGCTAAATATGAAGCACTAGTCCATGGCCTCAGCCTAGCTGAGTGGATAGGTGTAAAATAGTTAAAAGATTCAGTGATTTTGAACTGGTGGTAGGGCAAGTAATAAGATTCATGGTCACAAAAAATATATGCATGTAGTATTACTACCACCGTTTATGGGATTTGATTGAAACCTTCAAAACTTTCAACATCTAAATTATCCCTAGGGCTACGAATGTAGAAGTAGATAGAATAGAAATGATTAGATCCCAATTTGATCCAATGATAGACTTGTTCATTAAAAAGCAATCCATACGGGTTATCATCAGACCTGACATCCCTGATAATGACTAGAATTGGCAAGTGTTTGAATGTGATGAGTAAATCGCCATGTTCCTCTAGTAATTGTTTGAATTCACAGAATGATTGCAGCTAGAGATTGAAGAGGCTTATGGAGACCAAATCAGTCAATTAAAGACCAATAATCTGATGAAGGGCCTCATCACCCTAGAAAATATTTTTGACTCTGACGATGTAAGGAACAATAAGTAAAAGTTTATTTTAGATATGGATGATTACTCTGAGCTTAATGTCAGAGATAGAAGGAAGCTAAAGGTTGGAAAGGAAGTCCCTCAAAAGGATAAAGAGAAGTTGGTTTCTTTTTACAATAAATATAAAGGAATACTTGCATGGACTTATGATGACTTGAAGGGATATGACCACGAGGTCATTCAACACACCATAGACTTGGTAGAAGGAGCCAAACCAGTCTAATAGAAGCAAAGACTAGTGAATCTAAAAGTTGAGTCCCTCATGGCTCAGGAACTCAAGAAATTGATTGACTCAAAGATTATATACCCAATCAAGCATTCAATTTGGGTGTCTAATATAGTTCCTATACAAAAGAAGAGTGGAGAGATCTAGCCGTGCATAGACTTATGAGATCTAAATAAGGCTTATTTAAAGGATCATTATCCCCTCCCCTCTATCGAACATATCTTTTAGACAGTAATAGGGGTAGAGATGTTTTCTCTACTAGATGGATTCTTTGAGTATAATCAGGTGTGGGTAAATGAAGAAGACCAGCACAAGACCACCTTCAGCATGAAGTGGGTAACCTTTGCATATATTAAGATGCCTTTTGGCCTCTCTAATAAAGGGGATACCTTCCAATGAATTATGGATGTGGAATTTAAGGGCCTAATCAATAATATCATCCTCATCTACCTAGATGACCTCATCATGTTTTCCCAGAAGGAGGACCACTTCGACCATCTAGAGAAGGTCTTCTTAAAGTGCCAAGAATTTGAGGTATCCCTTAACCCTAAGAAATGTGTCTTTAGAGTCTTGTAAGGAAAGATACTTGGGTGCATAGTATCCAAAGAGGGGATCACTATCAACCCAAAGAGAATAAAAACCATCAGAGACTTAGCCTTGCTAGTAAACAAGAAAGGAATCTAATATTTCTTTGAAAAGATTAATTTCATTAGCAGGTTCATATTCAACTTCATAAGATTAGCGAGACTAGTCACATTGATGCTAAAGAAGGACCAAGCCTTCAAGTGGACTCTCAAGGGAAGAGCAACACTTGATGAGATCAAGGATGCAATCTCCACCGCACTAGTACTAACCAACCTAGACTTCTCTAAGGACTTCATTATGTATATCTACGAGAGTCAGCATAGCCTAGTAGTTGTGTTAACTCAAAAAGAAGATGAAGGAGGAAATGAACACCTAATCATGTTCTACTTAAGAACATTTCATGGGTATGAATTCAAGTACAATTTCATGGAGATACCAGCTTTTACCATTGTCAAGGGCCTCAAAAATTTCAAGCACTTTGTGGTGAGAAGCAAAATAATGGTGTATGTGGTACTCTCTGACATTTGTAAATACATAATGGAAGGATAAATCACCCAAAAATGGGCCAATTGGATCACCAAGATTCTAGATTATGATATCAAAGTCAAGTTGACAAAGGTGATAAAAAGAAGAGGAATTTGTGAGTACTTAGCCCAATATGTAGATATCCCACTGGAAGAACAGGACAAGCTAGAATCAATCTTACTAAATAAATATGAAACTGATGGATCTTGGGTGATCAATAGGATCTGCTTCATGTAAATTAGTTGTACCCCAATGGTCTCCTCATACATAAAAGGCATTTCTATCAACTGCAAGGGGCTAGTATATGCTAGTCCAGGGAGTCTTGTTCAAAATAAATTTAGATACGATCTACTCTAATGTGTTGAAAGACACCAAGCTAGGAAAATCCTCCAATATATGCACTTTACTCCCCTAGGAGGCCACTTCTTAGCAAAAACCACCATGATGAATATCATACGCACTAGGTATTACCAGTTGACCATGTTCACAAACTGTCATAAGGTAATAAATATTTACCAAAAGTGCCAATTATTTACAAGAAATAGAAAGAATTCATCCATGCCTCTGAACCCAATCATGACCGATGAACCCTTTACATAGTGTGGTCCATATTTCATTAGGATGATCAATCTTATCTCAAGCACTAATCACAAGTGGATATTGATGACCATCGACTACTTCACCAGGTGGACTGAATCAGTCCTGTTGAGAGAGGTGATTGAGAATATAATTTTTGACTTCCTAGAAGAACTCATAGTAAGATTTATCCCACCCAAGGCAATCATCTCTGATAACATGAAAGCCTTCCTTGGGTCTTAAGGTTTTTGAGTTCAGGCTCTGGAATGGTATCTTTTTAAAAAATTCATCTAATTACTACCCGCAAGGGTACAAGTTGGGAGAGTCGACAAATAAGAACCTTATAATACTAATCAAAAAGATGGGTGCTACACGACAAAAGGATTGGTACATGCACATGAGAATGGTTCTATGGGCACACCACATCACTCTAAAGTAGATCCTAAAAACCTCCTCATATGAACATATATACGAGAAAGAGATAGTCATGCTAGTGTCATCAAAAATCCCTACCTTATAGCTTCTAAAAGCTATTGAAATTATAGAAAATAGAGTGATAGAAGTTAGACTTATATAGCTACTTAGTCTCAAATAAGAAAGAGAATAGGTAAGCAATGCAAAAATCACCTGATAACAAGTGGTCAAGTGATGGTTCGATAAGAAGTCATCAGACCTAGGATTCAAACTCGAGGATTTAGTCCTCAAGTATGATTAAAGGGATATAAATGTAGTCCAACATGCAAAGTTTGACTCAATGTGGAGGGGACCATTTTGCATCATCAGCAACAAGCAGGGAAATACTTTTGAGTTAGAAGATAAAGAGGGCAATGCATTAGAGATCTTGATTAATAGGATCAATTTGAAGCATTTCAATTAGCTTACCTACCTTTCCATTATACATAATTAATCAGTTTCCTTTTTATTTGTGTGTTTCCTTTATTTTATTATTGATTCCTTTTGATTTATTTCCCTTCTGTTGTCATTTCCTTTGAATAAATATCGTTGGCATAAGTGGCTTGTCTAGTTGCCACATGTCCTCACCCTAGCTGTCCTAAATCTTAAAAAAACATTCTTTGAAAAATGAATATCTACCCACCTCACCAGTCATTAATATCAGATGCTTTATTTTACATGATCCCCCATAATGATTGCTACAAATCTCTTGTGAGTGGATCATCGAATGTGTGTGCCACCCTTATAATTTATGAGAGGTGCCTATTTTCAAAATTTCTATGATGAGGCACATCGGTATATAAACACCCCTCTCCCCATCGATCCAAACACTTGGCTTATTGATAATCTTGAGAGAATTAAGCAATTAAAGAAAGTAGAGAGAGTTGAGCTAAGAACTATGGAAATTTATGAGTAGGAATTTTTAATCATTCAATAAAGACAAAAAGTGGTTTTGAAACAGGATTCAAGATGGAGACTTTTACATCTTCATCAAAAGACGATAAAAATCCCACAAGACAAAGGACCCATGGGTTGGGTAGCTAGTGGAACCTTCCCCCTTAATATGCAGTGAGCAAATCCTATGCTTCCACCACCTCATAGCGAAAGAAGAAAGTGTTGAACGTTAAAAAGGAAACCAAAGGGTAATACAAAGACCACACATTGGTCACTAATTTTGTGGATGATATCTTCGATCCTAAGCTGGCCAAGAATCCCAAAACTTTGAGAGAGGGTACTCATGCTCAAATTCTCAAGAGGGTTTGTAGAGAGGAGTATGACTCATTTGGCTATAGAATAACAGACTACACACTAGCAAAATTTATGTTACCATGCATCCATCCATGCCCAAAAATCATTGCCCATTGTGCAAAGAGGTATGATGCCAACACTGGTATAATTACTGGTAACACCCATTTGAGGGTGGAAATTAGTGTAGATGCCATAAGGGAGATGCTCTAGCTCCCAAGTGACTCTGAAGTTGATATCTGCAACATGGAAAGCCTTCAAGATATCTAATACTCCCAAGTCCATGAGAGAGCACACTTCTGTATCTTTCTCCTCAAGAGTAACATCATGAAGATGCCTCCTTTACCTATTCCCCTAGAAAGTTTTCCCATTCAGTACTTGAAGGACACCCTATCCATATTGGCTTTCATCTTTAGGATAGACACAGATGCTAACATCACTAATTTTTAGTTAAGAGTGCTCTACTTCCTTACTACGATGAATAAGGGGGAGGTTTACAAGATGGATTTTGCAAACTCCATTGCCACCATTATGAAAAATGAGCTAAAAAAAATTGATGTTGGGTACCTTTAAGTACTCCTCCATCCTCCTTCACCTCATTTTGTACCAACACTCCCAGTTCTTCTCCATGTATCTCAATCTAAACTCCTCTGAGATGGGCATCCTCCCCAACATGGTCATGGCTCACTGGGAGCATGGTCCTAGTTGACTGGTTTTGAGGAACCCATTTTTTATTTATTTGAGTACAAGGTGTTGACGCTGGAAAGTGCACCCAGTGGTAGGAAAATAGGTTCCTGCCCTCTCCTCGCAACATGGAAACTCCTCTCTCACCTGTGGGATAGCGAAGCAGGAGAGGAGAGTCTCTAGGTATGGGCTAGTTCATTCTGATGTATCTTGTTTGTTTTAGACAATGCAAAAAAATACATACAGGCTTATATATATATATATATATATATATATATATATATATATATATATATATATATATATATATATATATATATATATATATATATAGCTATATAAACTGGGGGGTGAAAAGGGAAGAAAGTGCAAGAAAACAAACTACTCTAAGGAGGTGATACACCAAAATAAAGGTGATCTTCTCACACCTACTCTCAGAATCGAACAAAGACCACAAACATACACTCAGACTCGACAAGAAAACTAGGCTACAAGAAAATGGCAGGGAGATTCTTATGAGAACACAGGAATAAAGACTCACCAAGATGCTACAGAATACATACTATAAATGACTTCCTCTGCTCTGTATCCCCAAAATGGAACTCTCCTCTTGTCAAATGCAGACAATGGCGCCTTGTGGATAACTGGTGTGTTGGTGCTGGAACTGTGAGAGCATTAAAGACAATGACTGGACACAACTCAAACACTCAGACATACACAAAAAATCCGACCAAGAAGAGGTAAAAAATAGTCTTTATAGATTCAGGTAGAAATTTCAGCAGGGCTGCGCCTTACCAAAATTGCAAAAAAGATCCTTACAAAATGACAAGTATCAAATATATAAAGAAATTCCAAGAGGCTCATTTGGCGCTCTTTTTACAAATGGTTGTTCATGAAAAGAAACAAGCCGCTCAAAATATTAATGAGCCATGTGCTCTGCCTACTTTAAAATTCAGATTTTTAAATGGCAAAATGCGGTTTGTCCACCCATTAAATGAAAAATGAAGAAACTGGTTACATTTCTTAGCTGTTGCGTCCTCTCATGATCAATTCGCTGGCACTATTTCACCTGCCAGAGTCTCTTCTTCAAGTTGGTGCCGCTTGGAATTAACTGTTTGCTTATTCCATGTGTGTCCTCTTGTCTTTTATCGAATTTGTCTCTATCTGGCTCGCTTGACCTCCCAGGAATGAACTTTCAGTAGGTTGCTGCATTCTGGACTCCTTGGCAATACTTTCTTAGTTGGAAACAAAGGCTATTTATTCTATTAAATTTGACGCTCATTCAGCTGTCAAGCTTTGAAAACCAAGGGACATTCCATCCTCTTGAAATTGATAGCTTCTCGAGCATCATCGCTTGAGATCCAATGGCTAAACCATTTGGCTAAATTTGACGTCCATCGGGATGTCATCGGGTCCTGCTAAAATGTCATCGGGCCCACGTGGCATCCTCTCGGGCACTTCTGTCTTGAAAATTTCCTGGCACCTGTCCCTTTGAAAAGTCCTTGGACTCGGTCGAAAGTCCCTTTATTGCTTTGAACTTCCCTTCCACGAAGGTTCAACATGTTTACATTGAAATACTTGAACCAAACAGTGAACCCTTTGAACTTAAACCAAGAAACCGAACTCAAAATTGAACCTTTGCACCAAGAAACTGAAACTCAAAACTAAACCAGGCCATGAAGTGAAAAATGCTAAACCTGAACAACTTGCAATATAACTGGCATGAACAGCAAGGGAGGAAGGGAACCAAAATTTTACCTGCAGGCAAAATTTGGTCAACAAATTGGCGACTCCTAAGGGAAGCATGCCTGCTATGCTTAGAGACTAGTTGCCTTGCAATCCATTGGGCATGGAGTCAGATGATAACTTTGAAAACTAGCAAGAGCTTTGTCAAAACTTAGAAACAGCCACGTAGATCTACCTCCTCAAAAAGATAGCACACACAAGACTAAGAAAACTACTTGTGCAACGGCACTTAGGGAAAATAGGAAAGAAACAAGGGAAAATATGTACAGGCGAACTCAAAAAGATCAGTGGCAATGCTTCAAATGTATCCCATTAAATAGGACATGCAATTCTTTGTCGTCCAACCTTGAAAGTTGAACGTATTGTGCTGCTTGCACTGAGTAATCACATAAGGACCGCTCCATAGGGTGTCAAATTTTGCATGTTTTTTGGGCTTAGCTCGATCTTCGTCCCATTTCAGGACAATGTCTCCTTCAGAAAAATCTCTTGACAAGGACTTCTTGTCTAAGTGCCTTTTTACTTGCTGTTGGTGATTTGTTAGAGAAGCCATAGCCCGGTCCCTTATCTCTTGGAGCTCCATTAGCTCACAAAGTCTGACTTCCATGGTGGTCCCTTCTTCCAACTATAGCTGATGGGCGAGATCCAATGCAGGCAGTTCAAGCAAGATGGGAAGCCTGGCTTCCCTTCCATACATGAGCGTATATGGAGAATTTTTGATTGCTCTTTTTGGAGTAACTCGGTCGGCCCATAGAGCTGTCTTTAGCTTGGTATGTCAGGTTCTCTGATTTTCTTCCACAATCCTCTTTATAATCCTGATTAGATTTTTGTTGGTGGACTCAGCCAACGCATTCCCCTATGGATAATAGTTTGATGAAGTGCTGAGGTATATGCCATACTTTAGCGCCCATTCACTAGTTTTGATTCCCAGAAAAGCCAAGGCATTATCTGAGATTATGGTGGCTGGGACTCCAAATCTTGTTACCAGATCTTCATAGAACTCTAGGACTGCGCTCTCGTTTACCTCCTTCAAAGCAACTGCCTCTACCCACCTGGTGAAATAATCTGTGGCAGTCAACACCCACTTGTGCCCAGCACTAGAGGGAGGATTGATCATCCCTATAAAATCCAGGCCCCATTGCATGAATGGTTGCTCAACTTGAATGGGTTGTAGAGGCATGGCAGCCAATCACTATTTTCCATCAAAAAGTGCACACTTTTGGCACTTTCTTACCCAACCATGGGTGTCCTTGAAAAGAGTAGGCCAAAAATAGCCAGCTCTCATTATCTTTGCTGCTGTAGCTCTAGGAGTGAAATGACAACCAGCTGGCCCATCATGAAACTCAGCTAGTATCTTATCAGCCTGATTGGGGTCAATGCATCTTAGAAGAACCCTGGAGAGATCCTTCCTAAATAATACTTTGTCAACCAAAACATAAGGGATTGTAGTTTAAAATACCTTCTTTTGGCCTTATCAAGACCCTGTGGACACTCACCTGTGAGAAGGAAATGCTTCATGTCCAGCGTCCAATCCTTTATGATAGCCAGTTCTTCTGCAGTGGTTGCATCATGGATTAGCAAGTTGTTCTCCCCTTTATCTTGTTTGAAACCTGCAGCCAATTGTTCGCACAGACCTCTGCCCCTCACCAGCTTGGTGATTTTAATGTCTACATCGTACTCCATCACTTTGGTGATCCATCCCGCCCTTTTTTCATTCAAATCTTGATTGGTCAAGAAATCCTTGACGCCAGGATGTGGGACCATAAGGTAGATCCTGCTGTTAGATAGCATATACCTGAATTTCTTTAGGCTCCGCACTACTGCCAGGACTTGATTTTCTACATACATGTACCTGACTTCAAAATCCTCTAATCCTTGGCTGAAGAAGGCGAGTGGTTGTTCGAGGTCTTCGCCATTTGCTTGGGTAAGCATGGCGGATATCACTTCTTCATTGCTGAATGTATAGAGGTTGAAGTCTTTACTGAAGTCGGGGCTAATCAGAGCAGGCGCCTGGGCTAAAGCCTGCTTGACAGCTTCAAAGTTGTCCTTTCTTTGCGCTGTCCACTTGAATTCTTCACCTTTCCTCAACATAGAGGTCAGGGGCTTAACTATCTCAAAAAAATTCAGAATGAACCTTCGAATAAATTTTATCCTGCCAAAGAAGCTCTGCAGGCCTTTCTTGTGCTTTGGTAGGGGCATCTCCAGAATGGAGTGAACTCTCTCATGGTCAATAGATAAACCCTCCTTGGACACAATGTGACCAAGGAGCTTCCCTTCATGAACAACAAACACGCACTTCTTTGGATTAAGAGAGATGGCAAACTCCCTACATCTTTCAAAAATTTGCCTGAGGTGCTCTATGTGCTGACTCACTTCCTTGGAGAATACCGTTATATCATCGAGATATACCAGCACGTTGTTATTTATCAAGCCACCAAAAGCCATGTCCATGGCCCGTTGAAAGGTAGCACCAGCATTGGATAGCCCGAATGGCATCTTCTTATAGGCAAACATGCCCCATTTGGTGGTGAAGGTTGTTTTATACTGGTCACAATCTTGCACCAAAATTTGATTATAACCTGAATAGCCATTTAGGAGAGAGAAATGCTCGCTACCAGTCACTTTCTGAAGAATCCACTCCATGCTTGGAAGGGGATAATGATCCTTTAGAGAGACTTTATTAAGGTCTCTGAAGTCGACACATAGCTTGATCTCCCCATTTTTATTTTTAACAGGAACGAGGTTGGCCAGCCAGGAGGAATGTTTGATTGGAAATATAATTCCAGACTCAATCAATTTGGCCAATTCCCTTTGCATGAGGGGCTCAATTTTAGGATGGACAGGTCTTTGCTTTTGTGTGACTGGTTTGGCACCTTCCTCTAATTCAATGGTGTGATGAGCAAGTCTTGGGTCGAAGCCCTTCAAGTCACTGTAATCCCATGCAAACACATCAGTGAACTCTTGACACAGTAGAATGAAAGCTCGCTTTTCTTGAAACGTGCAGACCTTGCCAAGTGCCAGCAGCTTGTCCTTGAAGATTTCAACCTTTTCGTAATTCTCCTCTTTGGTCGTGATGCATGCTTTGTCATTTCTCAGTTGGTCATCTCCATTGAAAATGCTTTCAAGTGTGACCAGACCTTTAGGGAGTTTATTGTTCTTCAACTGGATGATCTGATCTCCATACTGCTACTGCAATTTTGCCTAGTTGTGTATTGCGAACTCAGCTTCCTCCTGGAGGAAGAGAGCTATCTGCTGGTCACTTTCAAAAACTTTCCAATCTATAATGTTATCTGGGACAGAGGATCGAACTACCACTTTCAATGGCACGAACCACAATCTCGACCTATTTCTCTTGAAACATCAAACTGAGCGCCAATTACTGCCAGCCTGTCTTGGAGTTTGTTCTGCTCGCTGGGAATCAAGGCAATGTTGAAGGCAAGGAAATCTTCCATCAGGTCCTAGACCCTATATTTGTAAGACTTCAGCAAAGAGTTCTTTGCTAGATTCTGGCCCCTCACCTGATTCACAATCAACTCGCTGTCCCCCAAGACTTGCAAATCCTTAATCCCTCTTTTTCTTGTACATTCCAGCCCATGGATCAAAGACTCATATTCTGCAACGTTGCTGGTGCAAGAGAACTAGAAATGGAAAGCTGAAAAGTACCTTTCCTTGGAAGGGGAAACCAACATTGCTCCACCACCAGCGCCTAGCTTACTTTTGGATCCGTCAAAATACAGCTGCCATAGGCCAAGGTCTGGTTGGTCAGCCTTCATCAAATTCGACATGAAGGCGCCCTCTTCGTGCATGCAATAGACTCCAAGGTATGTCTCCTCTATAAATTTGTATAGATCATGTTCAAAGTTATCATTTCCCCACTCATCCAAGAGTAGGTCTATGACTCCTTCAAGAGCAGAGGATGGAGCTTGGTCTGTCTGGAATTCTTCTAGGTCGATGATTGTGTAACTGACATTCGCTGCCTTGGGAGTGTATGATTCTAGATGGTCCTTGTAGAGTGGCTCAGACTCGATTTTCACCTTAGTCCCGTGCTTGGTTTTGAAAACCAGATATGACCAATTTGTTGCTAGATAGCCACCTATTTTGGACGTGAAGTCCCTGGACAGGCACATTGAAAAAAATGGAGGAACATCCACTACTACAATATCATGGGGAATTGAGAAGGTTGGGCAAGCATGCAATGTCAATTCTAAACCCTTCAAAATTCCAACTATTTTTGTAGGTGTCCCATCTAGCTGCAGGACTCCCTTTTTCATTTCTTCATACTTCAGTCCCATCTTATCAGCAATGCACTTGGGCATCACTGAGGTGATGGCCCCGTTGTCAATTATGCAGTTGTGCCCCAAGAAGTCCTCAATGATCAAGGATACGTAGAAAGGGGGAGTCTTCTCTTCCTTCTTTACATGTTCTAGAGGGGCAGGCTATCCATTTGTCATCAAGACATTATCCATGTTTGCTGGAATAACTTGTTGATCCAGCTTATGCAATTCTTTCTTCAATACGTCCTTCTGTCCTAGAAGAGACAATGAATCCCACAAGGAGATACTCAGATGCAACTTCTTCATCTGGTCAACTATATTGACTTGGGGACTGCCTCCCTTCACGTTATCTTTTGCGCTGATCCCAACTAGAGCTGTAGGCTGAGGTGCTGAAGGTGCAAACGGTTGTTTGGAAATTGGGGCCCTTTGAAATGAGTGTGATGGAGGAGGTACAGCTATTGCCTGAGTGGTAGCTTGCACCTCTTCCACTGCTCTCCTCTTTAATCTTGTATTGGCTGCAACACAATCAGCCTGATTGCCTGTGGCACCCCCATGGTTGATTGCATAAAACTCACCTTCTTCGCGATTCATAAAAGCAGAATTCGATTGGGCTTGATTGCTACTTGTGCTGGGTTGAGCTGGAGCCTCAAAAAATTGGGAAAGAGCAGCAGCCTGATTCTCTATATTTTGGAAATAATTCACCATCTCATTTGTGTGCATAGCCTGTTCTTGACCATATCCCATGGTCGAACAGCTAGGCTGCTCTTGTACAAGATTATTTTGAACAGGTACTATGGCCTTAGATGATGAAGAGGGACCAGTGTTGTAATTTTGAAATGCCTGGGTTGTAGTGAGTTGCCCCTGACCTTGATTATAATTATGAAAAGGGGGTCTAGGGGCTTGACCATAATTTTGGTACCCTTGATTTGGTCTGTTGCCTTGAGCTTGTTGCTGCCTTTTGATGGCAATGAGTTCGTTGGTCATGGCCTGCAACATACTCTTAACCTCATGAAATTCATTCGACGAGGCAGCGGTTGGTTTTTCTATGGTAGGCAGAGGAGCCAATGTGGGAGTAGGGGCTTGAATTAGAGGTGGCACTTCTGGGAAAATTGGCATGTGGGGTCTAGGGGCTATTTTCCCAGCCTGTATTAAACAGTTCTCTGTTGCTATGGCTATGTCATAAGTAGCAGGCAATATATGCCCTCCCATAGATTGTATCATGACTGCAATGTCACTGTTTAATGCTTTCAAGTATTATAAAAAAGCATAGCTGGGAATCAGCCTTACCAGGATGGGAATCCTCTGCCAGGTCTTCTGAAATCGTGTGTTAAAGTCTTGCATATATTCGTGCCAAGCCCTCTGAATGGTCGTCAGCTACTCAGCAAGCAAGAGGTCGTCACTTTTTTCCCCAAAATGGTTTGTTAGCTGAATACCGAGCTCATTCCAGGAATGGATTGAATTCACAGGCAAGGTCCCGTACCAGTCAAGAGCCTTGCCCTTAAGAGACAAAGCTAACAGTCTAATAGCAATGTTTTCTTTTGTTATATTATGAATATTGCAAAGGTTAGAAATGTTCCTGATGTGCTCAACGACTGTAATGGGTCTGAATCCATCGAAAGAAGGTACATTTTTTAGAGCTACCCCTGGAATTGGGTCATACTGTGGGAGGTTCAAGGGGCTCTCACCATGAAAAGCTGTAAATGGCAAATGCATAGCTAGGATGGGGTGTAACTGAGGCTCTGTTGTAACTGTGTCTCTTATAACAGGTCTAGGAGGATGACTTGTTGGATAAGGATGAGTCTTCCTAAACCTTAATCTTTTAGCAGAATTTAGAGGTAGCTTAACGAATTCAAAAGGAATCCTTTTTGAAGCAAACCTAGTGGTGACTTTAGGCATAGAAATTTAAGACACTGGTCTTAACATGGAAAATGAAGCTCTTACCATTGGAGTCGCCAGATGCTAGAAAACTTGAAATTTGTTGTAGCAGGACCAACATCAATCCTGATATCTTATTGCGTTGAAAACTTGGGTCCCACTGGGTGTGCCAGAATTGTTGACGCTGGAAAGTGCACCCAGTGGCAAGAAAATAGGTTCCTGCCCTCTCCTCGCAACATGGAAACTCCTCTCTCACCTGTGGGATGGCGAAGCAGGAGAGGAGAGTCTCTAGGTATGGGCTAGTTCCCTCTGATGTATCTTGTTTGTTTCAGACAATGCAAAAAAATACATACAGGCCTATATATATATATATATATATATATATATATATATATATATATAGCTATATGAATTGGGGGGTGAAAAGAGAAGAAAGTGAAAGAAAACAAACTACTCTAAGGAGGTGATACACCAAAATAAAGGTGATCTTCTCACACCTACTCTCAGAATCGAACAAAGACCACAAACATACACTTAGACTCGGCAAGGAAACTAGGCTACAAGAAAATGGTAGGGAGGTTCTTATGAGAACACAGGAATAAAGACTCACCAAGATGCTGCAGAATACATACTGTAAATGACTTCCTCTGCTCTGTATCCCCAAAATGGAACTCTCCTCCTGTCAACTGTAGACAATGGTGCCTTGTGGATAACTCGTGTGTTGGTGCTGGAACTGTGAGAGCATTAAAGACAATGACTGGACACAACTCAAACACTCAGACATACACAGAAAATCTGACCAAGAAGAGGTAAAAAATAGTCTTTATAGATTCAGGTAGAAATTTTAGTAGGGCTGCGCCTTACCAAAATTGCAAAAAAGATCCTTACAAAATGACAAGTATCAAATATATAAAGAAAGTCCAAGAGGCTCATTTGGCGCTCTTTTTACAAATGGTTGTTCATGAAAAGAAACAAGTCGCTCAAAATATTAATGAGCCATGTGCTCTGCCTACTTTGAAATTCACATTTTTAAATGGCAAAACGCGGTTTGTCCACCCATTAACTGAAAAATGAAGAAATCGGTTACATTTCTTAGCTGCTGCGTCCTCTCATGATCAATTCGCTGGCACTATTTCACCTGCCAGAGTCTCTTCTTCAAGTTGGCACCACTTGGACTTAACTATTTGCTTATTCCATGCGTGTCATCTTGTCTTTTATCGAATTTGTCTCTATCTGGCTCGCTCAGCCTCCTAGGAACAAACTTTCAGCAGGTTGCTGCATTCTGGACTCCTTGGCAATACTTTCTTAGTTGGAAACAAAGGCTATTTATTCTGCTGAATTTGACACTCATTCGATCGTCGAGCTTTGAAAACCAATAGATATTCCATCCTCTTGAAATTGATAGCTTCTCAAGCGTCATCACTTGAGATCCAATGGCTAAACTGTTTTGTTAAATTTGACGTCCACCGAGACGTCATCGGGTCTTGCTAAAATGTCATCGGGCCCACATGGCATCCTCTCGGGCACTTCTCTCTTGAAAATTTCCCAGCACCTGTCCCTTTGAAAAGTACTTGGACTTGGCTGGAAGTCCCTTTATTGTTTTGAACTACCCTTCCATGAAGGTTCAACATGTTTACATTGAAATACTTGAACCGAACAGTGAACCCTTTGAACTTGAACCAAGAAACCGAACTCAAAATTGAACCTTTGCACCAAGAAACTGAAACTCAAAACTGAACCAGGCCATGAAGCGGAGAATGTTGAACCTAAACAACCTGTAATATAACTGGCATGAACAGCAAGGGAGGAAGGGGACCAAAATTTTACCTGTAGGCAAAATTTGGTCAACACAAGGTTCTAAGAGAACCCTTTCGGCTCCCATGCCTACTAATGGACAAGACCCTGGCCCTAGAATTAGCTCACCAACTCAATATGGTGGATTCTATCTATGGAGTAGAGAAGAAGAAGAAAGGCCTATATGATGTCCCTTTTGCAAGAGGGGGCATCACAGTGATAAAGAGGTAGTAGGGAACCCTGCTCATGGCCAAGTTGGTAGAGCTTGGCTTAACCTAATCAATGACATATGGAACTATAATTTGATCAGATACATAGCATCCTTAAAGACCCCTAGCACCCCCAAGAATCAAACCCAATCACACCTAGAGTAGAGGAGGTCACTCATAGAAGACATCCTCCAAAATTATATGGATTTATCGTAGATCCCATTAAACACCCTCAAACCATAGGAATCCTTCTATGATGTGGTCCAGACATATGACCCATCTAAGAGATTAACAAAGGGATTAAGAGCATAATTCACTTCAAATGGTTGGAACGAAGAGAAAATAACTGCCTATACAAAATATTGGTAAGATATTGGCAAGCCATAATCCTATTTTAATGATGAAGAGATAGATGAAGCCTTTGAAATTCTCTGGGATGAGCATCATTCAAAGGAAAGCTTGGTAGAAGCAAGATTCTCTCTTGAGATAAAGATAGGAGGAGAAAAATAAGAAGATACCCTTGGGTAGGAAGTGGGGGATGTACCACAGTAGAAGGAGGCCAAAGTCTTAGAGGTTTGAAATCCTTCAATCTGGCCACCTCCCATGTTCTCGTACCCCATGACACCATAATAATAGCAAGCCTCTTCTAGGTACCTCATGGCTGGGTCATTCTAGTATAAATGGCTTGAGGTGCCAAAATCTAGCCCTCCACCAAAACCATAGTAGAAGAAGATATGCTTTTCACAACCCCTTCTTTCCACTTTAGCCTCTTTCTTCGCCCCCATGTCTCCATCCATAGTTTTGCCCCAAGTTGTGGTAATCTCTATTGCCCAGCCAATTACTTCCTTTGCCCCACTCTCCTCTTCATCCACCTAATCCTTCACCAAGCTCACACCACTTTCCTTTATGGTCCCAATCTCCTCCATCATGCCTTTCCTAACCCCTTCACCTTCATCATCTACATCATCTTCAATTATGGCATAATTACCCTCCACCCCGCTCTGTGGGCTCTCACCTCTCTCCTTCCACCCTCACCCTTCATCCACTCATATCTGAAGGAACAACGTCCACTGGTTCACAACAGCAAGTGACCATTCCATTTATGTTACCTCAAGGACTCCCCTTCATAAGGGAAAGCATTTAATCATTGGAGTAATACCATCAGTAGATGGACATGGTAAGAAGGTCTCAATAGGACCTGATGGAGAAGAAAAGGGGGAATTTGACCCTACAAAATAATCCCTCATGATTACTCATTTGGCCCCTCAAGTAGTTGTTGACCATTTTTGCCCAATAGGGCAAAAAATTGGTCCCCTTCTCCCCTTGTTGTTTAAGGCCATTTCATTTTTTGATTTTGCACAAGTCCAGGAATTTCTACAGACTCTGCAAGTGCTTGGTTCAATCTTTAGGTTCTTCGGCTTGGTTCAATCAGCTAAGTTCAATGTAGAGTTCAATCAGCAAAGTTCACACGATTGGTTCAAAGGGTCGGTTCAACAAGCAGAGAAAAGCTCTAAGGGAATTGCCAAGGATGGTGACGTCTCAGATGCCGTCAACTTTAAGAAGGTGAATTAGCCATTGGTTTTCAAAGCGATGACAGCTGCGTGAACGTCAAATTTCATACAGTGAAATAGTCATTTGCTTTCAAACCAAAAGAGCTCTAACCATGAAAGGAGGCCCAGAGATGCAGCGACCCACCAAAATTTTGCCCCAGAGGGCCAAAGGAGCCAGAAGAGACAAGATAGGGAAAAGACAAAGTGATAAGCATGGAGCAGGCAGATGGTCCAAGTGGCAAAGGGAAGCGCCAATTCGAGAAGTGACTCCAGCAGGTGAAATAGTGCCTGCAAATTGACCATTAGAGATGCAAATAGCTAGCAGTGCAACCAATTTTCTCCATTTCGCATTAATGAGTGGACAAACCGTGTAAATCACCTTGAAGAAGTGGCCTTACAAACAAACAAGGGGCGTAGTTCATTTATGTTTGACCAGCCTACTCTTCCCAATGAAGGGACGCAAATGGGCCACTTGTAAAAAGGGGTGCCAAAAAGGCCTCCTTTCTTCTCCTATATATTGAAGACTTGTCATTTGAGAAAAGATCTTCCACATTTGTAAGGCATAGCCCTGGCAAAATTTCACCTGAATCAATAAACACATTTTTTACCTCTATCTTGGATAGATATTTCTGTGTATGTCTTGAGTGTTAGTTTGTGTTTAGTCATTGTTTCTTGATGCTTTCACAGGTCTAACACCAACATATATGTTGTCTACAAGGCGCCATTTTTGCAGCTAACAAGGAGAGCTCTATTTGGAAGTGCAAAACAGAAAAAATTACTTACAGTGTGTATTTCAAAGCACCTTGGTGAATCTCTATTTTTTGTATTTTTCATCAAAGCCTCCCTGCCAAGTTTCTTGCAGCCTGGTCCTTCTGCCAAGTGTGAAGTGTATGTATGTATTTGTCTAGTTTTACTGTGAGGGTGAGAAGGTCAACTTATTTTGGTGCATCACCTCTTTAGAGTAGTTTGTTTTCCTACATCTTTCTCCCTTTTCACCCCCCCATTATATATATATATATATATATATATATATATATATATATATACATATATATATGTATGTATGTATGTATGTATGTATGTATGTATGTATGTATGTATATTAACACTTGTTGGAATGAACATGATGCATCAAAGGGAGCTAGCCCTTATCTAGAGACTCTCCCCTCCAGCTTCGCCAGTCCCACAGGCGAGAGGGGAGTTTCCATAGTTGCGTGAAGAAGGTAGGAGCTTAGCCTCCTGCCAAGGGTGCAATCTTCTGTGTTCAACAGTTTTGGCACGCCCAGTGGGACATAGTTTTATAACTCAGAAAGTTTTCAGGATTGATGCTAGTCTTATTATAGCAAGTCAAAGATTTCCAGCATCTGGTGACTCCAATGGTAAGAGCTTCAGTTTTCCAATCAAAGACCAATTTTAACTTCTTATCCCTAAGGTCACCACAAGGTCTGCTTCTAAAGGTGTTCCTTTCAATTTCATTGAGTTGCCTTTGAATTCAACAAAAAGACTGAGGTTTGGGAAGACCCGTCCTTACTCAATAAGCCACCCTCCCAAACCTATTGTAAGGGATGCATACGCAACAGAGCTGCAGTTACATCCCATCCCAGCTATGGCATTGCCCTTTGCAGCCTTTCATGGTGGAAGCCCCTTGAATCTCCCACAATATGACCCAATCCCAGGAGCAGCCCTAAAAAATGTGCCTTCTTTCAATGGAGAGGGGCCCATTATAGTCATCAAGCACATTAGGAATATTGCTAACCTCTGCAATATTCACAATGTCACAGAAGAAAATATCACCATTAGATTGCTGGCATTATCTCTCAAAGGCAAGGCTCTCGACTGGTACGGGACCCTGCCTGTAAATTCAATCCATTCTTGGAATGAATTGGGTACTTAGTTGACAGACCATTTTGGGGAGAAGAGCGACGACCTCTCGCTGTTTGAGCAGCTGACGACCATAAAGAGAGCTCCACACGAGTATATGCAAGATTTCAACATGCAATTTCAGGAGACTTGGGATAGAATCCCCATCCTGGTAAGACCGAATGCTAGCTATGCTTTCTTGTATTATTTAAAGGCATTGAACAGTGATATCGTAGTAATGATACAATCCATGGGAGGGCATATACTGCCTGCTGCTTATGACATAGCCATAGTAGCTGAAAATTGCTTAGTACAAGCTGGGAAAATAGCCCCTAGACCTCACATGCCACTTTTCCCAAAAATGCTACCTCAAATTCAGGCCACTGCTCCCACGCTAGCTCCTCTATCTAGCATAGAGAAACCAGTTGTTGTTCTGTCTAATGAGCTTCATGAAGTTAAGATTCTGTTGCAGAGCATGTCAAACGAACTTGTGGCTCTTAAAAGGCAGCAAGCTCAAAGCAACAGACTAAATTAGGGATACCAACATTATGGTCAAGCCCCTAGACCCCCTTTCTAAAACTATAATCAAGGATAGGGTCAGCTTACTCGGACTAGGCCATTTAAAAACTACAATCTAGGCCCCCCTTCATCATCTAAAGTCATGGTGCATGTTCAGAACAATCTAGTGCAGGAATAGCCAAGTTGTTTGACCATGGGATATGGTCAAGAATAGGCTATTTATACGAATGAGATGATGATTTATTTCCATAATGCAGATAATCAGGTAGCCGTTCATTCCCAGGTCTTCGAGGCTCCAATGTAACCCAGCACAAGTAGCAATCAGGCCCAGCCTGATTCTACCCTCATGAATCATCTAGAAGGGGAATTTTATTTAATGAATTATGTGGGCACTGTAGACAATCAGGCTGACTGTGTTGCAGCCAACACAAGATTCAAGAGAACAACATTGGGAGAATTCCAGGCATCTACCCAATCGACAGTTGCACCTTCTCCATCACACTCAAATCAGAAAGCCCCAAATTTCAGATCGCCATTTGCACCTTCAACCCCCCAGCCTGTAGCTCAGGTTGGAATTAGCCCCAAGGAAAAATTGAAGGGAGGCAGTCCTCAAGTCAATATAGTGGACCAGATGAAGCAGCTGCATATGAACATCTCCTTATGGGATTCATTGTCTCTACCAGGATAAAAGGACATGATACAAAGGGAATTGCATGTGCTGGATCGACAAGCTATCCCTGAAAGGACCGATAATGTCTTGATGATGAATGGGCAGCCTTCCACTTCAGGGTAGGTAAAGAAGGAAGAGAAAATTCCCCCTTTCTATGTGTCCTTGGTTATAAGGGATTTCTTGGTGTACAACTGCATCATTGACAGTGGTGTTAGTACCTCAGTGATGCCCAAGTACATTGCAGACAAGATGGGACTGAAATATGAAGAGATGAATAAGGGAGTCCTGCAGCTAGATGGGATGCCTGCAAAAATAGTTGGGATTTTGAAGGGTTTAAGCTTGACATTGCATGCTTGCCCAACCTTCTCAATTCCCCATGATATAGTGGTAGCAGATGTTCCTCCTTATTTCACAATTTGCTTGTCCAGGGACTTCATGTCAAATATAGGTGGCTATCTAGCAGTGAATTAGTCCTATATGGTTTTTAGAACCAAGTATGGGACCAAAGTAAAGATCTAATCCAAGCCACTCTACAAGGACCATCTAGAACCATATTCACCCAAGGCAGCGAACGTTAGTTACACCATTATCGACCCAAAAGAGTCCCAGACAGACCAATCTCCGTCCTCTGCTCTTGAAGGAGTCATAGACCTACTCTTGGATGAGTGGGGAAATGATAATTTTGAGCATGACCCTTACAAGTTCATAGAGGAGGCAGGCCTTGGAGTCTACTGTATACACGAAGAGGGTGCCTTCATAGCAAATATAATGAAGGCAAGCCAAGAGGACCCAGGCCTATGGCAGTTGTACTTTGATGGTTCCAGAAGTAGGCTGGGAGCTGGTGGTGGAGTGATGTTAGTCTCCCCTTCAAAGGAGAGATAAATTTTAGCTTTTTATTTCTAATTCTCTTGCACAAGAAATGTTGTAGAATACGAGTCCCTTATCCATGATCTGGAATGGGCAAGAAGAAGAGGGATCAAGGAATTGCAAGTTTTGGGAGACAATGAGATGATTGTAAATCAGGTGAAAGGCCAGAATCTGACCAAGAATTCCTTGCTGAAGTCCTACAAGCATAGGGTCTGGGATTTGGTGGAAGACTTCCTCACTTTCAATATCGCTTCCATCCCCAGAGAGCAAAACAAACAAGCAGATAGGCTAGCAGCAATTGGTGCTCAGTTCGATGTTTTTAGGGAGATAATTCGAGACTATGGTTCACACTACTTAAAGGTGGTAGTTTGGCCCTCCGTTCTTGACAACATTACAAACTGGCAAGTTTTCAAAAATGACCAGCAAATAGCATTCTTCCTGCAAGAAGAAGCTGAGTTCATAACATAGAACCAGGCAAAGCTGCAACAGCAATATGGCAACCAGATTGTTCAATTGATGAACAATAAGCTCCCTAAAGGTTTGGTCGCTCTTGAGAGAATCTTCAATGGAGATGACCAATTGAGAAACGACAAGGCATGCATCACAACTAAGGAGGAGAATTACGAAAGGGTTGAGATCTTCAAGGACAAGCTACTTGTGCTTGAAAAATTCTGCATGATTTAGGAGAAGCAGGCTTTCATTTTGCTATGTCAGGAGTTTGCTGATGTTTTCACGTGGGATTATAGTGATTTAAAGGGCTTCGACCCAAGACTCACCCAGCGCACCATCAAATTAGAAGAAGGCACCAAGCCAATCACGTAGAAGCAGAGGCCTGTCAACTCGATGATTGAGCCTCTCATGCAGAAGGAACTGGCCAAATTGATCGAGTCTGAGATTAAATTTCCAATCAAACATTCCTCCTGGCTGGCCAATCTTGTTCCTGTTAGAAATAAGAATGGGGAGATCAGGCTATGTGTCAATTTCAGGTACCTTAATAAAGTCTCTTTAAAAGATCATTATCCCCTCTTGAGCATGGAGCGAATCCTTCGGAAGGTAACAAGTAGCGAACATTTCTCCCTCCTAGATGGTTATTCAGGGTACAATTAGATTCTAGTGCAAGGCTGTGACCAGCACAAAACAACCTTCACTACCAAATGGGGAAAGTTCACCTACAAGAAGATGCCATTCGGGCTGGCTAATGCTGGTGCTACCTTTCAACGAGCCATGGACATGGCTTTTGGAGGCTTGATAAACAATAATGTGTTGGTTTACCTCCATGATGTGACGGTGTTCTCCAAAGAAGCGAGCCAACACATGCAACACCTCAGGCAGATTTTTGAGAGGTGTAGGGGATTCGACATCTCTCTTAACCCAAAGAAAAGCATGTTTGTTGTTCATGAGGGGAAACTCCTTTGCCACATCATGTCCAAGGAGGGCTTATCTATTGACCCCGAGAGAGTTTGTTCTATCCTGGAGATGTCCCTATCCAAGCACAAGAAAGGCCTACAGAGCTTCTTTGGCAGGATAAACTTCATTCAGAGATTCATTATGAATTTTGCAGAGATAGTCAAGCCCCTGACCTCTATGCTGAGGAAGGGTGAGGAGCTCAAGTGGACGACACAAAGGAAGGACAGCTTTGAAGCCATTAAGCTGGCCATAACCTGGGCTCCTACTTTGATCAGCCCCAACTTCAACAAAGACTTCAACCTCTACAATTTTAGCAATGAAGAGGTGATCTCTGCCATGCTCACCCAAGCAAATGGTGATGACCTCGAGCAACCACTTGTTTTTTTTAGCCAAGGGCTAGAGGATTTCGAAGTCAGATACACGTATGTAGAGAAGCAAGTCCTGGCAGTAGTGCAGAGCCTGAATAAATTCAAGCATATGTTGTCTAACAGCAGGATTCACCTCATGGTTCCACATCCTGGTGTCAAGGATTTCTTGACCAATCGACACCTAAATGAGAGGAGATCAGGTGGATTACCAAGGTGATGGAGTATGACGTAGACATCAAGATCACTAAGCTGGTGAGGGGTAGAGGCCTGTGCGAACACCTTACTGTAGACTTCAAGTAGAAAGGGGAAGACAACTTACTAACTCATGATGTAGCCACAGAAGAAGAACTAGCTATCATAAAGGACTGGACATCAGACCTGAGGCATTTCCTTCTCACTGGTGAGTGCCCATAGAGTCTTGATAAGAATGGAAGAAGGTACTTTAGGCTCCAGTCTCTCCCTTATGTTTTGGTTGATGGAGTATTGTTAAGGAAGGACCTCTTTGGGGTTCTTCTAAGATGCATTGATCCAAACCAGGCTGATAAAGTACTGTCTGAGTTCCACGATGGGCCAGCAGGCAGTCATTTCGCTCCTAGAGCTATTGCAGCGAGGATAATGAGAGATGGATATTTTTGGCCTACTCTTTTTAGGGACACCCATGCCTGGGTAAGAAAGTGCAAGAAGTGTGCACTTTTCAATGGAAAATAATGGTTGGGTGCTATGCCTCTACAGCCTATTCAAGTTGAATAGCCATTCATGCAGTGGGGCCTGGATTTCATAGGGATGATCAACCCTCCCTCCAGTGCTGGACACAAGTGGGTCCTGACTGCCATAGACTATTTCACAAGGTGGGTAGAGGTTGTTGCTCTAAAGGAGGCAAATGAAAGTGTGGTCCTAGATTTTTATGAGGACCTAGTGACGAGGTTTGGGGTTCCAACAACCATAATCTCATATAATGCGTTGGCTTTTCTAGGAACCAAAACAAGTGAATGGGCGTTGAGGTATGGTATATATCTCAGCACTTCATCTAATTATTACCCACAGGGGAATGGGCTAGCTAAGTCCACCAACAAGAACTTGATCAGGATCATCAAGAGGACCATGGAAGAAAATTAGAGGACTTGGCATGCCAAGCTGAAAACAGCTCTGTGGGCCGATCGAATCACCCCAAAGAGAGCAATCAGAAATTCTCCATATATGCTCATATATGGAAGGGAAGCTAGACTTCCCATATCACTTGAATTGCCAGCATTGGACCTCGCTTGCCAGCTGTAATTAGAAGAAGGAACCAACATGGAGGTTAGATTATGCGAGCTGATGGAGCTCCAAGAGGCAAGGGACTAGGCTATGGCTTCCATGACTAGCTGTCAACAGCAAGTAAAGAGACACTTCGACAAGAAGTCTTCACCAAAATATTTCTATGAAGGAGATATTGTATTGAAATGGGATGAGGATCGAGCTAAGCCTGGGAAACATGCAAAGTTTGACGCCCTTTGGAGTGGCCCGTACATAATCACTCAGTGCAAGCAGCATAATGCCTTCCAACTCTCTAGGTTGGATGGTGAAGAACTGCATATCCCAGTTAATGGGATACATCTGAAGCACTACCACTAAGTCTCATTTCCATCTGTATATATTTTCCCTTATTTTCTTTCCCTATTTTCCCTAAGTGTTGTTTTCACAAGTAGTTTTCTTAGCCTTGCGTGTGTTTTTCTTTTCCTCTTGGAGTGAATTTGCGTGATTGATTCTAGAATTTATTAGAGTTGTTGTTTTAAAGTTACAATTTGACTCCGTGCCTAATGGATTTTTAAGGCTACTGGGTTCTAAGCACAGCAGGCATGGTTTCCCTGGGAGGCACCAATATGTTGACCATTTTTGCCCAATAGGGCAAAAAATAGGTCCCCTTCTCCCATTGCTATTTAAGGCCATTTCATTTTTTGATTTTGCACAAGTCCAGGAATTTCTACGGACTCTACAGGTGCTTGGTTCAATCTTTAGGTTCTTCGACTTGGTTCAATCAGCTAAGTTCAATGCAGAGTTCAATTGGCAAAGTTCACGCGATTGGTTCAAAGGGTCAGTTCAACAAGTAGAGAAAATCTCGAAGGGAATTGCCAAGGATGGTGATGTCTTGGATGCCATCAACTTTAAGAAGGTGAATTAGCTGTTGGTTTTCAAAGCGATGACGGTCACATGAACGTCAAATTTCATATAGTGAAATAGTCATTTGCTTTCAAACCAAAAGAGCGCTAACCATGAAAGGAGGCCCAAAAATGTAGCGACCTGCTAGAAGTTCACCCCCAAGGGCCAAAGGAGCCAGAAGAGACAAGATAGGGAAAAGACAAAGTGCCAAGTATGGAGCAGGCAGATGGTCTAAGTGGCGAAGGGAAGCGCCAATTCGAGAAGTTACTCCAGTAGGTGAAACAGTGCCTATGAATTGACCATTAGAGACACAAACAGCTAGCAGTGCAACCGGTTTTCTCCATTTCGCATTAATGAGTGGACAAATCGTGTAAATCACCTTGAAGAAGCGACCTTACAAACAGACAAAGGGTGCAGTTCATTAATGTTTGACCAGCCTGCTCTTCCCAATGAGGGGACGCAAATGGGCCACTTGTAAAAAGGGGTGCCAAAAAGGCCTCCTTTATTCTCTTATATATTGAAGACTTGTCATTTTAGAAAAGATCTTCCACATTTGTAAGGCATAGCCCTGGCAAAATTTCACTTGAATCAATAAACGCATTTTTTACCTCTATCTTGGATAGATATTTCTGTGTATGTCTTGAGTGTTAGTTTGTGTTTAGTCATTATTTCTTGATGCTTTCATAGGTCCAACACCAACATATCTGTTGTCTACAAGGCACCATTTCTGCAGCTAACAAGGAGAGCTCTATTTGGAAGTGCAAAATAGAAGAAATTACTTATAGTGTGCATTTCACACCACCTTGGTGAATCTCAGTTTTTTGTATTTTTCATCAAAGCCTCCCTGCCAAGTTTCTTGTAGCCTGGTCCTTCTCCCAAGTGTGAAGTGTATGTATGTATTTGTCTGGTTTTAGTGTGAGGGTGAGAAGGTCGACTTATTTTGGTGCATCACCTCTTTAGAGTAGTTTGTTTTACTGCATCTTTCTCCCTTTTCACCCCCCCCATTATATATCTATATATATCTGTATATTAGCACTTGCTAGAATGAACATGATGCATCAAAGGGAGCTAGCCCTTATCTAGAGACTCTCCCCTCCAACTTTGCCAGTCCCACAGGTGAGAGGGGAGTTTCCATAGTTGCGTGAAGAAGGCAGGAGCTCGGCCTCCTGCCAAGGGTGCAATCTTCTGCGTTCAACAGTAGTCAAGCCCTAAGAGAAGATACAATCAAGGGACTATGCCATACAAGTTGTCAGCCTCAATCTCAGCTAGGATAATCCCACTAACAAGGTTGAGTTGATGGAGGAAATGTATAATTATGTGACTCTAGACTACATCAAAGCAACTCAAAAACAGGAGAAGACCAAACTAGAACTCACTAAGGTGAAGGTTACAATCAACTACCTCAATACTGAGGCTAAAGCCAAAGATGAAGAGCTCAATAAAGTGAGGTCTGACCTTCAGATTTGTGTCTCTAGTGAGAGATTTTGGGAAAAATACTATCTACGAGTGGCTGTGGAGACCAAGCTATAGGAGAGAGAGACTGAACTAGTGTAGACTCATTAAAATATCTTAGATTATTGGATTTTAAAAAATTGTAGTAGTAGGCACAATAGGAATCCTTGATCAAGGACTAGGAAATTAAGAATCTAAATAATGACCTTATCATATGCTCGTAGACCACAAAAATCCTCCCCATGATCTAATAGCTATACAAATCTTACTAGGAAAGGATCGAGGGCATGATCACAAACCTAAAACGAGCCCTCACCTTCATCATAGATTCATAGAATCTAAGATCCCAAGTGAGTATGTATGTCTACTAAGTCATTACCTTCATGTCCCCTAAAGTTTCAGATTCATAACTCCTCATCTAAAATCTTTACAACACTTTGGACGAGAAATTAAAGTAGCGGAGGTGGCTGACCAAAGGCAAGTGGCAACAAAGGTCAATGAATTATTAGGCTAAAACAAGGCAGGGACCAAATGCAAGGCATTTCTAAATGCCTTAGAAAAAATGGTCTAAGATAGGTGGGGGCATATTAAACAACTAGTCTAATTAGGACTCCCCTCCCCATTCTTGGTAGATAACAACGTCCTTTTAGAGGACCAAATAAAAGCACTGCTAGAGCAAAAATAGAATGACCAAACCATGTCTGTGGCTCTAAGTTAGTTACCTGGTATCTCTAAGGTGGAGAAGATATTGCATCCACTCACCTAATTGGAGTTCTAAATGTTGGTGGTAGCTCAAGGCTTGGGGAACATCTCCTTCAAGGAGATTATTGATCTAGACAAAGCCTTTGAGGCTCTTAATAAGAAGGCCCAACCCAAAGAGGAAGAGTGGGTGCCTTTGTAGGTAGCCCTTAAAAAATTATAAGTTGCAAACCTTCCTCCTATTTTGAAATTTTTTCCTTGACTAGTCTGCATACCAGAGTCTTAGGTTCTCTCATCCGTAGGTGGACACCCCTGTGAGTCACCAAGGACTGTAGATCAAAATCCACCTTGTTTTATTTTGGAGTAGTTCATGTTTAGTCCCAAACTCGCTCGATACATCCAATAGTTCTTATTTTGGCTTCTTCTTTCCTAGGGTCCTTTTTACAATTTTGTCTAAGTGTCAGCATCCTTCTGCTTCCTCCATGTGATAGCCAAGTGATCGTTTGGATCGAAGAGACTCTCAGTTCCCTTTGATGGAGCATCATCTTGACACATGAAAACCAAATGCTCATCTGAGGTCATTTCCTTTTGGTCAAGACTCTGAGCATCACTATTAGCTGATGAGGTGATGGGTGGGACCCACCGAGTAGTGATCAAGGGAAATGTGGTTTCTCCATGTGATGCCTTCATGCTCAATTTTGTGAGGAAGTGCCTAACCTTCCCCTAAGATAAGCATCTCCTCAATATGTGGCATCATAACACTTATCCAAGAGTGGTTTATCTTTGATAGACCTTCAATCAATGCCATTGGATGGTGAAGAAATGAATGGGACCCATCATGCAGTTATAACAGATAAGATGTGAGCCTTTCCACATGGCACCATGATGCTTATCAATGGCAAGATTTTCCTCTGAAAATTAGGAGTTGCACCATTATCTATGGAAAATATATCCCCATATCTAATAGAATATCAAAAGTAGTTTGGGAGCTTAATTCATGGCATCACTATGCTCCTTCTAAGCATCATGGCCATAAAAAGATAGTTGTTCCATATCTAGAATCTGGAGGATAATTGCACTTATGAGATCGAGAGCCTCATTCAATTGTAATGACATCATTACGGGCATGAGTGTCAAGATTTCTAGGTGTCATTCCCATGAGAAGCTATCTCGCCTATATATTCTAGGCTCATCCCTCTTGGAAGGGGTTGGTTATCATTTTGTCGGGATTTATTATTTTTGTAGACAACCATTTGTAATAGAATAGGAATAGTGGTAGTTATCATTTTTCACTATGTGACCTTAATAGGTGCCGCTCACGGGTATGAATGGATGTCTTGTATGTGCCTTTGAGGCCTTATGTATTATGTTTTCCACCTATAATGAAGAGGATGTGGTGTTTTGTGTCATTTTGAGTGAAGATTTATTTATGTCTATTATTTATTTTATTCTACTTCTACAGTATTGATATTTTCTTGAATTATAGATATTAATTCATGCTTTATGCTTGTTTATGGTTTATAATGTTTAAGGGCTCAATCTATTATATGCCTTTATAGGTTAGTGTTTTGAATCTCTCGTTGCATCACCTTAGTTAGTGTTCTTTCAATTTTATTTACATTTCCTTCTTCTCCCTTTTCATCCCCCCACTTAGAATGAAGAGTCGGCTTCTAAAATCTCAGAGGTTACTTTACAGACCATAATTTGGTCCCACACCTGTTAATCTTCCCATAGAAGGTTGTTTAACCTGAAGTGAAGGTTTTAAGCATCAACAGGTTTGATGAGAGGTAATGTGACTAGAGAGGTTTGTAGGAGTTGGTTAAGGATAGTAGTATAAGATCTTCACAAAGGATCTTGGTTAGGTTTTGTTACTTTTCATGGAACTAGTTTTTAAATCGTGCTTACCTTGATACTTTCCTTTTTCATATAGAGAGTACACATAGTTTTAATGGGTGGTAAGGGTGCTTTAACTAAGTCTTGGGTATAACCAAAGTATACTGGGTTAAATCAAGCTTTCGATATGGGTAGTATCAATGGAGGATTTTGAACTGACTTAGACCCTGTGACAAAAGATTCTATAATAGAAATATTCAGTTTGGAGAAAGGATGTGGCCCTAGTATGGATGGTTTAGTTTGTTTTTGTGGTATGGACATATTTCCTTTTTGAGTGTGGCTAGAGGTTGTGGAAGTGTCTTTACAATGATCCTCATTATGGGGAATTTTGAGTCTTATGTGGGTGGATGTTGTAATGCCTTATTCTTCGGTATACCCAAGCATTTATTCCAGGTGTGGGGATAACAAAAGTCATTTTTATCCTCCACATTTTGTTGGGGACTATTGATAGGCTTGGATGAGCCTTCCTCTAGGGTGATCCCATGAAATGAGGTCCAGGATACTCAAGTGGACAATATAAATAAGTTTGGTTGATTTGGATGAATCAAAGGTATCTCTTATAAGGAGATTTGGTATTTGGGTTGAGGTGGAAGGCAATATAGTCATACTATCAACTTCCTTTGGCAAGGATTGATCATGGATGGTGTTTATGATGTGGGTGCATTGATCTGAGGTGCCCCCTGTATTTGTTTGTATGAAGTTAGACAAAGATGGATGGTTAGGGAAGGGTTGCCTAAAGATGTTTATAAATTGATTTTGGGGTGTGTTTGGATTATCAAATTTTTTCTCCCCTTGATTGATCAGGTTTTACCCTAAGCTTTTAAAATATTAACACAAGTTAATTTCATGACCGAGCACATGATGATAAGTACAAAAATCACTTTATTTGTACAATATTGGTTTTGATTGAGAGTCATCGATAAGTCTAATGGGAGGAAGTTCAATGACTATTACCTTTAATAGTTTTTCTAAGATATTAGCATAAGACTACCCTAAAGGTGTGTATTTCCTAGGCAGTAATCTTGTTAAGTTTCTTTACGATTATGGTTGAGAAGAGCTTGACTAGTTAATTACGGACAAGAAACTTGATTTCAAGACAACAGTGTTTGTTGTGCCCTTTGTCTTTAGATTATTGTTTCCTTTAAAAGGGTTTGTTTTGAAGTTCTTGTTTTGTAACTTCACCTTTCACACACGATCTTGAAAATAGTTCTATCAATTTTAGTTGAGGCAAGGAGAAGTTTAGTTGGTTTATAAGACCCCACCATCTAGATACAAAGTCTTTAATGTAATCATATTTGAATTGCCTTATGGCATAAGGCTTCGTAATAGTTGCTTTCCTAGCGATATTTATTGATAAATGCTTTAAAAAGGTTTTAGCTAGTTACCCAAAAGAAAATAATGAGTGTTGGGGGATGGAACTATACCAGTCTAAAGCTAGTCTACTGAGTGACATAGTAAATGCTTTAAAATAAGTGCATCTTCATGGGAAATGAGGTAGCATGTATGTCAAAATGATCTAATGTGTTGTTGGGGATATTCCTTATATTGGAATTTCATGAATTTGGGAAGTCCCCATTGTGCAAGATATGGATGGATAGGGACAACATGGTTGATTGGCTCATTGTAAATCTATTTATAAGCATGTTATTTTGTCCTAAGGTAGAAGCTTCTAAGTTCATCCTCCTCTCCATGAGGATCCTCATGAGATCTGGTTGGACACTATACTGTGGGATGCCTCCTAAAACATTATGTTATAAATGTTGATATGGAGGAAGTGACGTTGGGAGAGGTTGTGTAAGGGGGTACCCTATGGACGTGTTGATTGTCAGTTGATATGCCACCACATATTGAGGTAAGAGCAAAGGTAAACTTTATTATTGAGATGGATTATAATAAATACCTATAAGTGGTTATTTGGGGATTTAGTATTGTATAGTTAGGGGTATTTATTGTTGAAGATTTTAACCTATAGGGATCTATTGAGTGGATGGAGGAGGTTGTGTAGTGAAACTTGATGTGACATGGATTTCGATAGGTGGGAGGGTCGACAAAATGGAAACCTATAGATTTTAAAGTGTGGGAGAGGGTGGTGGATTACCTATCGATGGTGGCGTAATAAAATTTTGTGTTGGAATAATTGTGGTGGTCAGACTACTAGTCACTAAGGGTGGTAGTGTATATAGCAGTTGGGTGGTACCAATATTTGAACCTGATGGAGGTGGTGGATCAATAGATGAAGACACCATGGCTAAGGTATATCCTTCAAAGTTTTTTGGGGGTAAACCATAGAAAGAATGATAAGTTTAACCACGTGGGTAAATGGGGATCCATATAGATCGCACGATGAGAAAATGATTTAAGGTGATCAAATTGTTGTCTAATATGTTAGAAAACTATGGATTGCCTTGAGGGTAGAACTGAGGGATACCCTCTTTGAAAGAATCAAGAGAGGTAGGGGACTCGGTGATTATTCCATCGAAAAGGAAGATGAATGGTGTGACTCTATTTGTTTGAATGACTATTATTGCATCAAAACCATGTAGTACTAAGGAAATAAAAACAAAGAATAAACACACAATTATTATTATTATTATTATTATTATTATTATTATTATTATTATTATTATTATTATTATCATCACTTTAGTGAAGGAAAACACACACTCTAATTGAACAAACTTAAATGATTTTTTTTTAAAGTTTTTATGAAACAAAGTTTTAAAATGTGAAGGGGAGATAAGTTAATGAGGGTCCAAGGAGATGAAAATCTATGGTTGGTTTTAGGTTTGGTTTAAGGATGGGAACCTTGATATACCCAAAGGTATATTGAGGCCTAATTCTATGTTAGTGTCAGCATATGGCTTGGTTTTACCTCTCACTTCATGACCTCACAATGATAAGGGTGTCAAGGACTTAGCCTATATACCGCCAACCAACTATTTATACTCAGCTAGAACACTAAGTTGACTTTTCCCTTGGAGATGAAATCCAAGTGGGTCTACCTAGGTGGGAGTTGTTTTGATTGCATTTTTTTTATGATTATGGTTCAGTTTGTGTGTGAAGAAAATGTGACTAAACGATAATTTAACCCACTTAGTTAAACTATATTTATTCTAACATGCAAACAAAAAGACAAAATATCTTTTAAAGGAAAGGAAATTAATCTAACTATTTTTGCATTTTTTTATTTTTTATTTTTAATGCTTTCCTCTAAAAAATAAATTACACTAAATGAAACAAACACAAAAGAAAAGAAAAAACAAATAAAAACAAGAATAGTGAGACCCTTTTATGGTCCCACCAAGCGCGCAAAAATGTTTAAAGTATTTTTGTTTGTCTTATATAAAAGGTAAACTACTCAAAAACTTGAAATGAGATACATGGTTTTACAAGATTCCCTATGATGGTAATGGATTGTGCACTGTATTCGGTAATATAGGAAATCCTTTTATCTTGGAAGGATTACATACACAAGATAGATAACTCAAACAAAACATGGATTAATAGGATAAATGAGTGGGTTGCTTGGTACAAGACTAGTCCCAGGAAATGGTACACTTCTTTGCAAGGATGTCAACCCACTATCTTAGCAATTAAGAAGATAAATATAAACTAAAATTACAATGATGCATTCAACAAGCTAGATAAGATGATAAAAATGATTTAAGATCTAATATACGTTCATCATTTAGAGATTGTCAAATTGGGCATTCCAATAGTCTTCGACAACATTTTATTTAGGTTGGATCACTTCTAACTATTTTGTAATTAATTCTAGGGTAGGGGAGAACATGATAGCATAAATGCTTAGCTCAAATGATATGTCACTTTGATTAAAAAAAAGGGGATGCAAAATTATAGGTAAATCATGGATAATGACCACTTCATGAACGATTCCAGGAATAGTCATCTACAATAAATTCATAACTTTTATGAAACATGGATCTAAGATACAAATTAGACTATAAATTGAAAGTACCTGGGTGTAGACAAAATGGATTTTTGATAGAGATCGATGTTAATCTACAGGATCAAGGTCAATTCAAGGAATCGATGTTGATTCTATTAATCCAAACAAAGGTCTCAAGATAAGGTTTTAAAAGGTCGATTTAAGGGGATTTAGGATCGTTTTTGAGATATTTGAGGCTAAATAAAGACATTCTAAAATACTTTACAGGGATAACTTAAATATAAAATTGAATGTAAAGTAACACACAAAGGAAATGAATTGTAGAAAGAATTAATAAATCAATCACAAACTAACCTTTTAAAAGCTTCCAACTTGTTATAGTCTTCAAGCTTGAGAGGATGATTATTGCTTTTGTAATGGGGTGGATGAGTTGATGCCAATATCACAAGCTTCTTGGATATGAACAATTCTTTAACTAGTACTCAAGACAAATTTTTAGAGCCTTTCGATGCAATCACAAACATAGGAAGTCTATCCTTTGGTCAAGGGAAGACATTGCTTATCATGAGGATCACTAATAATTCCTTGCCAAACTTGTCCAAGTCACTGGAGAGGTTCTAACCGAGGAGTTAATTTGAGATTTAAGTTATTTTAGTGATTTTGAGATTTCAAGGAGGTTAAAGGTGGTTAAAACAACCTTCCTTGCATTCTATTTTGGGAGATTCATTTAGATTTTACACAGGTAACTAATTGAATTACTTTACTTAAGTCAAAAGTAATTAATAAAAAGTAATTACACCAGGTAAATAGTAAAAGGGTAATTAAATACTTACATGGGGTAAAATAGGTAAAATCAAGAAGGGGACCTAAGACCTAAGGTATCACAACTATTATCATGTGAAATCCCAGTGCCTACATGAATAGACCCAACCCTGAGCCTATAGAAGATGAGAAGGTAGAGAGCCCCAAACTCCATATTGGGCTAGGGAAGGAGAGTGGCGTCATGATAGAGAATCAGTAAGATAATTGTGAGAATGTTGATGAGACTAACTATAGTGAAAACCACCTCAAAGAGGGCCATTGCCTCCTCTTAGAGATGAGTTCTATGGTGGAGAGGGTGGTACACAAGCAACATAGCAAGGGGAATCGCCCCAGTGACCAAATAACCATTACAATAATCCATCTCCATATCCACTTTATTGGTTTAAACATGAATATGTAGAAGCACATTATAAATAACCATAGCCTTATTATAAGTAGAAAAGTGAATGTTAGCAAAAACATTAGAGAATAGAGCTAAATTCATTTCTTTTTATATCCAACATATAATTTCCACTCTAAACATATGCCATAATTAGGTTAATTAAGGGGGAATTTATGAGTTGTCACCCAAAAATGTGTGAAACCAATTGAAGGAGTCTGGGCAAAAAGGCCTAAAAAATCATGTATCCATACCCATACACTTTGAGCTTTAGGATAAAACTAGAAAAGGTGAATGAGAGCCTGCAAAAAGGGTAGTAGGCTTACATGAACCCTGATAGAATTATTCTTCTGCCTATAAGAAGCCCTTGATGAAGCAAACACCAAAAATTTTGAGCCATCTTAGGCTCAATACATGCAACCCACATAGTGTAAAAACATCTTCTCCAAACTATGAGGGAGGACTAAATATTCCAATAGCCATTAATTTTTTCAACCATATTCAAATGTGGTGAGAGCCATTCATAACCTTTTTGAGTAGTGAAATTCTGGGAATGGGTGTTAACATACAATTTCTAGTCTTTCCACTAGGGGCAGGAAGGATTGACTGTGATTCTATGAAGTAGTTATACTGGAACAACTTTTATAATCTCTTCAAAATATTATCCATCTACAATGGAGAGATTATACTTACATTTGAATTCATCCCAAGGGAGTTAAAAATGAGTGTTTTTACAAAACAAATATTACACTATTTGAATTCCCCATTTAGACGAATTTGAGTGAATCCAAAGCACTTCTACATGAGGAATTTCATGAAATTTAGTGATAGGGGACCACCATAGGGAGTGTTGATTGATAGAAAGGTCATCTCTAAACCAAGAGTCATTCTATAAAATTGAAGGTTTAACTCTTTCCCAAGCTTTCCAAATACTTTTTATCACAAAGGATCCCATAAATTTCATAGGGTCCCATAAATTTCATAGGGGTAAAAAGAGTAAGGAGGTTAGTAAAACCAAGACCTTTTTATGATGTGTGCCTGTAAGGGGAACCCTGAACAACACACTTACAGATGATCACCTTCCAGGGTTTGTTTCCTTCAATGGCACAGACAATTTATTTGACATAGCGAGTCAAATATTGGTGAGAGACATCTATCAATCCCATGCCACCCACCTCTTAGGGAAGGTAGTAATATTCCCATGCCACCCTATGAAAACCTTTGCCAGTGGAGGGGTTAGCCCAAAAGAAGTCTCTTAGCAATTTTTATAGATTTCAGACTAACTTCTTGGAAGGCACCCAATAAGACAAATAATAGACATGGGTGGCCACAAGCACTTTAAAGTAAATTTGGAATTTGTCAGCCAATGATAATGGTTTGGTGATTAAATACAATAACTTATTTTCCACCCTGTCCACCACATATTGTTAAAGTCTAGAGGGGGTGACCTAGAAAGTAAAAGGGATGCCCAAGAACTTAAAATTTTCATCATGTTGGAGTAATTTCCATTCATAGTGAGCCATCCAAATATTCAGGGGAGGAAAGAATGTTTGTAGCACTATGGTTTACACTATTAAATGGAAGATCTAGAAGCAAGACAAAAAATATCAACACAATGCATGACACTATAATATTATCCTCATCCTTAATGAGAGTGAGGAAGAAATCATCTGTAAAATGCCCATTAAGAAGTTATAAGGGATCATTAGTTGGCAAAGAAATACCATGAATGAGGCCTTGAGATTTGGGCATTAATAAAGAGGTAATCAAAACCTTTAGCATCAATAACATAAAGAGTCAAAGCCAATGGACAACCCTATCTAATGGATCTGAAACAACCAAATTACTTTGAACTAACTCCATTAATAGAAATAAATGTAGAGGCATCGACAAAAAGTATATGAAACTATTGCAAGAAGGTATGGCCAAATATTAGAGCTTGAAACATAGCCAAGATAAATGGCCATTTTATATCTTTATATGCTTTTTTGAATTCAAATTTTATAAACATGGACTTCTAATTGGAGCGATGAGCCCATTTCATGCCTTCCCACATAGATATAATATTATCTAGGATATATTTGCCTTGAATGAACCTTGTCTACTTGGCTTAAATAACTAAAGGCAGAAGGTGGAATACCTACTGAGCTAATGCTTTGGTGATAGTCTTATAAGAGACATTAAGCAGAGTGATAGGTCTCCAATTACAAGGGTTTCCAATTTTTGGGATGAACTTGATGTGCCATTTGTTGATACTTGGGCCCAATGACTATCTGTGGAAGGCTTCAAGTAGACTTGATAGAGATCATGTCTAACATTATCCCACATTGTTTTGTAAAATTCACATGAAATCCATCACACGTAGGAGCTTTGTCATTGGCCATGTGTATAACTACCTCATATAAATCCTCTACAAAAGTGACTTTGGGAAGGAGTGACTTTGCTTAGAACAATTGAGAGGCATTGGTTAAGGGCTCATTTTTGCACCAGAAAGGGTTAATGATCTATGCAAACATGTTAGTAATGTTTACCAAAGGCCCTAACCATATCTGGTATTTTAGTGAGGTGACAAGCTTCCTATTCGATGGCTTGGATATGCTGGAGGGAGTTTTAGCTTTGAGGATTTGAAAAAAAATGGAATATTTATCCCCCACTTTGAGTCAATGCAGATGCACTCAAATTTGAGCTCCTCGAGCATTGTACATATCTATGATTTGGATCTTTTATCTCAATCCAAACACCTGCAATTATAGAAAATCCTTGAAGGGGTTTTTATTGAGCTCTACCATCACATGACTCACCTCCAATAAGGTGGTCAGCTAAGAACATCATTGTATCTTAGAAAATTGATGGCCATAGATTCAAAGAAATCTAGTCATCTGATTAAGCACATCAACCCACTATTGAACCCACCTTGGTTGTTGAGTAAGATAGGGGACCAGATTCCAAACTCATTTAATGTGGGCCAAGGTGGCACTATGGGCCAACAAGGTTGTATTTAGAAAAAAATGACATTTTTTTAATGTTTGGATTTTTGAACTACCAAATAAAGTGGAAGCGAATAGGCGAATGGTCAAAAAGGAAAATTTTTGGCAAGGCTTCCACCAATAGAGAAAAGGTAATATCAAAGGAGAAGTACATATGAGTAGAAAGCATGGACCGATCAAGCCATTTTAGCATGTAATTAGATCCACTTCAAAGGTTAGTTTAAGTGTACCAAACTTCAGACATGAGATTATGACCGGTGTTGGGATCATAAAACCCAAATTTATTTTGCAAGAAAATCCATTCCTCTCTTTCATCGGTGGACCATCTCATTTGTAGAAGGCTAAACTTGTCAATAGGTTATTCTACTATATTGTAGTCACTGCAGATTACCTAGTGGGTGTTAGGTAATGAGTTGGCAAACCACCACCACAAATCCATCCTTTCATGTGCATCATTTGAGGCATAAACATTAATGATGCCAAAAGAGTGGTTTTTAATATTGAAAAGGGCCCAAATGACACAATGTGTAGGGTCACATCCAGAATCCACAAAATGTGGCCACAATTTTGGATAAATAAATTTCATAAGGCTACTACGACTCAGATCATGATTGTTTGTCAACATTGAAACTATCAGGCCATATCACTTTGTCGACAGTGTAAAGAAGGAAACCCACCACCTTAATTTCCTGTAGGTAGAGAATGTCCATATCTATAAACTTTTTCTTTAAATCTCTCATTGTGTACTTATGAGTTGAGTATGTAAGACCCCAAACATTCCATAAATAATAATTCATACATTATAAATATCAAGAGACATATCTTCAAAAGTGATCACTTTCAGAGCTTCATATCTATTCTTCAATAAATTCGTATTGCTCATAAGGCAACCACAACCTGAATCATGATTATTTGTCAATGTTGAAACTATCAGGCCATATCACTTTGTTGATAGTGTAAAGAAGGAAACCCACCACCTTAATTTCCTATAAGTAGAGAATGTCCATATATGTGAGTTTTTTCTTGAAATCTCTCACTGTGTACTTACAAGTTAAGTATGGAAGACCCCAAACATTCCATGAATAATAATTCATACATTATAAATATCAAGAGACATATCTTCAAAAGTGATCCTTTTCAGAGCTTCATATCTATTCTTTGAGAATTTCTTATTGCTAGAGAGCAATATTTTTTGAAACTGAGCAACCCAGTTGCCTACCAATTTGTACACATGCTCCACTTCTTCTGTAGATTCCTGAAAAGAGGGACTATAAGAACAAACCAAGGAATCCTAGGAGGGATTGCATGAGTTCTTTCTTATGCCTAAACAAGAGATAAGATGTGGTGAAATAACAAAGTTGTCAAGAGAAAATTATGAATTAAAATTGAGAACTGGCCAAAAAATTTGTGGCCATGGGCATATTATTAAAATGGGATTTTGGTAGTTCCACCTAAGAATGGGCATGCTCCTTAATAGGTTGAATGTCAGTAGGTAACTCCCTAATAGGTTGAGTCATAGGCAAAGTTGCCTGGGCCACAAAACTAGAACATAATGTATTATTGTTTACCATAGTCTAATGAGCAAGCCCCTTGTTATAGCTATCATTTTGTCCCCCAACCAGTTTGCCACCCATCCTCTTGAGCACTCTTGGGGATATCAGAGGTGGGTTTGGGAGCTGAATTATTATGAGGTAAATACAATGGGCAGTCCTTGATCTTTTGACCATAGCTTGATAGTGGAAGAACATTTTAGGTAAGTTAATATAAAGGACCAATTATGAGTGTCAAGGCTTGCCAACTTGAATCTCCACAAACTCTTTGAGATCCCTTAATAAATATACTTCAACATAGACCCATTTTTAGGGGTAGACAAAATAGAATCTTGTAGTCTTATGGCAAACCACACAACCAATTAAAACCATGATTTCATTAAAGAAATGTTAATAAAGAAGAGGCAACCCAAAAAATTCCACCTAAATGGGGACTTTTAGAGTAACATGCTTTGAGACAAAAAAAAGTCCCAAGTCCATGGAGAGAGCACCAATGAGGAGGTACGAATGTGCCAAGAAGCAGACTTTTTTAGTATCACACATGCATGGGTAGGGTCTGTAAAACACAATAGGAAAAATCCCTTTGTCATGTTTTGGATGTCATCTAACTTAATGTCATGAGCAATCCAGGTAGATTGAACCCAAGTCTTAAACATGATTTTAGATGGGACATGACCCACAAAATAGCCTATCAAGAAAAATTATTCCAGCCATTGATATGTAGAATTAAACTCAAGCATAGGCAAAACAATGCCAAGTTGAGAAACATTACCTCATGGTACACTTTGGGGACAAATTTCCTCGATCGCTTGAGAGGCAGTCATATGGATTTGAGCTCTTCCTTCATCTGTCACAGCTTCAATAATCAGATGGGAAGGTAGGGAGGTCATTATATAGCCTAAGCTCACCCTAGTGTGAATCTCCTAAATACCAATAAATGTTATTATCCTGCAAATGCCAATAAGAACTATGGTGTGATTCAGAAGCCAGTCATAACTTTTCACTTTTGGTAAAATGTGGTTGTATAAATATGTTAGTATGCATACGTTCTTTTATGCAAGTTTCCATAAAAATAATAAAATGATACATTAAGAATACAATTTTTTCTTATACATTTTAATTGAAACATTAATTGAAAATTCAAGATCTTGTGTTAGAATACATACATTTTTTTTTGGAAGCATTTATGAAAAAAATAAAATCACACATTATCAATAGAAATTTTATTTATATGATAATTCAACAAACATATTAGGTAATCCACAAAGAAAATTACATGTTTCAAGTAATTATGTGATTGTGGTACCAATATAGCATAAAAATTAGTACGATAGGTATTTGCATATAAGATAGAACAATAAAGATAAAAATGAGAGTTTAAAAATGTATCTTAAATATTAATTATGTCATATTTAATATTGTGATTTAATTCAAATCCATTTGTCTATAATGTGATACTATTTTAAAAAAACTTTGAAGTTTGTAAAATGGTACAACAAAAGGTACATTCAAGTAAGGATACTTATGAACAATGTATAGATTTATTTCATAAATAAAAAAGGGAGATTAATAACACACTCCCAAATATTTATAACATTTTTGAAAAATCAAGATACATAAATACACAAGGCAAGTCGGGTCATGGTCTCTGACTTCCAAAAGTAGTCAAAACAAATGCAGTAAGAGATGTACTTATTAAGCTCTTCAAGTATATTTAGAACAGTATAGTTGAGTTCACCAAATTTAAGTAATCACAGTTGTTTCAATAAAATTCTAACTACATATGATTATTTTCATTTTGTTTCAAAATCAAAGCATACAATGATGCTTTAATAATACAACCAATATGTTGATGGTTGTAATCACCTTCTCGACAACTTGTTTATTTGTGAGTGGGAAATTTTTCTTCACGTTATTTCCCTTCTCTTTAGTGGGTGTATTACCATATTTTTTAATTCCATCATAGACGCTATCTTTATTACACTTCACTTTATCATAACCAAAGGAGGATGAGGGTCAAATCTTGCATTTAATCTTACTACTAAGAATCTCTTCAACTTTCATAACTTCCATATACTTCTCAGTGTCTTTTACTATCATCTTTTTTGTACTCGTCATGCCCTTCAATGTTTCATCATCCAAAGTATCAAATCTCAAATTTTAAATTATAAATTAATTATTAAAATAAATTCAAACTAATTAAATGAACCTTGGCTTGGATATTAAAAAAATGTGTAATTGAAGCCACTTAGATGAACCCCAAGTCTCATGGGTCAATTGGCATAGTCCAGGTCTTTTAATGTACGTTAAGCCTTGAAATAATGCCTATAAGTCAAATATAATGTCTTGTATAGGCCAATGCACTTTCCTAATTCCATGAAGAGTTATTAACATGGATATGATCAGGTACATGTCAGAAATGATAGTTATAAGTCTTAAAGAGCAATGATAACTTGCAAAACATTTACAAATACATGTCATAAACTATTCAAAAAGGATAAAATGCATTGTAAGAAGCTCAAAGGGTCAGATTACATTGGTATAGATTCATCAAAGTTAAACCATGCTTGGTTGAGCTTGAAAAAGTCATATCAATTCAGGGAATGCATCAAATACTTCATCAAGTTTTTGGCAACCAACTGAAGGTCAATTTGTAGTGTTTGTTTCATGCAGGATAAGAAGAGTTGGATCAAAAACTCATAGGGTTTGATGGAGGTCCTTATGCCCTTAAAATTCCATGCATTATTTGAGATTTGCATGGGCCATGATTTATGAACCATCGCTAACTAAATAAGTAGTCCAAAACCCTTTCAAAACCCCATAAGCTCAGTTTTAGACATTTTTAAAGCATTTTGGAGTTTGTTGATGAGAATGAAAGATTATGTGAGGTCATGCAAGGTTACACTAGCCTTCCCACACCATTTTCCAGCATTTATTTGGTATGTGCAAGAAAGGGAAGTCTAGAATATCCATATATGATAGGTTGTCGACCTATATGGGATGGCTACATGCAGGTTTTAGGTTGATTTGAATGTTTCTCACCTCAAATGTTCTTTAAGAAACCTTCATCGACCTTTCATTCCTCCTAGAAATATCTTCAAGTGGTAGATATCAAAAATAAAGGGCAGATAACATAGATTATGAGAGACTTTGGTCTTAGTGTTCTTCAGCAAGTCTGCAAGTATGAAAGAGTGAACAAACAAACATACAACATGTGAATGAAAAGTGGATTTTAATGCACTTGGAGAATTTTATGTTAACTTTCACATCTCAACCAAAATATTTTAAGTTTCTACAAGACCATCGATGGAAAGATAAGTTAAAAATAGGGTAGGTATGTATGATTAATTAAGGAGTATCTGGACCTAATCAAATCTATGACTAGTCCCAATCAATGTCTCACTAACTTCCATGGTGATGTGATAGTCCTTAAGGATTCAAGTAGTATGTCTGTAGTGGTAACAAACCTAAGATAAACACCTATAAGAATGTGAAAGCGTGTTTATTTTGCATTGAACATAGGATTTTAGGAGCATATAAGTTATAAGATACATTGGGGCATAATGAAAGAATCTAAACTCCTTTCAAGAAATATCAATATCAGACTCTAATTGGGGTGATAGGTCCAAAAGGAAGCTACAAGTCTTCCCTTAAGAACATTGAAGAGTAAGAGTGCCTTGATGTTATTCATGGAATTTGAAAGATCATGCAAATTTAAGATGACCTTGAGATGGCTAGAAAGCAGAGTCAGACTTTTTTTCTATAGGAAGAGATCACCTTATAAAGTCGAAAACCCTTGAATAAGGACATTAGGCCTAGATGTACACCTATAGGCCTACCTTCATAAATTTGAAGAAAAAATGTAACTTTGGGTTGGAATTTGAAGACTGAAGGTTGTGACAAGCCAAGGAGACCATGAGGAATGCCTCCACGTTAATCATATGATTTGTGATAGAGAATAAATCATTTAATTTGAGCTATTCTCAAGCTTAACAAGTTGATAAGCCTAAAGAAGACCTACAAGCCTGCTAAAGAGCTACAAGTCTGCTTTCAAGAATTGAAGAGAGTATGTAATATTTGAATTAGTATTTGGGTTTGGTTGGATAGGAAAGGTGTTTAGGATTAATGAGAGACCCTGAGAAGATGTTGAATATGTTTAGAGATTGATAAAAAGAATAAGAAAACCCACTACCCACTTCATAGTACTAAAATGCATACAAAATTATGAATCTTGGCATGTTGGAGGAAATGACTATTGGAAGAGTTGAGGGGAGTTAGGGTAGACCTCACATAGGTATCAGAAAGCTTTGAACTTGTTTAAAACTCTTTATATTCTTTTTTTTCGCTCTTTGACTACACAAGCTTGTGTCAAGTCCAACCTAGTGTTTAAATCTTGCATTTTACATAACTAGAGTTTCCACCCTTGAAATTACATGGAAATTTGCAATCTAATCTTATTTGATGTGATATAAAATATTTTGGTGGTTTTAGAGTTTTAAAGTATGATATAGTATGGTATTTAGTGTTGTGTGTTTATTTTATGCCTAAAGAGACCCAATTGTGAAGAAGGGTGTTGAGTTAGTAGGTTTGCATTGGGAGTCAAGTAATAAATTTTTAAGAGAAGCTAAAATAGGATAAAGGGTACCTAAATATGCATTTGGATTGTCTATAATATTAGTGGATCATTTAAACCTAGTAGATTTGTGTCAAAATATGGTTACAAGAAATAAGCCTTAAAGAGAGCAAGTGTGAAAGTTATAAACAAGATTGCAGAATAGAGGTGGAGAGATGATGGGTTATATGTGTTAGAGACAAGGATAAGTAGTTAGAAACCAATAAGATGATTTGTCACCTCCTAATCAAGAATAAGGTGGTAGTTTTAAGAAGGTTTGATGAGTTATCAAGCAAGAGAAAAGATCATATAGCACCTTAAAGGTTTTCATCATCAAACTAAGTGCACACATGTTAAAGAGAGATTTCAAGACTAATTTTTGGTAGGTTTTCTTATTTGTAACTAGTTCTATGAGTGTTTTCCAACCATCATTGGTTCTTGACACTTGTAATGGATCATCAACTCGAGTATGACAAAACCCTGCTCATGTAAACACTTATAGTTTCCTTTGAGATGAATATAAGATGGTTTTTAGCCTTCTTGATGCTACAACTAGTGTATACTCATGGTGGTTGATGAATGTTAACAGTACTGTCATATCTCTCTTTCATTTGTCATATCTCCTTACCTCCTTACAGGTTGTTAGTTGTCTTAGCAGGTTATATGGTGTGTGTTAGATGGTATTACATTGGCTAAGTATGGAGATAACTTCATTAATGTCTCATATCAGAACTAATCATCCCCTCTTAGTTATTGTCTTGATTTTCACCTTCATACTGAAATATTGATTCTTAGAGGCTCATATTGAGTTAGTGTGACAAGTCTCAGTCCTTGTTCATGTTTTTAGTGTAGTATAGGCAAGTGGAGGGTATTAATTTGATGCATCACCTCCTTATTTTTTTTACTTTCTTTTTCCATCCCTTTCTTTAGCAAGCAATAGGCTTAGTTGTAGTTTCAAGGTGAAAAATCAAGGGAACTATCCCTATCTAGAGATTTACCTCATTGATTAGACCACCCACAACCTAGAGGTGTATCCATGTTATCACCTAAGTGAGGAGGCTTGAATAACATCCTTAAGGGTGTAATGTAGTATGATAACAGTTTTAGCATGCCTGGTGGGACAAAGATTTAATCCATTGAAGAGTTATTGATGTTGTTATTTAATACATCAACGTTTGGAAGCATGAACACAAGCATCAATGGTGACTCCAAGTGAACTATAGATAGAAGAAGCAGTCCAAGTGTCTAAAACTTAAAAATTGGTATGTATTATTATTCTTCTTTTGGTCAAGATGCATACTCTATGCCTTCACATTCTCCATATCAGATTGATAACATTCATGGATTCACCCCAAGTGGATCTCAAACAATATCATACCAACCTTACCAAGGTTATAAACATTCTTATGTGACCCCTCCCACTCTAAATCATCCTCCTTGGTAGCCTACCTATCCCTCTAGTCAACCTTTTCAAAGTTATGTTACTTTTTCTCAATCCTCCTCAAGCTTCAAACAAACCCTTTTAGACATTAAAATTTAGATGAGAGAGCTTGATAGAGAAAATTATCTTGGTCTCATTGTCCATAACCCTTCTACTCGAAATATGGGCATCTAGATGATGAGGGATTTAGTGCATTTGATTAAGTCTAGGTTGGAAAATATTGAGGGAAAGAATCAAACAATGCCAATCAATGATTTGCTAGAAATACGAGGCCTGATTCAATGTATGGAGAATAGGCTAGTGCTTGAGGAGAGGTAATAAATTCAATACCATCAGCCTCATGTCCTCTCTCCTACTCCAAGTTAGCCTTCTTTTGTTCCAAATCTAACCCAAGTTGTAACATACCATCAAGAAAAACCTATGCCCATGCAACGTCCACCCATTCTTCCTCAAAAATCTCAAACCATTCCATCATGGAGACCTTCTTGGACTATGACCATTGATTATATCATGTCAACCCTTGAGAAAGAACCTTCTCCCATGCCTATCCAAAGTCAAAAAAAAGAGAAGTATATGGAGGTCAAACCAAGATATCTCTCAAGTCTCTCAAGTCCTTCACCCACCCCTCAAGTTGCAATTACCCATGAAGTTTAAGATACATCAAGGTTTGATAGAGTGATTGGGGAGAGGAAGGATAATAATCTAACATCCTTAACACAATTTCCTTTTCCATCTCTCCAAGAATCCTTCAATGAACCTAACTCTCCAAAAATCTTAAATTAGAAGGACACCCTATCAAGTTTCAAATAAGCCAATGAGTTATCTTACCCTCCCACCCCCTCCTTTTGTGAAGGATAACCTATTGCATTGAGGGAAAAATATTAGTATTCAATTGAAAAGGATAATTTATCAAGAAAAGATAATGAGGTGATAGTCCTCAAAGAGCTTGATGAAGTTGTAGCTACAGGTGAATCTCAAGAAGGTTATGAGGAGAGTAATTCAAGTGTGTATGATGAAGAGATCCTTCTTGGTAATCCTCTTTGTTAATAAGGAAGAAAATTAGTCTTCAAATATGAGGAGAAAGATGATCTTAATGGAGGATTACAAGGTGACATGATAACAACCACTAACCAAAGTGTTTCAATTAAAGAGTGTGAAGAAGAAGATTTTGATCTAGTATGGCAGTATTTATACCGTATTTTCATGGAAGAAGTTGAGTTACTTGGAAAATATGTGACCCCTCTATAACATGAATATGAACCCCAATATGAAGTTGCATAAGTTGGTACCCCCTTATAAGAAGATAAATTAGTTTTGACACAAGAGAAGCATGATGAATTATACCTTGGATGGGCAGATGAACTTCCATTCTACATGGAAGAGGAAGAAGACTAATATAGTTTACATGGATTGAGTCTTGATGAAGGAAAGGATGATCGTGTAGTAGTGGATCAAGTTACAACTGAGTATGAGAGAAATATTCATGAAGACACCTTGGTCATTAGCCTTGTTGAACCTCATGAGAAAGATGAAGGTTTGAAAGAAGTTGTAGTGGCTTCTAGTGAGCAGGAGATAGAGCTTGAAGAAGCAAACTTGTAGATATGTCATGATTCCATTGAAGAGTTTGAAGCATTGGATAGGTTTGTTGTCCCTAAAGAGAAGGATAAAGAAGATATTTAATTTGGCATCCCTTAAAGTGACCAGGAGGAAATTGTCCTTTGGGAGGAACTATAACTTTTTTGTTCAAGCTTGGATAGTAAACCTACAGTCCATGAAAAGAATGCTAAGATGGTTATCTTAGCTGATTAAACATGGTGCAGACATCAATGAGAAATGTATTGAAGAAAAAATCATCGTTTCTAACCTTGTTGAGCCTCATGAACAAGTTCAAGAGGTCTTGATAACATGTGGCAGTCGTATTTGTACATGTTCGAGGAATTTGAAGATCTTGATAGGTTAACACTTCTAGAAGGACATAATAGAGATGTTATTGAGAAGTAAAAAAATCTTATCAAGATAACATGTCCTAGAAGTTATCACCAAGAAATTTTATTTAATGTTATATTAAGATATGAAGCAAATGATACTCCTTAAGGTGATCAAGAGGTAGAGCTTAAGGAATTAATAGAAGATAAGTTTGGTGCTAACCCCATGAATCTAGGTGTGGTCATACTCAAGGTCTCTCTCATTGATAAAGATCAACATGAGGAAAGCTATGAAATTCAAGATGAATTCATATTTATAGTATAAATGTTTGTTATTGTTAGTTCACCTAAAGATAGGCTAAAGACAATGGTAGTTAAGGAACAGGTTCATAGAATAATAACATTGTCCCAACAATAACTTGTTTCTCATCCATGTCCACCACATGAAGAATATCACAAAAATTTTCCTTTTAAACTAGGAGGATTAGACCTTAAAATTTAGTTGTATAATAGTTTTTGGTTTTGTCTTCCCTAATTGTTTCTTATCACAGTGTGTGTCATGTTTAATTTAGTTATCTTATTGGTGTGTTTGCTTCTTGTTTATTATGTGTGTTGAAATAAACCAGCATTTTCATCCTTTTTAAGAGGATTATAAGTAAATTCTCAAGGTTTGTTTAAGTTTGTGTTGAGTTGAGGTGACTCTATATCCCAAAGGATGCAAGAAGGCTAATTGTCTAGATGCATAATAAGCACGCAATCCCAAGAAGTTGCCAAAGATGTTATCCAATATTGGCTACCATAGGTGAGTGTCATTAAAAAACTTTATATCTAAACTTGTTTGACCTTGTCATTAGCCTCTAGTAGGCCATAAATTTTATGTAATGTTTTATCATTGGGTGATGTCTTATTTAATGTCCTTAGGTTATGGTAAAGTGTTAGAGGACTAGTCCAATTCTAGGAGTCATGACTCTCGGTTTGATAGTCAATCTCCATGGTCTCAATCCTCCATAAAATACTTAGCATTATTTAAGATAACTTTGATGATTTTAAGGTTCTTTTGCAGAGTTCAAGATTGTGCTTGGTCAAGGTTGAGACATTGGTGACATGATAACTCTTCAAGATGGCATGATGATCGTAATGAGTATGTGCATGAAGAAACAAACCTATGAGAGAGAAACATTGCAATTCCATGTTTTGGTGAAGTTAAGGTACTTTAGCATAAGTTAAGATTTTTGGAGAGGCTAAGGTTAAGTTTTTCATAACTTAAGCCTTCCCCAAAACCTCTTTCTTGCACAAGTCCTTTTATCAGTGGTGATAGGGTCTAAGTCAATTAAATGAACCTTGGCCTAGATATAAAAAAAGGTGTAATTGAAGCCACTTAGATGAACCTCAAGTCTCATGGGTCAATTGGCATAGTCCAAGTCCTTTAAAGTACTTCAAGCCTTGCAATAACACCTAAAATTCAAATATAGTGTCTTGTACATACTAATGCGCTTTTTCAATTCCATTAATAGTTCTTAACATGGATATGCTCAGGTATAGGTCAAAAATGATAGTTATGATTCTGAAAGAGAAATGATAACCTAGAAAATAATTACAAATGTAAGTCATGAGCCATTTAAGAAGGGTAAAATGCATTTTAAGAAGATCAAAGGGTTAGAGTACATTGATATAAATTCACCAAGGACAAACCATGTTTGGTTGAGCTTGCAAAAGTCATATTAATTTAGGGAATACATCAAATACTTCAGCAGGTTCTTAGCAGCCAACTGAAGGTCAATTTGTAGTGCTTGTTTCATGCAGGAAAAGAATATTTGGATCAAACACTCCTAGGGTTTTATGGATGTCCTTATTCCCTTGAAATTCTATGGATTATTTGAGAGTTACAGGGGCCATGCTTTATGAACCATCACTAAAAAAATAAGTAGTCTAAAACCCCATAAGCTTGATTTCAAGTAATTTAAAATCATTTTGGAGATTTTTTATGAGAATGAAGGATTGTGTGAGGTCATGAAAGATTCCAATAGCGTTCTCACACCATTTTAAAGTATTTATTTGTCATGTGCAAGTAAGGGAAGTCAATAATCTCCATTTATTATAGGTTACAAACCTATACGGGATGGCTACAAGCAGGGTTTTGGTTGATTTAAATTTTTATCACCTCGAATGGTCCTTAATCAACCTCCATAGACCTTTCATTCTTCCTAGTAATATAGTCAATGTTAGTGGTGTAATCCACTGAGAGGGGGGGTGAATCAGTGGTGGTAAACAATCCAATTCAATTTCTAAAACCCATTGTAAATACTTAAGCATTTGATACAATCATTCATGAAGCATAAGAAGTGAACAATGAAGATAATGCAAGATCACATACACAACATAAGATCTACGTGCGAAACCCTTTTGGGGAATAAAACCCACTATCAAGCCTTTAAGCACTTAGTCTACTTGTCTTATAATATATTACAAACCAGAGACTGATCAAGTCCTTTAGACCAAGATTTAGTGAAACAAAAGTTCCACAAGGAGCCCTACCCCTAATATGATCAAGTCATTTTGACCCAAAACCTTGGTCAAGTCCTTTAGAGCAAAGGCCTTTAATGAAACACCTATTTCACAAAGAGTAACTACCCCTAAGTAAGATCAAGTCCTTTATACCCTCCTTAAGAAGAACAACTCCACCTTAGAATTTATGTCTTCAACACCTCATGATGGATCTCTAATTTTATAACCCCTGCACAAACTTCCTTTCTATCTCATACGTGTTTCTCACATAGGCAAGCCATAATCTTTCTCCTTCTTCACTCAAACTATCCTCATAAACACACTGAGACCTCTTCGCTCATCTTCAATCTATAAGAGCACTATTTTTTCATTATAAATATGACCTATAAATCATACACACAATCCTCAATGAGCTTTTCTCATCAAACCATCCACTGGTCACACTCACTCTCTTCTCTTCTTCACTTCAACGAACACTTTACTCACAATCCCCTCATAAAAGTCTAGAAACCATCTCATTTGATTTCACTATATATAGAGAAATCATCAATATCAACTCCTTGGTTGGGAAATTAACTTGCCTTAACCCTTAATTCTTATCTTAAATTAAGACATGACTCAAAACAATCTTCATAGGTCAGCCATAGCATCTATGGCTCACCCTTAAGTAGTTACACCTTTCAATAAGGCCCTTGTACATCTTATAGGTCTCATGGATACCTATTCACCCATTTAGCACTTCATCGAGCAAAACAAGAACATAGGACCACTTTCAAATACATGGGTCCACTCCTTATGTCCCCTTAGACATCCTCAAATGACCATAGACATCTTTGTTCACCTCTGCATATGCTCAAACAACTCAAACACTTACCTATTGCATAGGAACATTATGTTCAAACACACAATCAACTTCTTAATCATTGTTCATACTCAATATAGATTGATCACACCTCTAAAATCTACACAAATCATCTTCATGGAGTCTACAACACTCTCCAATATCTAAGTTATCAAGAAACATCAAAACAACATCAACATAAGCTCAATTATCCTTTTTAGGTCACTTGTAGAACAAACATGAAAATATAGTCAAATTTGAACTTTCATAAATTTGAATATACACACTTTCAAACCTTCAAATCTATATCACCAAATGTGCCTTGGATTCCTCTACAAAATTCACTTTTTACACCATTATCATATTATACATAGATCAAAAGATATGGCCAAAATACAGAGCACTAGTTTTTTGTTTGTAAATTTAAATATTCTAATGAAAATGATCATAATTAAAATTTTAACACTATGCTTGCATCTCATGTCCTCTCAGCTTTAGATCAATCTCACATCGTTGATCTTCTCTAAAATTTAAGACATAGGCACTAATGCTCAAATGTTAAACTTTGAACATGTTGACCTCGTCTCTTGTAATCAAGAAACTTTGACCTCACGCCCTACATTGATCTCCTGTACATAGCTTATTTTTTAACAATGCTAAACAACTATCATTTTGACCTCTTGTCTAATATGCATTGCTAATCTTTATTTGTATAATCACCCACTCACCATTGATCCTTGTAAGAAGCTCAACTTTTATCTCTACTTAGTGTTAAACATCATGCACATATCCTCATCTCGTTGCTTCCTGAATTCTTAGAGCAATGCACTTTGTTGATGTTACTCAAACTTTAACTTGTGTAAATTTGACTATGGGAACCTTGCTTATCTACGTGGAAGGTCAACTTTACACAGTCATATCTTTTACCTCGCTCACTCACATGTTCTCAAATTTGGACCATATTATCTCCTCACATAGAAGAATCCAACCATGTGACAAAATTCTCCTATAACTATCACATGTGTGAGATATATCACCATTAAAAGGCCTTCTCAAAATCTTATGTCATAGAGCCAACTAAGCTTTAGAACTTATCTGGGAGGCTAGCTTTGAACATGCATATATTTTACTGTACCTTAGCACTTGTCCTAAAATTTAACATAAATCAACTAGGCTCAAAATTGAACGAACCCATGTGATCATATTCTCTTGAAATTTTTACATGTGTGAGATTTGACATCATCAACATGTTTACTCAGTTTTATTTGAACATAGAAAACACTGTCAAAATACCTGAGATCCCAGCTTTGCACCCATATATCTTTAACTGAGCTTAGGCACATGAACTAAGACTTAGCACATAGCAAATAGGGACTAATTTTATCATAAAAATATGACCAACTCTCCCTAAATCTTATGCATGTGGCAATGGTGATGTCATCAAACTACCTACTTAGATTTTTTGCCATTGTACCCAAAATGTCTAGATGAGAATAATGATGATCCGAGTGAATTCCACTTATGCACACAAGCTCTTCAAATCATAGAAGACCTCTTATAGGACCCCTTTCACATGTTCAATACTTCATAATCATCCTTGAGCATTTCTAACCATGTTAAAACTAAATATCAACCAAGCCAAATTCAAGCACACTGGGACAAGCACATTGCACACTTTATCATTGCCACTTAGACTATCAAGGATCTTCATCCACTCACTTAGAAACCTTCATGACATCATTTACAACTATCCAAAAATCTCCCCTTTTTTCATTGATGTCAACAACCATCATATATAACAATAAATAACTCACCTTCCTTCTCTCTTTTTAAGCACTCTCACAACAGGAACTTTCTCCCCCTTTGACACAATGACAAAGTGGGCACAATCCGATCTTGAGGACCTAAAAAGACCACCAATAGGAGAGGAAAACCTTATAAAGATGATACAAACTTCCCCTTACCTTGAGCCTACCTCTTCTTCCCTTGACAAACTTCCTCTTGCTCCATGCCAACACTCTCTTCAACCAAGCACTACAACCAATGAAAAAATAACACACAAAATACTAACATCTGATGGAACTCATGAAGAAACATCTGAGAGGGACTCCCTTTAAGATATTGAAGCCATTACACCACTTAAGAATCTTCATATCTCTATACACCATGAAGAACCAACATACAGGCTTACTAATCTTCTCTATCAAACCACCTCAAGGACCACCAATAGAACTTCATGCCACTCACCAAATAGGAAACATGTTTTTAACCAACCCGAAAACACCCATTTTGACCCTGTATTATAGCTCCTTCATAAACCTTTGGAACAATCTTATGAACTTGTTGCTCCCCCTTAATCAAAGACCTTCTATTGATTCATAGAGAAAGAAATGACACCCAAGCTTTGTCTTAGATACTCAAAAGTATCTTTTGACAAAGGTTTGGTCATAATATCTACAAGATGCTCTTTTGTAGGCACATGTTCCAACTTGACACATTGATTACTCACTTTTAATCTCAAGAAATGATATCTAATAGGATTGTGTTTAATTTTTTAGTGTATAACATGATTATTTGAGGATACTAATTGCACTAGTATTACCACAATAAATAAAACAAGGTCCATTTTGTCTCACCTTGTAATCCTCCAAATTTTATTTCATCCACATGACTTGTGTGCAACAAGAGGTAGTTTCTATTTACTCATCTTCTGAAGTTGATAGAGACACTAAGGCTTGCTTCTTACAAATCCAAGACACTAAGCATTTTTCAATGAAGAAGACCCCACCACTGGTACTCCTATCATCCACACATCCTACCCAATCAGCATTAGTATATGATTTCAAAGAGAAATATTTATTCCTAGGATATCATAAACTATAGCCTATGGTCCATTTGAGATGTTAGGTTGTGGAGCTAAAAGCTTCACCAGGATGCGAACAGGAGAAGTCACAGAGCTTGCGAAGGTTGCAGAGAGTTGCAAAATCAGTTGCAGGGCAACCAACGTCAATCTGATCAGCCGACGTCGGTCAGATAGCAGCGAAGAAACAACCGGCGTCAGTTACCAGTCGGCCGACATCGGTCATGGAGGAGCCGACGTCGGCAGCCTGTACGTGAACATGCAGTTTGCATGTTGATTCTGGAGAGTCTATTTTTGGACTGTTAGTTTGCATGTTAAAGGCTAGCTGTAGTCTTGAGTTACGCATCTAATTATTGTAATTAAGATAGTCTAATTATTGTAAGCATGAGATCTATATAATAGACTCATAGGCTGTATTGTAAAAGTGTGCTAGAAAGCCATAGAGCTTTTAGAGAGAGCTAGATTAGCTCCTCCTAGTTCCACAGGGGTGCTGAGAGTGTATGATCAAGGAGAGTTGCAGGGTCTACAAGGTCTAGGAGCTGATCCACCAGGGTACTGGTTGAAGAATCATAAGGACTTGGTGAGGCAAGGACAAGGGTTCTTCAGGGGTGTAGAGATATCTACATTGGTGAGTAAGGTCTAGTGATTTGCAGGTAGCAGCAGAGAGCAGGAGATCTACTTGGAGTACGGTTGTGTACTTGGTGTACTGGCATCATGTTACTGACTGGTTGGAGAGGTGAACATCAATTCTGTATTGGAGTTGATTGTTGGGACCAAGAGAGAGAGGGAAGAAGGTCTTGAGGTGTGGCAAACCTTTGAGGTGGAGGAAGAAGTGGCATCTTCCTTATTGTATATTCTTCTGAGTGATTATTAATACAATTGTGTATTGTCTCTCATATTCATGTGTTGTTTCATATTTCTAGTTACTTATTGATTCTGGTTAAATTCTGTGTTTAGTTGCTAATACAAGAAGTAATCATATGTGCTCTATTGTTAGAGCAAGATCCTGACATGAGATATCTCAAGATTCTTTTGACTGCTTTCAAGTGAGATTCTCTAGGATCATCTTGAAACCTTCCTACAAGACCTACTACTTGCATGATGTCAGGCTTAGATGCAGTAGAGTACAAAAGACTTCTAATCATGGATATATACAAAGTTTGATTAACTTTTGGCGAGTCATCTAGTTTACTTAACTTGCATCCTGTGATCATTGGATTACCCATTGACTTACAATACATCATGTCAAACTTCCTTAGCATATCCTTGATGTATTTATCTTGTGAAATGAATATCCCTACATCAAGTTGTTTAATCTATAATCCTAAGAAGAAAGACAGTTATCCCAACATTGACATTTTAAACTTAGTCTTCATAGTATATGCAAATCCTCTTCTCATTTTAACATTGTCAGATCCAAAAAATATGTCATCAATATATACAACAACTATCAATTAATGATTACCTTATGTCTTAATATACAAATTACTATCAACTACCCCTTTTAAAACCTTGACTCAAAAGATACTTATCTAGCCTGTCATGCCAAGCTCCAGGAGCTTGTTTAAGACCATACAGAGCCCTCTTCAATTTACACACAAAATATTGACTACTTGACATGAAGTATCCTTTAGGAAACTCAATGTAGACTTCTTCTTCTAATTTTCCATTCAATAATGTAGTTTTCACATCCATTTGATATACCTTAAAACCTTTGAAACTAGCATATGCCAAGAAAATTCTAATTGTTTCCATTCTTGCCACATGAGCAAAAGTCCCATCAAAATCTATTCCTTCAACCTCATCATATCGTTTACACACCAATCCAACCTTGTTCCTGTGACTTCTCCTTTCTCATTCATCTTGTTTTTAAAAACCCAATTGGTACCTATCACATTTTTAACTTTTGGCCTGGGAACTAAGTCCCATGTTTCATTCTTTTCTATTTGATTAATTTCTTCATCCATTACATCATTCCAACTTTCATCTTTGCTAGATTCCATGAATGTTTTGGGTTCAATTATTGATAACAAAGATGAGTCTTGTTGATTTTGATTGATCAACATTCTCCTTTGAATCTACAACCTTGCACCAAAATTTCCAATAATTTGAGAGATTGGACGATCTTTCTGAATTCTTCTAGATGGAGCTTTAGTATGTTGTCTTTCTTCCTCCTCTTCATCTTCATCATCTATTTGAACAAATAACTCATCATTATTTTCAATAGTATTCTGAATTGAGTCACTTACATGCAATTCTGATGAAGCACCTTCTCCCAAACAATCTAAAATGTTTGACATTATCCACTTTATTCTTCCATAACTCATAAGGAGTCTTATTACCATTTACTCATATTTAGCACCTGTTTAGGATGTACACAAAAGTGTTGGTTGCCTCTTCCCAATATCCATCTAATAATTTTACATCTTGAATCATGGTTCTACCCATCTCAACAATAGTCATATTCTTCCTTTCAACCACACCATTATGTTGTGGTGTTCTAGCAGTAGAATATTATCTTCTTATCCCATGTTATTCACAAAAATCATTGAACTTATGAGACCAAAACTCACCTCCTCTGTATGATCTTACACACTTGATCTTTAAACCTTTATAATTTTCCATAGGAGTTTTTAATGCCACAAATTTTGCAAAAGCTTCTGATTTTTCTTTAAGAAATAATATCCAAGTCATCTTATTAAAATAATTAATGAGAAGCATGAAGTAACTATTACCTTGAATACTTTGAGATATCATAAGTCCACATAGATCAGTGTGGATCAAATCCAATGGCTCTATAGTGGATAATTCCTTGGTTTTGTATCTTCTCTTTATTTTTTTCCCATGAAGACATCCCTTACAAAGAGAATGAGGAATCTTATAAATCTTAGGCATATGCCTTACCAACCCCTTTAAATTGATTTTCATCATATTATCAAAATTTATATGTCCAAGCCTTCTATGCCAAAGGCAATTTTCTTCTAATTGACTTATGAATCACTCTTCCTTCTTGGATTCATGGAATACATACATGTTTTTATCTATTTTGTGAAAATTTGCATTCTACCATATTTTGAATTTCTTATTTCACATACATCATCATGAAAAGTTACAACATTTCCTTGCTTACACATTTAGCTCACACTTAAAAGATTACATTTCAAACCTTCTACATATAAGACATTCTCAGTCCTATTATGACCATTTTCCAAACTCACAATACCTTTGTCGACTATGTTAGCAAATTTATTATCACCAAATCTAACTACATCTGGGTTAGTCTTTTTGAGAGAGATAAACTTGTTCTTGTCTCCTGTCATATGATTTAAGCATCCACTATCCATGAACCATCTCTTGTTCTTATATTTTTTGAGTATGCAAGGCAACTTGAACAAATAATTACTCTTCATTTGGTTCTACTTTAATCTTGTTTCTTTTCTTCTTTAGACTCAGTCTCCTTGAACCATTTGATAGTGTCAATGACTTGTATATCCTTTTTCCAAAATGCTCTTTTGTAGTTTTTAGCTATAAGACCTTTTTGGTTACAATTGTAGTATATGAGATCCTTTTTTATCTCTGGTGAAAAATCATGGTCTCTATATCTATGACCAAAATGATTGCAAGAAAAGCAATACCATTGAATACATTGTTCATATTTAACCTCCTTTTTTCTTGATCATTATTGATCCATGAATTTTTATTATTGACTCTTTTGGTGGAGATGAAATCCCTTTTGTCTTTAGATAAGAGTACATATGAGCAAGTGATGACTTTAATTTCTGATTGTTCCATTCTTCATTTGAGATCTTTTTTTAACATGACCTGTAGATTCTTGACTATTGCTTCTAAATTTTGCACTTGTGTCTTCACACCATTAACTTTTGATAAAGCACAGGCTAGATTGTTTTAAAGACAAGCCATAACCTTTTTATCAACCATTGTACCTTTGAGCACCTTCAAGTGGTTAAACTTTGCATGAAGGACCTGCTCTGATACCAATTTTTAGAGGTACAATCCACTAAGATAGGAGGTGAATCAGTGGTGGCAAACAATCCAATTCAATTTCCAAAACCCTTACAAATACTTAAACATTCAATACAATCATTCATGAATCATATAGCAATGAATAATGAAGATAATGCAAGATCACATACACAACACAAGTTCTACATGGTAAACCCTCTTGGAGAATAAAACCCCTCTCAAGCCTGAAAACACTTGGACTTATTGTCCTATAAGATATTACAAACTAGAGACTAATCAATTCCTTTAGACGAGAATTTAGTGAAACAAAACTCTCACAAGGAGCCCTACTCCTAAGATGATCAAGTCTTTTAGACCACCTACTAGTCAAGTCCTTTATACCCAAAACCTTGGTCAAATCCTTTAGACCAAAGGCCTTTAGTGAAACACCTATTTTATAAGGAACAACTACCCTTAATAAAGATCAAGTCCTTTAGACCCTCCTTGAAAAAAAGAACACCTCCACCTTAGAACTTATGTCTTCAACACCTGATGATGGATCTCTAATTTTCTAACCCCTACCTAAACTTTCTCTTTATCTCATATAGGATTCTCACATAGGCAAGCCATAATCTTTCTCCTTCTTCACTCACACTATCCTCATAAACACACTCAGACCTCTTCGCTCATCTTCAATATACAAGATCACTATTATATCATCAAAAATATGACCTACAAATCATACACATAGTCCTCAATGAACTCTTCTCATCAACCCATCCATTGGTCACACTCGCTCTCTTCTCTTCTTCACTTCAACGAATACTCTACTCACACTCCCCTCATTAAAGTCTAGAAACCATCTCATTTGAATTAACTATATATAGAGAAATCATGAATATCAATTCCTCGGTCAGCCATTGCACTTGCCTTAACCCTTAAGGTTTCTCTTAGGTTAAGACATAACTCAAAACAATCTTCATAGGTTAGCCATAGCATCTATGGGTCACCCTTAAGTAGCTACATCTTTTAATAAGGCCCTTGTACCTCTTATAGGTCTCATGGAGAACTATTCACCCATTTAGCACTTCATCAAGTAAAACAAGAACATATGACCACTTTCAAATACATGGGTCCACTCCTTATGTCCCCTTAGACATCCTCAAATGATCTCAAACATCTTTGCTCACCTCTATGTGTGCTCAAACAACTCAAACACTGACCTGATGCATAGGAACATTATGATCAAACACGCAATAAAATTCTTAAGCATTGTTCATACTCAAGATAGATTGACCACACCTCCAAAATACACATAGAGCATCCTCATAGAGTCTACAACACTCTCTAATAGTTAAGTCATCAAGAAACACTGAAAAAACATCAACGCAAACTCAATTATCCTTCTCAAGTCACTTGCATAACAAACACAAAAACATAGTCAAATTTGAACCTTCATAAATTTGACTGTACACACTTTCAGACCTTCAAATATATATTTATAGATGAACCTTGGAGTCACCTATAATTTTTATTTTTACACCATGAGTAAATTTTTGATAGATCAAAAGATATAGCCAAAATATAGAGCATTGGTTTTTCCTTTATAAATTCAAATATTCAAATGCAAATGGTCACAGTTAAACTTTGAACACTATGCTCGCATCTCATGTCCTCTCCACTTTAGATCAATCTTACACCATCGATCTTCTCTAAACTTTGACACATAAACACTAATGCTCAAATGATAAACCTTCAACATGTTGACCTCATCTCATATAATCTAGAAACTTTGACCTTACACACTCTGTCAATATCATGTACATAGCTTAGTTTTTAACAATGCTAAATAGCTATCACTTTAACCTCTTGACTTTAATATGCACCATTGATCTCTATCTGTACGATCACTCACTCATCGTTGATCTTTATAAGAAGCTTAACCTTTATCTCTTCTTAGCATTAAACATCATGCACTTGTCTTCATCTCACTACTTCTCGACTTCTTAGAGAAACGTGCTCCATTGATGTTACTTTAACTTTAACTTATGCAAATTTGACTCGGTATGGGAACCTTACTTATTTGCTTGGAAGGCCAACTTTGCACAGTCATATATTTTGCCTAGCTTACTCGTATATTCTCAAATTTGGACCATATGATATCCTCACATAGGATAATCCATCCATGTGACAAAATTCTCCTAGAACCCTCACATGTGTGAGACATATCAGCATTAAAATGCCTTCTCAAAATCATGTCATAGAGCCAACTGACCATTAGAACTTATCTGGGAGGCTAACTTTGAACATGCATATATTTTGTCGTGCTTTGGTGCTTATCCTAAAATTTATTTTAAATTAAATAGGATCAAAATTGAACAAACCCATATGATCATATTCTCCTAAAACATTCACACGTGTGAGATATGACATTATCAACATGCTTATTCAGCTTTATTTGAACATAGAAAACACTGTTAAAATGCTTAAGAGCCCAAATTTGCACCCACATATATTTGACTGAACTTATTCACATGACCTAAGACTTTGCATATAGTAACTAGGGACTAATGTGATCACAACCATATGACCAACTCCCCCTGACTCATCCACACGTGGCAATGGTGAAGTCACCAAACTGCCTACTCAATTTTCTGCCATTGGACTCGAAATGTCTATATGAGAACAATGATGATCTGAGTAAATTCTAACTATGCACACAAGCTCTCCAAAGCATATAAAACCTATTATAGGACCTCTTTCACATTCCCAATACTTCATACTCATCCCTAAGCATCTCTAACCATGCCAAAACTAAAGATCAACTAAACCAACTTCAAGCACACTTGGACAAGCACATTGCACACTTTGTCATTGTCATTTAAACTATCAAGGATCTTCATCCTCTCACTTGGACTCCTTCATGACATAATCATTACACCATTTACAACTCTTCAACATTCAAGTGGTAGATATCAAACACAAATTAAAAATAGCAGATTATGAGAGACTTTGGTCTTAATGTTCTTCAACAACTCTACAAGTATGAATGAGTGAACAAAGAAACATACAAGCTATGAATTAAAAGTGGGTTTTAATGCACTTGGATAAGTATATGTTAAATTTCATATCTAAAACAAACTCTTCCAAGTTTTTACAAGACCATCCATGGAAAGAGAAGTTAAAAATAGGGTATGTATGCACCTACAACGCTGAGTAGAAGGACTACGGGTTTGCTCCTTTTGAGATGTTTGAAAAGTATCATGATTAGTTATAGAGTATATAGACCTAATTAAATCTTCAATTTTCCCCCAGAAATATCTCTCTAAATTTCATGGTGATTTTATAGTCCTCAAGGACTCAAGTAGTAGGTATGCAGTGGTTCCAAACCTGACATAAACACCTACAAGGATATGAAAGTGTGCATATTTTGCATTGAACATAGGATCTGAGGAGAATATGAGTCATAAGATACATTAGGGCATAATTAAAGTGTCTAAAATATTTTCAATAAATATCAATCTCAAACTCTAAGTAAGGTGATAGGTCCAGAAGGGAGTTATAAGTCTGCCCTCAAGAACATTAAAGAGTAAGAGTATCTTGATGTTATTCATGGCATTTGAAAGATCAAGAAATATGAATATGACCTTGAGATGGTTGGAAAGTATAATAAAAATTATTTACATGGGAATAGATCTCCTTATAAATTCAAAAACCCTTGAATAAGGTACATCAGGTCTAGTTGTACACCTACAGGCCCGCTTGCACAAATTTGAAGAAAAAATGCAACTTTGGTTTGGAAGTTGAAGACTAAAGGTTGTGACAAGTCAAGGAGACCATGAATAATTCTTAAACATTGATTATATTATTTTTGATAAATAATAAATCATTCAAGTTGAGTTGTTCTCAAGCTTAACAAGGTGAAAAGCCTAAACAAGACATACAAGCCTATTAAAGAGCTACAAGTCTGCTTCCAAGAATTGAAGAGAGTGTGTAAAATTTATACTAGGATTGGGGATTGGATGGATAGGAAAGGTGTGTGGGATTCATGAGAGACCTTGGGAATATGTTTAATATGTTTAGATATTGATAAAAAGGACAAGAAAACCCACAACCCACTTTACAGTCCTAAAATGCATACAAAATTCTAAATCTTGGCATGTTGGAGAAGTATGAAGATGGTTCAAGGGAAAATGAATATTGTAAGAGTTGAGGGGAGATTTGGAATACCTCACATAGTTATAAAAATTATTTGAATTTGTTTAAAACTTTTTCTATCCTTTTTTGTTCACTCTTGGCCTACATAGGCATGTGTCAAGCCCAAGCTAAGGTTTAAATCTTGCATTTTGCATAACTAGAGTTTCCACATTGGAATTACATGAAAATTTTTAATATTAACTTATTTGATGTGATATATAAGGTTTTTGTGGTTTTGGAGTAGTAAATTATGGTATAGTACAGTCTTTAGTACTGTGTGTCTAGTTTAGGCCTAAAGAGGCCTAATTGTGAAGGAGGGTGTTGAGTTAGTAGGTATGTATTGGGAGTTGAATCATAATTTTTTTGGGGAAGCTAAAATAGGATAAAGGGTACCCAAATATGCTTTTTTATTATTTATAACTATGTGGATCATTCAAACCTAGTGGCTTTGTGTTAAAATAGGGCCACAAGAAATAAGCCTTAAAGAGAGCAAGTGTGAAAGTTATGAATGAGATTGAAAAATAGAGGTGGAGATATGATGTGTTATAGATGTCTAGGATAAGAAAAAGTAGTTAGAAACCAATAATATGTCTTTTCACTCCCTAATTAAGAATAAGGTGGTAGTTTCAAGAAGGATTGATGAGTCATCAAGCAAGACAAAAGCTCTTACACCACTTTGAAGGTTCACATCATCAAACTGATTGCACACATGTTAAAAAGAGTTTTCAAGACTATTTCTTGGTAGTTTTTCTTGTTTGTAATTGGTTATATGAGTTCATATAAACCATCATTGGTTCTTGACACCTCTCTTCTCTCTCTCTTCTTCTCTCTCCTATATGCACTGCTTTGTTTGGCTTGTAATGGATCCTCAACCTGAGTATGGCAAAGCCCTGCTCATGCAAACACTTGTACTTACCTTTGAGATGAATATAAGTTTATTTCCAACCTTATTAATGTTGAAACTAGTGTATAGTCATGGTGGTTGATGAATGTTAGTAGTATGTCATATATCTCTTTCGTTTGTCCTATCTCTTTACTTCTTTGCACGTTATTAGTTGTCTTAGTAGGTCATATGGAGTGTGTTAGATGGTCTTGGATTGGATAAGTGTGGATATTTCTTCATTAGTGTCTCCTATGAGACCTCTTGATCATAACCTCTTAGTTATTGTCTTGGTTTTCACCTTCATATTGAAATATTGATGCTTAGACACTCATATTGAGTTAGTGTGATAGGTCTCAATCCTTGTTCGTATTCTTAGTGAAATATAAGGAAGTGGAGGGTATTAATTTGGTGAATCACCTCCTTATTTTATTTACTTTATTTTTCCATCCCTTTGCCTTGTAAGCAATAGGCTTAGTTATAGTTTCAAGGTGAAGCATCAAGGGAGCTAGCCTTATTTAGACATTTACCTCATTGATTAGGCCACCCATAGCCCAAAGGTGTCTCCATGCTATCACCTAAGTGAGGAGGTTTGAACAACCTTATCAATGGTGTAATTTATTGTGATAACAATTACATGAACCACGTTGTTCCATGATCCTTTCAGGGATGCCATGTGTCCTTAGGCAAAAATTTGGTGGTCAAGTATCATATTTTAAATTGGTAACCCAAGAGTAACGTTTAACACTTGAATATAATTGTTTATCAGACATAATATATAAATAAATGGGTCCATGTGGATACCACTATAGACCAAACACCATGTCTCATATTTCATGACCCTATGACCAATCGAAAGATATTGCATGTCTTCCTGTGATCTCAATTATAATTCATATAGGCACTTGCATTTATTTTTAATATGTTTTAACATCATCCACTGTGGGTTTTTTAAAATATCTTATGCAGGTGGGGATGTGAATAAGTATTATAAAGTACACTAAAATTTTTTAAATGGGTCCATGGATTTGAATGCAAAATAAAGTTACGGTCAATGTGCAAATTCCACCGATCTAAGGTAATTGACATTTTCCATGTGATGATATGTGAGTGGAAATGGTAAAGTAAAGGGCACAAGGATACATATCTATTAATGTAATTACCTCATGATAAATGATCTATTATAGTCATATATTCATTGATGATAGTTATACAAAGACGTGGCCACTAAAATCTCTTAATGTTCCCATTTGTAAACCACTCGATCAAATGCCTGTTTGGAGGCTGTAGTATATCAGTGGCCTCAATCACACATTATTATCTATAGTAGGATTAAATCATATCCATTTTCACCTTTATAATAATATATAACTATAACTTACTACTAATAGCTAAAGAAGGTCCAATCGGACTCGAGTGTGTGTATTATTAAAATGCATGGGTGACTTTTGGTTGGGCATCTTATATGTCATTGAGAAAAATTCTTAAGGTTCACAATTAGTCCTCATTACATTTTTTACATTTGAGAATTCTTTCAAAATGTAGTCACTCGATGAGAAGTCATCCCTTATATTCATGGTCATCTATCTCATTCGTGTCTTAAGATGGTTGAAATGAATCTGTCAGGGATAAAAATTGTTGTGATCGCTTGGAATTTGGGTTCTAGTAACTTCTTATCAGTTTTGTGGTTAAAAGTCATTTTAAGGGGAAGTATCATCATTGTATGGAATAATCCATAACCTAGATCTAAGAGTTATATCATAGCCTTTGGTGTTCATTATATCATTTTATAGTGATCACTAAGGAGAATAAACTTCGTATTTTGTTTCAATGTCCATTTGAGCTTCCTTTACATGAATTATTGTTTCCTATATTCAAATAAATATTTAAATCACTTACAATAATTTTATTAGTGTGATTAAGTTGGTCTTTGAGAAATAAATGACCAAGATTGTGTTACTTGGTACAATCTTGTAGTTGTAGAGGATGGAGTTATCGCTCCTCACTTTAGGGACACCATGGAGTTTGTGACCCCATAGAGTTGTGATGGTGATAAGTGTCACCATGTCAATGGGTTGTATTGGTCCCATTTCTCATAAGCCCTCAGGTCAGGACATTGTATGTGTGCTATCACTTTATTGAAAAGTGACTTAAATTAAATAGTCATTAAAGTTTAGGTATCGGTGGCTTATAATTTAATTAAGGCCACGAGGCCATGTAAAATGTGAATATGCCTCTATAAAATATAAGCAGTGCTTGTTATATTTGTAACCACATATAGCCATGATGAAGCCACATGGCACTCATCTTGGTATCATAGCATGTCTTCACTTAAACATGTAGGTTTCCCTAGTGATAACATAGATTATTTCATTATGGACACTTTGTTATGACTTGAATAAATTTGATGGGTAAATCCATGACGCCATTCCACAACAAAATAAAATATATCCCATAACCCTGAGGCCCCATGATGTTGCCACATGGATGATGGAGATCTCTTATTCACACAGAATTAAACTTGATGTTTGTCATTATAATCACATAATTCACAATGTAAAGGAATGAGTGGAATTAAAATTCACACAGGGATCTTGTAAATTCAAATTTTAATTTAATTTAACACATGATGGCCACATGAATCCAAATAAAAATTGAATTTAGATTGTAGGGATCAATAATGAAATAATACGTAACTCAGTAGTCAGGGTTAACATTCATGTTTCCTATATTTGATCATTGTATTTTAAATGGTCTCAGGACTGTAGCTCGAATAATCTACTCTAGATCATATCACTTTGGATTGGTGGATGGGTCACTATAATAATGTTCAATAGTGTGGATTTAAATGTTCATGGTGATTGCAATAATAATGGCCCTATGAAATTTTATTGTGGCCCTATTTGTGAATATATCAGTTTATTTTAAATAGTCTCTACATTGTTCACTTTATATTTCTTGTGTAATGGTGAATGCATTGGATCCATCAAATATAATATTAGATCACTTTTGTGTCGTAGGCCACATTTTCATTATTTTCACCATGATCTCTCTAGCAATTCTCCATGTGGCAAGTTAGGATTACTTCGCAATCACATATTCCAATATGGACTCAAGCTTTATGTTTCATGTTAAAATTAGTAGATCCATTATTTTATTTAATTATTTTTATTTGTATCTTGCATCTACAATTTTATTTTTAGTTGAGACTAGAAAGTGATATGTGGTCACTCTTGATTTGTTCACAGTCATAGAGCTTCAAGATCGCATTCCATTCTACATCACTTTTCATGAGGTCGTGCATCTGTGATTTCATAACATAATCCCTACATAAAAAACCAAGTGGCTTTGATTAATAATCATTTATATAACTTTAAATAGAAACTATCATAGAAATATGAGAACACGTGGTAGGTAACGACATGCTCGGAATGATGGATTCCAAAGTTACTTTATAAATTACATGGAATTATTATAGTTTCAAACCTAGTTTATAATATTAATGAGTCTAAATTTGAAAAGGTCTCAATGTGATCAAATCATGACACACAATAATCATGTATTTGTTCATTGTCACGAAGTATAGATCGATTCAAATTTCATATAGTGCTTTCACAAATTTAACTCCTAGGGCCATGAGACCTAACATGCATCAATTTGAGGGGACTCACAGAATCAAACAGATCATCCAGATTTATATAATTTAGGTGAGGTCCATGGACTCGTTAGGCTATAGATTCAACTTTATAAATCAAATGGATCAACCAAATTTATATAAGATTAAAGGGTTGCTCAAGACTTAAGCTATAAAATATTAAAGTGGTTTCCAAAAAATGAAAACCCTTTTAATTAACTTATAAAGGTGTCCACATATTATTTAAATGGGAATATAGAAGTAGAAGTGGCCACGACTATGAAATTATCATCAATTAAGTATAAAAGTGAACCTTCAACCCTATATTATAATATAAAGTGGATGTGGTCGTATATTATAAAGTGTGAACCCTAATCTTAAACTATTAATCTAGATGACCACCAAATTAATGGCATTCAATATGGTTGGGTAGTAATTACAAGTAGTGGTTGAAATGTATTTATTTCAACAAAGATTGACAAGGGCATTAATATTGTCTAACAATGGCCTTAATGTGATAACGTGAGACGGACTTAAGGAATATAGATTATTAAAACTATATGTAAATATTTTTCATTCCAAAACTTTAGAAACAAGGAAAAAGTTTTTTTTTAATGGAATATTCCAAAATAAGGAGTAAATGAATATTTCATGACTATGAGATGATCACCAATTGAATCCAAAAGTGAACCTTCAACCTATATTATAATAAAAAGTGGATGTGGTCGCATATTACAAAGTGTGAACCCTAAAATTAAACTATTAATCCAAGTGACCACCAAATTAATGACATTCAATATGGTTGGACAATAAGTAGATGAAGTGGTTGCAATATATTTACTGCAACAATGATTGACAAGGGCATTAATAATATCTAATGGTGGCCTTAATGTGAGAACACAGTACTAGACTTAAGGGATAAAGATTATTAAAACTATAAGTAAATATTTATCATTGTCAAACTTTAGAAACAACTTAAATATTAAAACAAAAAATGGAATATTATAAAATAAAGAAAAAAGAATATTCCATAACTATGAAATGATTGCCAATAAAATCCAAAAGTGAACCTTCAATCCTATATTATAATATAAAGTGGATGTAGTCGCATATTACTAAGTGTGAAGTCTAAGCTTAAACAATTAATATAAGTGACCACCAAATTAATGACATTCAATATGGTTGGATAATAATTACAAGAAGCATTGACAATATCTTTACTACAAGGATTGATGGGGCATTAATATTCTTTAGTAGTGGTTGTAAGGGGTAGAGATTATTAAAACCATGTGAAAATATTTTTCATTCTAAAACTTTAGATACAAGTTAAATATTAAAGCAAAAATGGAATATTCAAGAACAAGGAGTAAAAGAATATTTCGTGACTATGAAATGAAGCAGATGTTTTGTAGACTCAATGTGTAGGCTCTTCGAAAAGTGTAGTAAAAAATGAAATCAATGTGCAACTCAGTAACTTGGATATCGAAGCTTATGAAATGAATTGGGATAGATTGGTATATAGAGGGCTCTTTAGGACATGATGTGCATAGGTTGACCATGGAATAATGTGCCAAGCTAAATTTAAGGCACTTGAAATCAAGCCAAGGTACACTGAACCCAAAAAATCAATAGAGATAAAATTGGTAAGTCATCAACTTTGAACAAGACATAATTAGTAGATTATCGATTCTGTACTAGTAATAAAAAGGCTCAGAATGAAGGCAAGGCTACTCAAAGAATGGATTATTAGGATCCAAAAGCTGGTAACAAATAATTCTAACATGAATATTAGGATATCAAGGTGAATCAAGGCCAAGGAGACTCTAATGTGGGTGGAAAGGTGATAAAAACATTCAAATGTACACAAGTGGGCCAAGGGTGCTACATCACATCAAATATTCTATGGAAAAGGGTGTTGTCTAGAAATTGGGTGTCTATAACTAGTAACGTCAAAAATAATGTTTTTTTTGTAAAATAAAACATGGATGAATGTTATAAGTTATCAAAAAAATTGACCAAATTGAATATGATGTTGACAAGTTAGAACATGAATTAATTCCATCCATTACAAGACCTAACCTAACACTCCTTGCATTGTACTTAATTTTATCAGGGAAATTCTACTAAATGTGTTTCATAGCTTGGTAATCACTCGTATGCGAATCATCCCATCACCGCTTCTATTATTAGAATTCCATTTTATTAGATCTACATGTGAGTTTCAGAAATAAAGATGTTGTAATGTGTTAGTCAATGGGAAATTTTGTAAAACCTTCCTTAAAATTTGATATCCAATGACAAAGCATTGAAAGGATGTTCCTTGCACTTTGGATTAGGACAACCCATAGCATTCACATAATCTTTCCTAAATAGGACACAACTATTAGTGCATGCATCATATTTGTTATATGAAATTCCTAAGGAAGATTATATTTGCTATGTTTCCCTATATGATATAGGAATTATATATTCCTCAAGTAAAAGAACTTTTTTTACAACCTACACATGTATGTATAATTGCATCATATATATAAATGAATTCATAACCATACTATAATTAATTTATCTATTAAGACAAGCATTTGTAAGGCAAAATCATAATTGTACAGATATAATTTGTTTCTTTATTTAATAGTGTTGTGACACTTAGGTTTTTTAACCATTCAAATATAATCTTCTAGTCCATCAATGTTAAAGTGGCATTCAACATTGTTTTTATAGCCTCCCTAACTTTGATCAATGGAGTTTATGCTAGCTTTTTAAACAATTAATGGCCTCATCCTCTACATTGACATAGTCATCATTATCAAGTAGTTTTTATTATGACTCTCACAATGTTCATTCATAGTATTAACACCTTCATTGTCATTATCATGTTATCTTGTCAAATATCAACATCATAAATATGACTAGAAGGATGAGAAAATAGGTGAGATATCATAGAAGCTAAACCCCTATCTTTTACGTGCCTAAATTTTGGTTAATATATTGCACTATATTTTCATTTTGATTGTGTTCTCCACTGTGTGCACATTTTAGGTTACAAATATTTTTCAAAGCTTTATCTTTTTCAATGACTAATATTGTCAAGGTGCATGGAATGATCAGGATAGGACATGGGCCATGTATATGCATGTAAAACACCTACATAATGGAGTTTATACCTGAGGGGAGAGATCATCAATATAAAATATTTGAATTGAACACGTGAACATTAAAAAAAATTCATGATAAATTGTGAATACTTTCAACACAAAACATCGTTAAATAAATTTCCAATATAATAAAGTCAGTCATACATTTATGAAAACTTTACGAACACATTCATGAAAAATAACAACCAATATTTGCAAGTATGCATTAGAAATGTCTCCAAGTATTATCTATAAATCAATGTATTTTACATCATAATTAAAGAGATTATTAAATATCATCAACTTGAGACCCTCATTTTATTACATTTTTTAAATTTTGCACGAGCAGGACAAGTATGGTTGTAATAAATAATCAACTTTTCCCATGCTATAATATCTCTATTTGCCTCAACCATTGTATAGTGAGATAATTTATGTAGCAGCTCATTCTCTTTGTCATTTCCCATTCCATGAATTGATAATTAGATTTATTTGACACGTATCCTTTAGAATTGAGTTGATAAAATTTATTATATTTTTGTAATCATACACACAACCATCTGTGTATGTGTAATGGCACATTTTCCACACTTCTTGCCCTTCCTCAATCTTATCTGTAATTGTTTCTGCATTTAAACATAACCCATAATATGACATGCTAAACTTATACTCAACCAACTTGGTCCAAACCCTAAAGAGGTACCAATGTCCATAAAATGGTAATAGGGTAATGTCATGTTCTTGATAGATATTTGATCCCGCATTAACATTGTTAAATATAAAGAAACCCAAACCTGCATCAAATATATTGGATGGCTATATGATATATTACTTTCCCAAAAAGCTAAAAGGTTCATAAATTGCATGAAGTGGCTTGTTCTTTGGCTATACATGAAACACTTTGAAATGTTTGAACAAGTTGCATCATACATCCCATATATTTTATTGGATGTTCAAATACACCTACAACTCCTAATCATAAGGTATGTATAATACTTGCCTTTCATCTTTAGTCAATTCATTAAATATAATTGATTATCAATTTTTTCATCGAGTAATTTTCACCTCATATTATGTAAGGGAAAAAACACAAGTATTATCAAAGCCCCTTAAAATAATAAAGGCTAATATTGAATGGAAAATGAGCCAAATATCACAATTGTGGGTGATTACTGGTCTGATGAAAAATTGGTAAAAATCATTGAGTTATTGTACAAGTATTAAGACATGTTTCGGTGCAATTACAATGAAATGAAGGACATGCATACCTCTTTAGTAAAAAAGAAAATAAAGCTCATTGATGGTGCATGACTTTTGAAGAAGAGACCATATAGGATGAGTTCTAATTTGTGCACAAAAGTGAAGGAAGAATAAATAACATGTTGGCTATTGGCATCATCCACCTAGTTGAAGAATTCAAATGGGTGAGCCCCATGCTAATTAGCATAATAAAGGATGGATGTATTGAGATATGCATTGAATTTTAATTATTCAATGTTGTGTGTGTCACCAACCCATTTCCAACTCCATTCATTGAAAAGTCTTAAAAGGAGTGGTAGGTTTTGAAAAATATACTTGTAACGAAGGTTTCATTGGGTATATCATATTTAAATTAAGAGAACAAGGCAATGATGACGTTTGTAATAAAATGGGGTTCCTTTACATACAATGTAATGCCTTTTGTGTTGAATAACATGTCAATCATGTTCTCATGTGTCGTTATGGATGCATTCAAATGCTTCATTCATCACTTCTTCTAAGTACATTTTGATGACTATATGGTCTATGGGTTGGTAAAAGACCATTCAAGGTCTCATAATCAGAAGGACGTGGTGATTTTGTCAGTACCTTGACTGAAGAATTGGATTTAAGGAATGAGGCTAATGATGAAGAGTCTAAAATAATAGCTCTATTGGGATTTACCTTAAAATTTAAATAGGGATTACCAACACTGTGGCCCCTTCCTATTCTTCCTCTTTAACCTCTACCTCTTTTCCACAGTGGTAGTTAAAGTTTGATTAGCCTCATTGTCATGAAAATGATAATTATTTTGAAAATAAGCATCCAAACAAACAAAAAAAAAATTGCACAAACTACAATATATTTCTTAAATTTTAAAATAAAAGTATACATGATAGGTGTTGACCATTTTTGCCCAACAGGCCAAAAATCGGTCAACCTTTGCCCCTGTTGTGCTAGGCCATTTTCATTTTTCTGATTTTGCATGAATTTGTTCATTTCTATAGACTCTGTAGAATTTCTACAGACTCTATAGGTTTTGGATTTCTATGGACTCAGTAGGTTAGTCCTTTGGCGCATGAAGGATCGTTCAACGCTTGGTTCAATCAGTTCAGGTTCAATACAAGAGTTCATCGCTCGGTTCAACGCCTTGTGGTTGAACTGTTGAACCAATTTTGGTTCAACGGCTTGGTTCAAGGAGGCCGCTAGTTCAAAGCAAAGGCTCGACAGAAAAGGACAAAGCAACCAATTCTCATAGACTTCTTGTCTGCGGGAAAAATCTCAAAGCTCAGAAAAGGCCACAGGAAAGACCCAACGGACTTTTGCCAAAGACGGTGACGTCCCGAAGGTCGTCAAATTTAAGCAAATGAACTAGCCGTTTGTTTTTTGGATTGTTTGAGCGTCAAGCATGGAAAAGCCCAAGGAACGCAGTGACCCACCAGAAGATCGCCTCGAGGGCTAATAGAGCAGGAAGAAGACAAACACAAAAAAGACAAAGGTGCCAAGTGTAGGAACAGGTAGATAGTCCAAGTGGCAAAGGGAAGCGCTGATTCAAGAAGTTATTTTGGCAGATGATATAGTGCCTGTGAATTGACCATTAAGAGGTGCAAACAGCTAGCAGTGCAATCGGTTTTCTTCATTTTGCATTTATGAGTGGACAAATTGTGTAATCACCTTGAAGAAGCGGCCTTACAAGCAAACAAATGGCACAGCTCATTGATGTTTTGAGCGGCTTGCTCTTCCCAATGCTCATAAGGCACATGGGTCACTTGTAAAAGGGGCACCAAAAGGCCTCCTTTATTCCTCTATAAATTGTAAACTTCTCATTTGAGAAAAAGAACCGCTCTCAGCCTTAAGGCAAAACTCTACCCAAAAATCTCTCAGGCTTATAAGGCAGAGCTGCCAGATATTTACCTTGAATCGAAACACAACATTTTTACCTCCATTCTAAGTTTTGCATTTATAGTATGTGTCTATGCCTTGATTTGCATTAAGTCATTTTCTTAATGCTTCTGCAGAATGATTTCAGCACGTCTGGTGTATTTTTGAGTTTTCCTTTTACAGGTTTGTCGAAAGTGTCCCTAGAGGAGTATAGGTGAAGTGTATAGGCTGCTGCAGTGTGTCTCAGAATGCCTCTAGTAGTTATTCCCTCCTTGTATCTCCACAGACCTCTGACCCACTAATGCAGAAGGTTCTCTCATGACATATGAAGTGTATAGGAGCTGGTTCTCGATGAAAAGTGTATGTTCGGGCCTGAGTGGATCACTTTTCTAGTGTATCACCTTTTCTTCTTTTTAGGCTTAGGCTTTGTTTTCAGCATCTCCTTCTCCCTTTTCATCCCCCCCTTTTTACATTTTATTTGTTAGCAGTAGGAGAAACTAGGGCCTAAATGATAAATCAGAGGGAGCTAGCCCTTATCTAGAGACTCTCCCCTCCAGCTTTGCCAGTCCCACAGGTGAGAGGGGAGTTTCCATTGTTGCGTGTGGAAGGTAGGAGCTCAGCCTCCTGCCTCAGGTGCAATCCACTGCGTCAACAATAGGATAAAGATTTGTTGATGTTAGGAATCGTATTAGGATTGTATGTAGAAAAGCTCAAGTGAGGATTTGGAAGAGAATATGAGTAAGAATCTTGTAGAGCATGATCATAATGTGCATTATCATCTGAATCACTTACCATATATCTTTTAAAAATGCTATTAATATTTACCATTGTGCATAATCATACATTTTATGTTTCAATATGAATACATTTATTTAGGCTTCCTAAGCGACCTAGGGGATTAAATTGGGATGAGGGGTTCACCAACCACTTATTAGAGTTTGAGTGTTCAAGCCTTTGATGGAAAGCATCAGGGTCTTTACAAGGATTGATCAACATCCCCTATTAAATATCAACTTCATCCTATGTTTGCATTGTACCCTGACAGTTATATGGGTCCTCAAAATAGGGTTTCACCTCGAAACACTTTGCTAGAAGGTGCAAGACAACCCAAACATTGGATAATATAAAATACTAATGTTGGTTTTCCCATCCCAAAGGAAATCTCTAAAGTATATTAAAAAAATGGCTTGGTAAGGGTCAAATGTAGTACATATGAAAATGTTCAATTATAAGAGCAACAGTGTTTCCACGGTCCATGAAAATGTAGTGCGAATGCTTCTATATATAATTGTGTGAGAGTTTTTGGATTGACATTTCGGGTCACACTCTCTGAACCATCATCAGGGTGAGAATAAAATGATGGTTCATAGAGTGTGACCTGAAACGTCGATCCAAAAACTCTCACACAGTTACATCCACAAGTATTTTCACTACAAGTTCAATAATGTTGAGTAAAAACAATTTCATCTACCCCTCCTATAATGGGCAAACTTGAAATGAAACACATACTTAATTTTATTTGATTCAATAATGAATAAAAATAAAACATGTAATGAAATCACTAAGA
>JARHVA010002774.1:540000-650000 GCA_037957365.1 Torreya grandis | reverse complement strand
TATCTTGAGTAGAACGAGTTTCTTTATGATACACCACATGTTTAGTTTTAAAAATCATATAGTACACAGGTACTAGCTTGTCTCTCTGGATTCCTGTACCATCACTATCTACTCATCCATGAAGGTGTGGCCATTCCATAATGACATTTGTGTGGGGGATCAATGATCTATTATGTGTGTGAAAAATTTCTTGTATGATGCTCTTTTTCCCCATAATAGTACTTACTCGGAGACAACACTTGAGATTACCACAAATACTAGATTTCAAGCAACTTATGTTCCATGGAGCCATGCATATTATATATGTACATTGTATTGTATTTATTATTAAAACATTATCATGATGAGTTTTAATTAATTACTTATTGTACATTGATAGTAGTGGCTATAGGCATGTATCAGCCATGACTGGTAATTTGTAATTACTTTCTATATTCATATTATGATGTGTTTTTTAAGATGATAGTGATTAGAGATGTATGATCTAGTAAGATTTATTTATAGTTATTATACTTATATTATTTATATGATCATTGATTATTTTTTCATGGTATAATCTATTTAAAGTATATGTTGTTTAAATTAAAAAAAAGTATTGCATTTTTAGGTAGATCGTAGTCGGGATGTTACATGTGTATCAGAGCTACAAATTGAATTTTAGGACCTAATGAGTCCACTAAAATTTTAACAACCTTATATTGAAAAAAATGAGGATAGTTAAAGTTAGATTTTCTAGAGAGGGTCTATCAAATGTCAATGATAATAACCCTCTATTTGATCTTAGTTGATTTACCACTGAGCAAACAACAAAGATGGATCACATTATCATAGCTATGAATGAGACCAGTGACCAAATTATATCCCTAGATTAGGTAGTTTATTGCCATGAATAGGAAGAACATCAAGATGTACTTGAGGAACATCTCATTTAGTAGAAAAATCCATAAGATGCAATAATTTAGGTAGCTATAGAGTTGTCTCAAGACATGAAAAAGGTGAACCCAACTAAGTTTGATGTAACTATTTTGGGTGACAAAGTTGAAGCATGGATGATTGAAATGGAGTAGTTAAAGATTCAAAAATACTCTAAGGTCACTAAAGAAGTATGGGGAGCATACTAGTTGGATGGTGAGCCATCTATGTGGTAGGCCAATAAGAGGTTGGAAATGAATCATAACTTGACCACCACTACTTGGGATCAATTTATGATTTTTTCAAGTCATGGTGTCTTCCATGGCTTTATTTTGATCAAAATATCAAATTTTTTTAGAATTTGAAGTAGGGAGACTTATCAGTAAATAAGTACTAGGAACAGTTCACCAAACTTCTAAAGTATATACCTTAGTACTAAGGAGATGAGAGGTTCAAAATCAAAATTTTTATCATGGGATTGAGACCCTAAATTGGTGGATATGTGGATGTCCATGGACCTTCTATCATGGACCAGGTCATAGAGAAGGTAATGAAACATGAATAAAAGTTGAAATATCTTGTATAGGCTAGGGACAAGTTCAATAAAAACTTTAGAAATTATAAGTCAATGTTAAAAAATAAGAACTAGAAACAAAGAAGTGGAGACTCCAAAAAGTAGTTCAAAAGTCAAAATTCCAAAATCAATAACAATTTAGGCAATAAGAAATTGGGCAATGGTTCTAAAGGCAATTTCAAGGGAAACCAATATACTGATAGGAAATGACCACCTAGAGGTTGTTTCATTTGTGAATATGACCATTATGCTCTTTATTGTACTCAAGATAAGTTAAGGAATAAAGGTATTATTCCTTAGTAGGGTTGTTTTCAATAGTGTATTCATGCAAAAATTGATAATCGACAAGATGAATTTTGAGTATTACCCATAGAGATATCAAGTACTTTATTTAAACATCTAGTTTCCATTTTGATAAATACAGGGGATGAAGAATGTTTTATAGCTACTAAAATTCTTAGTAAGTTATTTATAAGAGCTAGAGTAATGGCAAATACATGTTAAGTACAATATAGGAATGACTCAAAAGTCATGGTTGATAAGTATTTAGTTGAAACAAAAATCAGGTTTCCCAAATTCATAATAGTAGTGGATATGTATGTAGAACCACCAAGGTCATATTATGTGATCTTAGGAGTTAATTGGCTTGTGAAACATATGCCCAAGGTTGATTGCTACCTAAAAAAGGTTGAGTGTCTAGATGATTTTGGAAACCAGACACAAATTTAGGGTGGGAAAAGAGAGTTGAGGCTTATGCCTATTTATGCTATGCAACTCAATAGGGATCAAGGAAAAAAGTCTCAAATATTTATCATCAACATAAATAAAATGGAATAACTTAAGGAATCATCTCTCAAAGATTATCCATTCCTTAGGAACTTTCATGATGTATTTTTGGAAGAATTACTAGGATTACATTTTAGACATGAGTTTGATTTCTCTATCAATATCATACCTAGATCAAAACCTCAATCTAAGGCACCATATAAGATGAAAACCATTGAGTTTTTTAAATTAAAGGCTAAAATCTAGGAATTATTATCTAAAGGGTTGATTAGGCCAAGTGTGTCATCATGGGGTGCATCAGTTATATCAAGAAGAAGGATGGTACTCTTTGACTTTGCATTGATTATAGAATGTTAAACAAGGCAACTATCAAAAATAGGTATATGATACCATGTATAGATGATTTTTTGATTAAATTCATGAAGAAATGGTACTTTATAAGATTGGTTTTAGAGTAAGATACCATCAATCAAGGATTAGACATGAGAATATTTTGAAGACAACATTCAAAACTTGATATGGGCACTATGAGTTCACAATGTTATCATTTAGGTTGAAAAATGGTCTGATAGCAATCATGAATTTCATGAACAGTGTGTTAAGAGATTATCTTGATCATTTTGTTTTGGTCTTTCTAGATTACATTCTTATATACTCTAAGAATGAAGATGAACACTTTCAGCATATTAATCTGGTTTTGTAATGGTTTAAAAAGCACAAACTATATGGCAAGTTGTCTAAGTACACATTTTTCTAAGAGAGAGTATAATATCTAGGACATTATCTATGTGGATGATATCTTAGTAGATCCAACAAAGATAAGAGCCATTATGGAATGGCCAGTGCCAAAGAATGTGCAAGAGGTAAGAAGTTTCATGGGATTAGCAAGCTCTTATGGGAAGTTCATTCTAATTTTTTCCAAGATAGCTAATCCAATTACTTCTTTGTAATATAAGAACCAAAGTTTTGTTTGGTCAGAGATGTGTGAAGTAACTTTTAAAGAATTGAAAATAAGGCTTACTTTAACACCAATATTAAGATTTCCTAACCTTAATGGTTAATTTTTAGTGATCACAAATGCATCATGGGTTGGACTAGGAGGAGTCCTTATGAAGGATGGTGTAGTGGTGGATTATGAATCATGAAAGCTAAAGCCTTATGAGGTAAATTATGCCCCTCATGACCTAGAACTTACAACAATTATGCATGCTTTGCAAGTTTGGTAGCATTAATTATTGGGAAAATCATTTGAGCTCAAGATGGATAATTTGGGACTCATGTACATCTTCACCCAATCAAATTTGAATGGATGTCAGAGACACTAGCTTGGATTCTTATCTAATTATGATTTTGATATCAACTATATCAAAGGCAAGGAAAATAGAGTAGTTAATGCCCTAAGTCATAGAAGGTACATAAAAATCATAACTACTATCAAGAATACTTTCAGGGATTGAGTGATTAAATTGTTACCAAGAGATGAATTATATGATCAAATTAGAAAAGTTTTGTCAAAGAATTCTCAAAATTTTTGATATAAAGGGTTTATATTAGAGAGTGATGGTATTTTGAATTATAATATAAGGATGTATATGCTAGATCAAGAGAATTTATAGAGCACAATGCTAAAAGAAATGTAGAATACCCCATATTCAGGACATCCAGGAGTTACCAAGCTCATGGCAGAGCTTATACCACTACAATTCTAGAAGGGAATCAAGAAACGTGTAGAAAAATATGTGTCATGTTGTCTGGAATGTCAATGAGTGAAAGATAAATATGTTCATTTGATTGGGTTGTTATATCCACATAATATACCAAAATGGAAGTGACAGGTGATCAATATGAACTTTGTCTAAGGTTTATTGATGTCATAAAATAAGCAAAATATGGTCTAGATAATAGTCGACAAAATAACTACGGTGGCTCATTTTATACTAGGCAATTTGATAGATGATGCACCTACTATAAAGAGGTTTGTAGAGGAAGTGTATCAGTTTCATGGATTTATTGATAAGATCATTTCAAATCATAATCCTAAGATGACTTCTAAATTTTGGGTAAATCTAAATTTAGCTTTGGGTATGCAACTAAATTTTAGCACTACATATCATCTAAAGACTAACGGTCAGACTGAGAGAGTTAATCAGGTGTTAGAAGATCTTATTTATATGTATTGCATGTAACAATAATACAAGTGGGAATACTAGCTTCCATTGGTTGATTTTTCATATAATAACTCATACCAATCAACCTTGAAGATGATACCATTTGAGACACTATATGAAAGAAGGTATAGGACACCAATCAGTTGAGACAAGTTAGAGGACAGGGTAGTCTTTGGACCTGAGATGCTTTCAAAAATGGAAGATCAAGTTAGATTAATTAGTAGAGATTGGTTGAGGCCAATGATAGGTAGAAGAGTTTATGATGATCTAAAGAGGGTAGATAGAAAGTTTTTAGTAGGTGATAAAGTGTTCTTATAGGTTAAGCTACAAAAGAGCTTGATTAAATTCAAAAAATTAGCAAAAGTGTCACCAAGATATGTGTGAACCTTCAAGGTGTTATAAGTGGTCAATCCTATAGAATATAGGCTTGTATTGACACCATACCTAGTTTTATAGCATAATGTCTTCCATATTTCTTATCTTAAAAAGTATATAGCTGATTCTATGCATGTGTTGGATTGGAATGCTTTGCAAGTTTGGGATCCTAGGATGGTCATGGTAGAACCAATCATAGTAACTGACACTTGTAATTTTTTTTTTATGTAATAGAGAGATGTCATAATGCAAGGTCATGTGAGACCAATACTCTGAGGATAGTGCTAATTGAGAGGACAATGATGAGTTCTACAGATGATTTCCACATTTATTTGCTTGATTTGATATCTATCTATATTATGATTTTTTTGTTGAATAATGCTTTTAATTTAGAACTTATGTTTGAATAAGAATCATTTAGGATGATGACTATCTTTAGGGAAGAAGGATGTTACATCCTGATTCGTCATTAAGCAAACTTACTTGATTATTCATGGATATTTATAGTTGACAAATTTGATTTGATATTTATTAACTAAGCTTTGAGATATATGCTATTATGGGATAGTTGGATATTGCTTAGGTTATATGATTACATTAATATGAGTTAGCTGTAGTGTATATGTTTACATTATGATCATGTTAATTTGTTATTTTAGTTATATTTTATGATGTATGCATATCATGAAGTTATGGTCTAACTACCTACTTGTTGTGACTTTTATACAAGAGAACTCATCCCTCAGAGCGTGATGGAGGGAGAGCATCATTAGAAAGGGTGACATAGATGGAGTTGTTGGGGGATGATAATTAAATTGGCTAGAACCCTGCACACACCACATTAGTAATACATGTTAGATGCATAGTGGAATGGTTCGCATAGTGTGTTTTGATATTGTTTGCATTAGATAGTTGTTTATACATGGTTGATAACATAATTTAATGGTTTTATGAAATTCATCTTGCATTATTTGCATGTATGACCATTAATGTTTTTAGAGATGTGATTTGCATAATTAGATTAAATTTGAGTTTATTGATTTAGGAATTTATCATTAAATCATCATGACATTTGAGATGCTAATTTAATTATAAAATATATGGAATCTTGAAAATTAGAAATAAAATAAATAAAATGTAATAATTTATAATTAAGAGGAAAAAGAGAATAAATTATTAAAATAAAAGAAAATAAAAATAATAAATAAAGAAAAACAAAAAAATAAAGGGAAAACTCTCAAAGGAGAAAAGCTACACCCTTTTCATGAGAATAGAATAAAAAGAATATATTCAAATAGAATAAAGTGAGGTGCACCATACAAAGGAGAGGAGTTCGAGAAAAAGAAGCACATGAATGTAGAGGGGAGACACATTTCGAGAGTTCTAGGTAGGCATTGCACTTAAATTCTATGTATTTGATGTGAATGAGCAAACTGTATGTATTGATATTCAAAAAATCTGAACTTGGCAATAAACTCAAGAAAACTATACAAAGACTCTGCTATAATGTGTGTGACGTTGTAAATTTAGAGGTCAATCTACCTAAGCTAGGAAAATTAAATATTTGGAATTGAATATATATTAATTCATATCAAGATACACACACACACACATATACATACTTGTATAGATCTATAGTGTGTATCAGAATAAATATTCTTGGTGCTTTAAAAAATGGATCAAACTATCTACCCAGGAAGGTATGATGATTAGAGAAGTATAGAAAAATACAACAAACCAATTGGAGGATTATGTAGAAATCTAAGTAGTTATTAGCATTTAACTAAATGTATATATACATTGAAATTAAATATGATTAAACATAAGAAGTGACTTGAAATTATAAGTATATAATATGTTAAAGCTAATGATAACCAACACACTAAGCCAAATACTACTGTATTAATTTACTATGAAATTGGATGGCTTATACATTTAGGTAAATTACACTATGAGTGGATAAAACAATACCTAATTAAATCAAATTTATATAATGGAACAATCTGATATTGTATATAAATAAACATTTGAAACTGTGCCATGCTTTATTACTTTTAAAGTAAACTCATTATATATATATAGATAAGCGATTTACATTGACATTAAATCAAATTAAACATATGCAACGATACCTATAGCATCTTTATGAACTCAACTAAAAATTTATGTAAATCTCTTTACCTTGATCTAGATATAATCAAATTTACCAAGTATTTATTGGTATGGATTTGATATTAAGTCATTAATATACTATACTACCATTTTATTAACTACATATTAGTTTACAGAATGTATTTTTCAACCACACTTCTTTTATCCATAGAAAAGCTAAGCAAATTATTTAGCAATAATGATGTAGGTTAATAAAAATAAGATTTTCCTAGCTCAAATATATCAATCCAATTTTAATATAGATTTTGGTTAGTATATGAATCAAATATAACTTAGCATATTCTTTATCATCTTATTATAAGTTTTATAGACATGTTATAGCTTATCATAGAAAGCATATGAAATACAATGTATATAATAGATGAATGGTATGTTGGAGAGTTGTCAGTGATGTCATGGAGGTGTCCAGGTGAGTGGATGAAGTGTCTTGATAATCTAAGTGTCAATGACAAAGTGTGCAGTGTGCTTGTCCTAGTATGCTTTAAGTAGGATTGGTTGATCTTTAGTTTTGGCATGGTTAGGGATGTTTAAGTATGAGTATGGTGATTTTAAGATGTGTGGGGGGTCCTATCATAGGTTAATGATGATTGGATATTTTGTGTAAGTGCATGGTATTCATGCGGTTCTTCATTATGTTCATCTTGGCATAGTTGGTTTTGTGATAGAAAAATCTAAGTAGGCATATTGATGACATTATATTTCACACATGTTAAAGTTTCAAGAGAAGATTAATATAAGGATGGACTATCCTATGTGAAGAGATCATATGATCCAAATTTTTAGGTCATGAGGTTGAGCGAAGAAAAAGTTATTAAGGTGCAAAGTTGGCTTCTTAGATAGAAGTTCACTAAGTTCCCATATTTAGCCAATTTTATGAAGGGAGATCTAGCAATGCATGTTTAATTATGTCATAGATCTACGATGTAAAATTAAGATAACTAGATAAAGATATAATGGTGCATGTTATAATTATTATATATCTAATGGTGAGCATGACACCTATCATATAGAGATCAAGGGTGAGTAGGTAAACTTGAGAGAAGAGGATTGTGTGAGCATTGTAGAGCGAAGGAAAGAAGAAAGGGCGTGTGCCCAATAGATGGGTTGTAGATAAAATAAGGATTGATGACTTTTTTTAAGACCTATAAGTCATATTTTTGATGTTAGAATAGTGTTCTTATAGGTTTGAATATTGAGGATGAGCGAAGAGGTCTAGAGTGATCTAAAAAGATGTTTTGGATGCCTTGAGTGTGAGAGAAAGATAGATGATGTCTATGTGAGCTTGGTGGTTGATTTGAGGGGTAAATCAGAGTGTGGAGTGTGTTTATGAAAATTTGGTCATGTTACTGAGGTTGTGATGGAATTGTTGCTGAGAAGTGTAGAGTGATCCATAATATGGTTTTGGATGTTTATGAGTGTGAAGGATAGAGAGTGTGTAGAGTTGAAGGGAGATGATATACTTTGTATCTCCATTAGATTGGTAGACAATTAGTGTTTATGAGATGTTCATATCATAGGTGTTGGGAGGGTGTTCAAAATCTAGGTCAAAAGGACTTGACCATCCTAGGTGCATGTGTTCCTTGTGAAATAAGTGTTTCACTAAATTCTGTTCAGAAGGACTTAACCATCCTAGGGGCAGGTGCTCCTTGTGGAATAGGTGTTTTACTAAATTCTAGTTAGAAGGACTTCACCATCCTATGGGTAGGTGATCCTTTCGAAATAAGTGTTTCACTAAAGTCTCATGTTTGCATACTTATTATAGGATAAGTAGTCCATGTGTTTGTAGGCTTGAGAGTGGTTTTTATTCCCCAAGAGGTTTTCCCATATGGATCTTGTGTTGTGTGTATGATCTTGCATTATCTCTTATTAATTTCTATAAGCATCTTTAATGCTTCATGAATGGTTATATTGAATGCTTAAGTATTTGAAGGGTTTGGAAATTAAATTGGATTTTTTGACACCACTGATTCACCCCACCTCAATGGTTTGTACTTCTAATGGTTGGTATCAAAGCAAGTCCTTTGGTAAAGGATTGATAGCTTGAAAGAGATCCAAGGTAAAATATGGGTAGCCATAAAATGTAATGAAGTTTTTACACTAAGTAAGCACTGATGTTTAATGGTTTCAATTATTCCTTTTGGAGTGAAAAAATAAGGACCTACATCGTGTACCTAGGGTTTGACACTTGGAAATCTATTAAAAATGGCTATTTTGCACCTATTATTCCTGTATCTAGTGGTACATATAAGAATTTGTTTGAGAGCGATTCTAAGGCAATGAATGTTATCACTTTGGTGTTTTAAATACTGAATACACCAAGGTAATCCATTGTATATCTACCAAGAAAATGTGGGATAAGTTGAAGACTATTTATGAAGGATATTAAAAGGTTAATTTGGCTAAATTATAGACTCATCAAAGATAATTTAAGAGTCTCAAGATGAGAAAAGAAGATTCTATGGTATCCTTTCTGTAAAGAGTTGATGGGATTATGAACATCATTAGAGGTCTTGGAGAGAATCTTAAAGAATCTACTATAGTTAAAAATGTATTAAGGTCTCTCTCTCTCTCTCTCAAGTTCGATTCTAAAGTATCTGCTGTAGAAGAAAGTCATGATCTTACTCAGTTGAAGATGGATGATTATATGGTATCCTTATTGCCTATGAGATGAGAGTAAATGATGATATAGCATCAAATAAGAAAGAAATATTAAAGATATAAATGAAGTAAAAGAAGAAGTTACAAGGTAATAAACTCAAGGAGGATGACACATCTGATATTAATGAAGATGAATTAATTACTTTGTTTACAAGGAAATTAAAAATAGGCTCAGGGAAATATAAGGGTAAATTACCCTTCAAATATTTCAATTGTGGAGAAGTAGGACACTTTGATAATAATTTCTCTCATAAACACAAGAAGAATGATGATGAAGACCAATATGAAGACAAAAAAACATACAAGTTTGATAAGAGGAAGAAAGGATTCAGAAAGTATGATAACAAAGAGAAGTCCTTCAAAAATAAGAAGAGTGTCTACACAAATAAATATTATAGCTCATCAGATGAGAGTGAAGATATTAACTTAGATTATGATCATGAAAATGATGGTCCTACTAAAGATGAATCCCTCTTCATGGCTGAGGAAAGAAGTTGCTTATATCAAAAGGAGTCTACTTGGAGTGATTTAGATGATGATAAAGATTAAGTGGACCGTGAGATTGAATTGGTGAATGCTCTTGAAGAATTGAAGATTGAGAAGAAGATTAACAAGAAGATAAAGTCTCAAATAAAGGACTATGAGGAGAAATTTAGTGTGGATGAAGTAAGAATGAATGAAGGCACCAAGGAGCATGAAGATATAGTCAAACATCTTAGTTGTCAATTGAAAATCCTATTTATAAGCCTAAAATCTAAAGAAGATCAATGTTCAAGGTATGTAATTGAAAATGAGTCATTAAAAGCTGAGTTTGAGAAGACATATAGTAAGATGAAGTCATTTTTTATTTTTGAAGAGATCTTAAGTGATCTAAACAATATTATAAGTGGTCAAAAACATGAAAGTGATAGAACTAGTCTTGGATACAAAGAAGAACTAGAAAATACAACTCAAGACAAGATGGAGACTAATTTAAATTAGACCTTGAAGGTTAACAATCAGTCAAATAATGAATATGCTGGCAGAGTGAAGACAAATCAAATTAGACAACCAAATGTCATGAGGTATGCAAGTTTCAATGGTTACTATTTTACTTGCAATTAGTTTGGGCATAGAGCTAGAGAATTCAAGAGACCTGTTAGAAATGAGTTTGTATGGAACTATGATGGGTGTCATCAGTTAAAAGGTGTGAATAAAGTTAAGTGCTTCAACTATTTTAATGAGGGAAATTTTACTAAGCATTGTCCAAATAAGGTAAGACACGATGAGTCTTCTTCAAAAGGAGTAGTTTATTTCAATTGTCAAAAGAATGGACATATTACAAGATTTTTTTCCAATTAGGAAAGGCAAGATAAACTTCTTGCAAAAGGTATGGTGTGCTTCAAATATCAAGAGAGAGGTCACATTACTAGATTCTGCAAGTAATGGCCTACAAGTTAAAATAGATTTAATCAGACTCCTAGAGTGTAACGAAGAAGGCAAGTTAACTCATGGAAACTAAATATGGTAAGTATGAGTCATGATGAATTTTTAAGTCCAAGTAATCTATTCTATATGGTGGAGTATGCTATAAAATTTAATGAGTGCCAACGGCTCTCATTATCTACTCATGTTGTGAATCAAGAGATCAAGCTCAAGGAGAAGACCAAGGTTTTGGTTGAGACTAGTTTTGAGGTGTGTATAGATTTAAGTGAACATATTGATGTTGCTGAGAAAGTTTCATGCAAAGAACATCAGTTGTCAATACCTAGTGATGAGGTTCCAAACTATAAGGAAGATTCTTCAGTTGAAAAGGTATGTCATGAATTTATGTTATCCCCATGTGTTGTCAATAGAGTCTTAGAAGAAAAGGATAATATTGTAGTGGATGAGAATGTTGCTTCTCTTAAGCCTAAGAAGAAGAATAATAATAAATATCAGTATTATATGACCAAGGAGGAGAAGGAATATGAGGAGTTGTGGGTAACTCTTGGTTTCACATTGTTCTAAGACATTATGAGTTAGGGTATCTCTATCTAGGTTTCAAAGAGACACTTAAAAATCAAGAGGAAGCATTTTGGATACCAATTGAGCTTTGGTTGATGTTTTATGACAAGAAAGGTCATGAGTAGATGTGTTTGGTTAAGGGGGAACAACAAGTTCATAAGTTTGCTTTAGATGTTGTGGTGAATTGTGTGTTCCAAGAGTATTCAGGGACTTTGTTCCTAAAGGTGAGTTATTATAAAATTTTGATAGATGGATTAGAAGGTAAAAAGGTAAATAATGGAGACTAGTATGATATGGTGTATAATAATAATGAGACTAAGTTCATTAAAAATGGTTTTAGATGTTTGTTTGGTCAATGAAAGTGTTTTACAATAATTTGTTTGAGTTGACCATTTTGGTTAGTGGTCTCTACCGAGAATGAGATTGAAGTGAAAATTTGATATTTTCAAGGTCTAAGAAATAAAGATTTGGGTGTTCTTAGTTGGAACAGGTATGTCCTGATGGAAGATATACTGTGGTGGTGTCAGAATGATGTCATTATATGTTTTTGCCTTTTTGGCATGTTGATAGCTGTGTATGCTTAGTCTGTAGGGTTATATTAAAGGCATCCAGGTGGAAAAGGAGGTTTTGTGAGTTGTTAAGATGTTTTTGTTGCATATAAAGGTGTGTTGACTCCATTCATATGTGTTATAGGTGATTTTAAGCTTTGAAGATCTTTTGAGTGAAAATTGAAGCTTTGTGTTTGCTCTCGAGTTTCCCTATTTATGCTTAAGGATATGAAGTTAAAAAACCATGGTATAGGACGTATGGGTTACAAAAACTATGGATGATCAAATCTTGGTCTATAAGTGTGTGATGGTTGTCTCCAAGTGTGGAAGAAGTTTTAGAGATGGGCCTCGACTAGAAGGAGGTTTGTTGACCCTATTTGTTTTAGAGTTTTGGGCTATGCTAGAAAAGTGGCTTGTATTATGAGTTGAGGTATTAGGATTATTAATATGTTGAATGGTCCAAATGGGTTGTCAAATCAAGCTTCACATAAATTTGAAGGTTTGTGGTTTTCAAAGTATTTAAGTTTTTTTCAAGATGGAGGCCTAATTGGCTAGTAGGTTTGTGAAACATGTTGTAAAAGATGAGCTAATTGATACAAATTAGTTTTATTGAGGGGGAATATGAGATTTATCTAGATATTAAGTTTTAGGTCTTGAAAGGTGTGTCTAATTAAATTTGTGGGTTCTTCAAGTTCCCAGTAGGGTTATAAGGAGTCTAGATAGGCCTAGTGTGAAGATTTGATGTTTTTTCTTAGTTTATACAAAAGAGAAATACATGAGTGTTTCAAGGTAATTTATTAGGTTGATTTAGAGCATGTTTCCTATTTGGTGAGTGTCATGAAGGTCTGTTAGTGATCCTTGAGGTGGCTTGAGAGAGAAGGCTAGTAAGCCTATGTGGTGGTTCTTCATGGTGGGTGGAGATCTGAAAATGATCAAGAGATGAAATGACTTAGATATCTTAGGGAGAGTCCCTATTAGATGTTTCTTGGTGATTTATATTATATTTTAGTGATTTTGTGTGTTATTTCTTTATTGGTTGCAATGCTTAGTTGAAGAGAGTGTTGGCATGTAGCAAGAGGAAGTTGTCAAGGCAACAAGAGGTAAGCTCAAGGTAAGGGAGAGTTTGTATCATATTTTTAAGGTGGTTATATCCTATTGATGGTATTTTTAAATCCTTAGGATTAGTCTGTTCCCACTTTGTCATTGTGTCAAAAGGTGAGAAGGTTCCTATTGTGAGAGTGATTGAAGAGAGAAAAGAAAGGTGAGATGTATGATGGGTGTTGACATAAATGACAAAGGGGGAGATTGTTGAAAAGTTTTTAGTGATGTCATGGAGGTGTCTAGATAATTAGATGAAGTGTCTTGATGATCTAAGTGTCAATGATAAAGTGTGTAGTGTGTTTGTCCTAGTATGCTTGAAGTAAGCTTGGTTAATCTTTAGTTTTAGCATGGTTAGGGATGTTTAGGGATGAGTATGGTGATTTGAGGATGTGTGAGGGGTCCTATCAGATGTTAAGGATGATTGGAGAGTGTGTTTAAGTGCATGTTATTCATCCAGTTATTCATTATGTTCATCTTGGCATAGTTAGTTTTATGATAGAAAAATCTAAGTAGGTATATTGATGACATTATATTTCACATGTGTGAAGGTTTTAGGAGTAAATTGATATAAGGATGGATTTTTCCATGAGCAGAGATCATATTTTCTAAATTTTAGGTCATGAGGTTGAGCAGAGCCAAAGTAATTAAGGTGTAAAACTGGCTTCTCAGACAAAAGTTCATTAAATTCCCATACTTGGCCAATTTTGTGAAGGGAGATCTAATGGTGCATGTTTAATCACATAACAGATCTACAAAACAAAATTAATCTAACCAAATAAATATCTAACAACATGAATTTTAATTTTTATAGATCTAACGATGAGTGTGAACCCTGTTAGATAGAGATCAATGGTGAGTGGGTGTTCGTATATATAGATCTATGATGTGTATTGAGTTAAAGAGGTCAAAGTTTATGCCATTTAAGTTTGTTAAAATAAAAGATAATTTTGAAGAGACTAATGGAGTGATTTTTTCCCAAATTTTTAGGAAGCAACAAGATGATAACAAGTGCTCGATGTTTAACAGTGAGCAAAGGTAAAGATAAAGCTACTTCTAAGAAGATTGACGATGCATATTTGGTCAAATTTTCTAGAGAACATGAGATGAGGTCAAAGTGCCAAATGTTTAACAAAGGTAAATACCAAGATAATTTCAAACTGATCAACATTGTGTATTTTATCAAAAAATATAAGGGCACAAGATGTTGCCAAAGTGTTCAAAGTTTAACCATGATCGTTGGCATTTGAATTTGTATAGGAAAGAACTAGTCTATAGTGTTTGAGACATAACCTTTGATATAACATGAATTCAAAGGTGTATTAATTTTTTTTATAAGACTTCAATGAACATCCATTGAATCTTTTTATAAGGTCCAAATTTTTGTACAATCAAAGTTATTGAGCTTCAAAGTTGACTGTGTGTTTGACCATGTTCTACAAGTGACATGAGAAGTATAATTAAGATGTTCTTGATGGTTTTTGGATGTTTCAAGGTGTTTTAGATATTGGAGAGTGTTTTATAATCAATGAGGATCATTTTTATGGATTTTTAAGGTTTGACCAATCCATATATAGTATTAAAAAATGCTTAGAAGTTGACTATTTGTTCGTTCAAGGTGTTTTTGTGTATAAGGTCAAAGATTGATCTATTTGGCTTTAGCAGAAGAGTGTAATGATGATTGTGATCATTTAAGGATGTCTAAGGGATCATGTGGAGTGGAACTATACATTTGGAAGTGGTCCTTTGTTTCTAATTTTCTTGTTAAAGTGCTAAAGGGGTAAATAGGTCTCCATGAGACCTATAAGGGCTATTAAGGCCTAAATTGAAAGGTGTAGCTACTTAAGTGTGACCCATGGATGCTATGAATAACTTATGTGGATTGTAATGAGATATTATTAGATGAATTAAGGGATAAGGAAATTATTATGTCCAACTAAGAATTTGATATTCATGAAAGCTCTATAAATAGTGAAATCAAAGATGATTTCTAGACTTGTAGACTTGAGAGAAGAGGATTGTGTGAGCATTGTAGAGTGAGTTAAAGAAGAAAGGGTGTGTGCCCAATGGATGAATTTTAGAGTAGATTAGGATTTATGATTATGTTTTTGATCTATAAGTCATATTTTTGATGTCAGAATAGTATTCTTGTAGGTTTAAAGATTGAGGATGAGCGAAGAGATCTAGAGTGATCCAAAAGGATGTTTTGGATGCCTTGAGTGTGAGAGAAGGATAGATGATGTCTATGTGATATTGGTGGTTGATATGAGAGGTAGATAAAAGTGTGGAATGTTTGTATGAAAATTTGGTCATGTTTTTGAAGTTGTGATAGAGTTGTTGCTAAGAAGTGTAGAGTGATCCAAAAGGTGGTTTTGGATGTTTATGAGTGTGAAGGCTAAAGAGAGTGTGTAGAGTTGAAAGGAATGGATATACATTGTATCTTCATCATATTGGTAGGAAATCAGTGTTTAGGAGATGTTCATATCATATATGTTGGGAGGATTCTCAACATCTAGGTCAGAAGGACTTGACCATCCTAGGGGCAAGTGCTCCTTGTGAAATAGGTGTTTCACTAAATTCTGGTCAGAAGGACTTGACCATCCTAGGGCAGGTGATCCTTATGGAATATGTGTTTCACTAAATTATGTTCAAATGGGCTTGACCATCCTAGGGGTAGGTTCTCCTTGTGGAACATGTGTTTCACTAAATTTTGTTTAGAAGGACTTGACTATCTTAAGGGCAGGTTCTCCTTGTGGAATAGGTGTTTCACTAAAGTCTCATGTTTGCACACTTATTATAGGACAAGTAGTATCTATGTGTTTTTAGGCTTGAGAGTGGGTTTTATTACCCAAGAGGGTTTCCCACATAGATATTGTGTTGTGTGAATGATCTTGCATCATCTATTGTTCATTGCTATAAACATCTTGAATGCTTCATGAATGTTGTATTGAATGTTTCAGTATTTGAAGGGTTTGGAAATTAAATTTGATTGTTTTCCACCATTGATTCATCCCCCCTCTTAGTGGTTTGTACCTCTAATATGGTAGTATGATTTATGAGGATATATATACTCTTATTTGTATATATAAATATTATAAATGTACTTTAGGATGTGTGTTTATATGAATGGACTTATACATGAGTATATATAAATATGAATAGAGTTCATGCAAAAGGGATCAACAAATAGATATTATAGTAAGATGTAGATAGTATACTTAACTTGATAAATGAAACTACGGATGTTGGGAAGTCATAACTAAATGGAAATTTGGTAGGGAAAAAAAAAACCTAAAAAAAGACTAAGATAATTTATTATTAATAATCCCAAAAATAATAAGACTTATAATTTATATACAATATATTTGATAGAATTGTTGTTGAAAAACCTCATCAAAACCTTATTTAGAAATATAAATGACTATAGGAATTTATATGCAGTAATTATTTATCATTAGAGAATGTGTGTAGTACATACTAATAGTAGATTAATTTGTACAGATGTATATGTATATATAATATGTATTGGTATATGGTGGTGGATGCCTATATATCTATTAACTATTATAAACTAATTCATGGACTTCAGAAGAGTATGACTCTAGTTATATATCTTCATAGACTCCTAAAACATGCTGAGATGTATAAATAAGGTATAATGTTAAAAAAAATGTAATTAGGATTATGAGACTTTATCTCTTGAAATTATTATAATTAGTCATTTCCATATAAGATTATGTTTTCATTAATTTATAACTACTTTATTGTGACTAGTTGTGGTATTTAGTAGTTGGGCTTAAGAACACCAGACTATGATAATATGGGTTATCATAGCATGCAATATATTTGGAAACTACTTATAATAATTATAAAATTTAGTTAGATGTATATTATACCTAGATGGTATAAACTGTAGTTATTATTTCTATTATTTATGAGATAGGGGAAAGTGCATGGAGTTAGGGAATAATTTTGTGGACATTTTACGTAATGCGAAAATGTTAATAATTAACAATATTATGTTATTTAATTAATGCAACTATATTATTTAATTAACGTGATCAAATTATTTAAATTATGGATTGGTAATTACTGATCCATAATGTGATCATGTTAATGTATAATGTGATTGCATTAATGTATAATGTGATCACATTAATATATAACACGATCATGTTATTGTAAAATAAAAACATGATGGCGTTACTATTATTTTTCACATTTAAACAAATAGAGAGATTTTTTTTTAACATGTAACACAATCATTTTATTGATAACACAATCACATTCCTATTATTTTACACATAAAAGCATGTGGGAGTTGCACATGAAGGCAACTTTGGATAGAAGCTTATATTTAATACTCTAAATGTTAAGTGTAAGAAAATTAAATTTATTTTAGTAAATATAAGAAATTAGGGTCACTCAGTATCTGATAGAGTTGGTCTCACAACTACATTCCTTATGATGTGGAAAATAGTTTTTCAAAATCCAATCAGGTTAGTACTTAGGTATTTTCAGGGTCCAAGTATTAAACTTAGGGATTTTAGGACATAATTTTTGCAATCAATGTCCATTTTTGGTAAACATATAGTCATTTTTTAAGTTTATGTGCCTTCTAGATTTATTCTTATCATTTCTAAGAGTCTTAGGTTTGTCAAAGTTGAAGTTTTCAAACCAATCACTTTGAATTTGATTTAAAGTGGTGTGATTTGGGAAGCATAGGTCACATTGATGACCTACACACATCAAATAACCACTTTGTGTTAACTTCACTTTTTCATCATCCCTACCTCTTCCCTAATCACTTCTTACTCATGCATCATCACCACTAATCACTCTCTCATAATTATTAATTGTCCCTAATGACTCCCTCATTGAACCTCACTATCCCTAATCATCTCTAATCACTCCCTCATCATCCTTAATTACTCCCTCATTAACCCTCACTATCTTTCATCTTGCCTAATCACTCACTCCTCATCCCTCATCATCCCTCATCACTCCCTCATTGACCATCACCATCCCTCATCATCTTTAATCACTCCCTCATCATCCCTCATCTCTCCTTGATTGGATCTCACCATCCCTCATCATCCCTAATCACTCCCTCATTGGCTCTCACCATCCCTAATCACAACTTCATTATACCTAAACACTCCCTCATCAACCCTCATTAGCTCTCACCATCCCTAATCACCACAACATCATCCTTAGTCACTTCTTAATTGGATTTCACCATCCCTAATGATCTCTTCATCATCCCTAATCACTCCCTCCTTATCCCTCATCATCCCTAATCACTCCCTTATTGACCCTCACCATTCCTCATCATTTATAATCACTCCCTCATATCCCTAATCACTCCCTAATTAACCCTCACCATCCCTCATTATACCTAATCACTACTTCATCATACCTCATCATCTATAATCACTTATTCCTCATCCCTCATTGCCTTTAATCACTCTCTCATTAATCCTCACCATCCCTCATTGACCCTCATCATCCCTCATCATGCCTATTGACTCCCTCATCATCTCTATTCAATTCCTCCTCATCCCTCATCCTTAATCACTCCATCCAATACCTTGATAGTGGTATTTTGTTAGGGTATAACAATGTTAGGAGTTAAAAGTGGAGAGTTGAGTGCTAGAATAATATATAAATATGTGGAGGCAAATTTGAAACATAAATATTTAAAACCTATGATAAAATATGGGCCTATTATAAATGATGTAATTCACAATTAAAAATATGCTAGAGAAAGAGAAGCTAGTAAAACCACCATAACATCAAAATGGGTAGTAAATACATGAGGATCACCAAGATATGTGATTTATTGAAACCAATCAATTGCTTTCCATATGAGGAAATTTTTTGATCTGATTAATTATATTGAAGGCCTTCTATTTATATGTCTATTGATTGAGTCATCATACCAGAGAGTGGAAAATAATTTTTAAATGATTAGAATAAGTAGGCCAAGATTGGAAATTGATGCTTAATTCATAAATTCAATATTCAATCCAATGAAGTGTGTCACACTATGAGCTCTACTTGCACATCTTGAGAAGTGGGTAAAAGTTATCTAAAATTATAAAAAGGTAAGTAAACAATAGATTATGAACGCAATGATATGGTCGGTAATAAAAATATCTCTACTTACCCCAATAAGAAATTATATGAATTAAAAATATTATTTCATTAATAAATGTAGATCAATGGTGAGCTAATACACTTAATCATTTCCAATGGAAGCCATAAAATTTAATTTCTCCTAAAGCATACTTTCAAAAATTAAATTTGAAATTTATACATCATCCATAACCATACATTAGTGTATGGTCTAGTGTTGGCCTTGAGAAATGGATCACCTAGTAGTGTCACTTGTTGTACAAAATCAAAATTTTTAAATATGCAATCCTTTGTGACATATCACCATTAGATGTGTGTGATGTTTTACATGTGGTCAATCATATATTTACCATTATGCATTTTATGTTAACTCATGTAATGAATTCATTCATTTTAAGATGTTGAATGACATCCTTAAGCCTTTTACCTATGTCATTTTTTTAATCTACCTTGTTGACATATTAATATTTAGAAAACATGGGATGAACATCTACACCATGCTGAAATAGTGTTTCACATTTTTTAGAAACATATTTTTATGATAACATGAATACATATTCATTTTTCATGCAAGAGATAACATATTTGGGTCACAATACACATACAAGGAGTGCATGTGTGAACTTGACCAAGATTAAAGTCATACAAGAATGGGAAACACTAAATAACTTTACATCTGATTCTAATCTTCTTAAAATTAGAAAATTATACAAGATATTTGTGTTTAATTTTTATCTTTTGAACTAAACTACCAAAGGTGAAACTGAATAAAGTTTCATCTAGTCAGTTGTACAATAAAGATAATTTGATGAACTAAAATTTAGACTCTATTTTGTGTTAGTACTTATGTTAATTGATCATAAATTTGGAAGATCATCCAATTCATTCAGTAATAAAATTGACTATCACAAATGGGTATTGACAACACAAGTCTTAGAAAAGAGTTAATTTTTATTATAATGGATTAAACAATAAATGATTGGAATCAAAGATATCTTTAGAGTATATACTTACATCAGATGATGGGGGAATGATTAGGGATGATGAGGGATGGTGAGGGTCTATGAGGGAGTGATGAGTGATGATGATGGATGAAGAAAGATTGATTAAGGATTATGAGGGATGAGGAGGGAGTGATTAAGGATGATGAGATATGGTGATAATCAATGAAAGAGTGATTAGGGATGATAAGATTGAATGATTAGAGATGATAAGAGGTAATGAAGGCTAATGAGGGAATGATTATGGATGAGGAGGGAATGAATAGGGATGAGGAAGAGATTAGGGATGATGAGTGATGAGGAAAGAGTGATTAAAGATGATGAAGGATGAGGAGGGAATGATTAGGGATGATGAGAGATAGTGAGGGTCAATGAAAGAGTGATTTTAGATGACAAGGGAGTGATTAGAGATGACTAGGGATTATGAGAGTCAATGAGGGAGTGATTAGGGACAATGATGAATGATGAAAGAGTGATTAGGGATAATGATGGATGAGTAAGAAGTGATCAAGGATGAGGAAGGGATGATGAACAAGTGAAATTAAAACAAAGTAGTCATTTGATGTGTGTAGGTCATCAATATGACCTACACTACCCTAATCACACCACTCTAGATCAAGTACAAAGTGATTAGTTTTCAAACTTCAATTTTAATAAACTTATGACTCCTATAAATGCTAAGAATCAATTTGGAAGACACAAAAACCTAAAAAATGACTATATGTTTACCAAAGATAGACATCAATTGTAAAAGTTATCTACTAAAATCCCAAGGTTTAATACCTAAACCCTAAAAATGTCTAAGTACTAAGCAGATTGGATTTAAAAAAAATATTTTCTACATCTTAAGGAATGAAGCTATGAGACCAACTATATTAGATGCTGAGTGACCCTAATTTACTATGGATGATGAGGGACAATGAAAGACAAGGAGGGAGTGATTAGGAATGTTGAGGGATAGTGAGGGTTAATGGAGTAATCATGGATGATGGAGTGATTAGAGATGACTAGGGATAGTGAGGTTTAATGAGGTAGTGATTAGCGACAATGAAGAATAATGAGAGAGTGATTAGAGGTGATGAGGCATGAGTAAGAAGTGATCAAGGATGAGGAAGGGATGATGAATAAGTGAAATTAACATAAAATAGTTGTTTGATGTGTGTAAGTCATAAATATGACCTATGCTACCCTAATCACATCAATTTGCATTAATTTAAAAGTGAGTGGTTTGAAAACTTCAATTTTGACAAACTTAAGACTCCTAGAAATGCTAGGAATCAATTTGAAAGGCACAAAAACTTAAAAAATGACTATATGTTTACAAAAAATGGACATCATTTGCAAGAAATATGTCCTAAAATCCCTAGGTTTTATACTTAGACCCTGAAAATGCCTAAGTACTAATCTGATTGGATTTTGAAAAACTATTTTTCACATCATGAAGCATGCAACTGTGAGACCAACTCTATCAGATGTTGAGTGACTCTAATTTCTTATATTTATTAAAATAAATTTAAAGTATAAGAAAATAAATTTATTATACTTAACATTTAGAGTAGTAAATACAAACTTCTAGCCAAAGTTGCTTTTATGTGCAACTCCCACATGTTTTAGGGTGTTGAGAATAGATAACATGATCATGTTATTAAGTAACACAATCATGTTATTAATGCAATCATATTATTAAGTAACATGATCACGTTATTAAGTAACACAATCACATTATTAAGTAACGTGATCATGTTATTAAGTAACATGATCATGTTATTAAGTAATGTGATCACATTATTAACTAACATTATCATGCTATTAATACGATTGCATGTTTGAATTTGAATTCAATTCCCATGCCTTTTGGCTTAGGAATGGTTTGTATTCCTAAGAAAAAGGCTTGGATTGTCAATGTACAATCAAGTTTTGAAATATATGAAAATAAACAACAAATTTCAACTTTGATTATCAAATACACTAATAATTTCAATGTAAAAATTCAAAAACTTGATACCGTCATGATGAGCACACTCTCATCTTTTCAAAAATATGATTTATATATATTTTTAGACTAATTTAAAGTTTCAAACTATGTTGATTTCTAACTATGCCTTTTTTAGGCCACTACATGCCGCAAACATACATGCCTATACATGTTCATGTAATTTGTCTTTCATTGATCCAAGTGAAAAACAAATTATATGGTGACCAAGTAGGCCTAATTTTACACACATTAAAAAAATGATTTTTATTTTTTCTAAGGTAGTTAGGCATGTCGCACGGATGATTATCCATTTCTTTGTTAGTTTTAGGACCTATTTACTTGCAAAATTCATAAAAAATGTATTCATTAAAAAATATAAAAAAATATAGGTGACCTACTATAAGATATTATCTAAATTTTCTCTAAAGGGTTTCAAATAATATTAAATGCTGTTAAAAAAATGATGTGTGTCATGGTCATCTATCTACTATGTTTTCTAAAAAAATAGGAGTTTCTCTTCAAATTTTAGATGTTTGACCTAGTTATAATTAACCATTTCAATTTTTTTAGTGTTTAAGAAACTAGACTCAAAATGCTACCTTTCATGTTCTTACACCATCTTCAAATTTAGAGTGTAGATATCTCAAATTATCTATAGAAGTTCAAATTTATAAAATTTCATAAAAATCATGTCCACGGGCATACCACTTTTTATCCCCCAACTTTGTGCATTTACCCATAGATAATATTGTGAGATTCATTCATACGCTTGATAGAATAAATGTATGTATTTATATTGATCCATTGCTTAGCATGTTTTATGGTTTCTAGTAGGACTTAATATGTACAAATTTTATTGCTTATACTATGTTAATTAAATATCAGTTTATTGATACTGAGTAAGTAGTCAGATGAATTTTACTAGCTTATTAGCATCACAATGCTAGATGAAGATAATTTGATCAAGTGGTGTGTATGAATTTGATTGATTCTTAGGTCATTAATTATTTGAAATTTTAGCCAAAGTAATATTAAGTGAGACATTATCATTTCATGAGTATGATTTATATGTTTGTGTGATATCTTGAGTATAATAGGTTTCTTTATGATACACCACATGTTTAATTTTATAAATCATACAACACATGGGTACTAGCTTGTCTCTCTGTATTCCCGTGCCTTCACTATCTATTCATCCGTGAAGGGAGGGCCATTCTCTAATGGGATTCGTAAAAGAGATCGATGTTTTGTGGTTGGTATTAAAAAGTGCTTGGATGATGCTCTCCCTCCCCGCAACAGTACTTACTTGGAGATGACACTTGAGATTACCACATATACTAAAATCTGGGGAACTTATGCTCTGTGGAGCCATGTATCTTATATATGTACATTGTATTGTATTTATTAAATTGAAACATTATCATAATGAGTTGTAGTTACTTATTATACATTGATATCAGTGACTATAGGCATGTATCAATTGTGGATGGTTAAATGTAATTATTTCCTATATTCTTATTATGATGTGTTTCTTATCATGATAGTGATTAGGCATGTATGATGTAGTATGTTTCATTTACAATTATTGTACTTAACCTATTTTATATGATCATTGATTAGATTCTCATGGTGTAATCTATTTAAAGTATATGTTGTTTAAATAAAAAAATAATTTTCATGTATTTATAGGTAGATCTTAGTGGGAATGTTACATCTTTAGTGTTGTAATGAATAAAAACCTAATACAATGTTGTAATTCAACATAACAACTTCAAAAGAATTATAGAGCTTCATGAGAAATTGTGGTTTATAAGAAACATTGAAATAACATTAGGAACCCATTTTTAAATTCATATCTTACCATAAAATTATAGTTTTATGTAAAAAAGTACAAAAATGCCACAGTGCTTCCTAACATGTCACAATTTATAGGAAACATCTTATCAACATTCTAAACTCATCTACTAAAACAAAACATGCTACACTATATCTTATCCATAGTATGTCTTTAGGCTGACAATTATTTGAAGGTTCACACGATTAATAAGTCATACTAATATTTCTTTGGGTTCACTGTTACACTGAATAAGATTTCCTCAACATATAATTATAGTTTTATTGTGTGTTGTCAATCTCCACAAAAAAATATTCTTCTCACCCTAATTGGGCAAGAAAATTTGAAAACTCAAAGGAAAAAATATGTATCAGAGCCTACAATAAATTAGAGAATATTCAAATTGACTTGATATATGTCATGTCTTTAGAGAGTAACAATACAACAAAAAGTCTCAATAACTGGAATAGTTTGAATATGGTGTGTATTTAAAAATATATTTGTATAATTCAAATGAATGTTGTATCGATATTTTGATTTTCTTTAGAATGTTTTTAAGTGTTCAACTATTTTTCTATAGAATGCTTAATGTACCTCTTGATTGCTTATTGATAAATACCTTTGAATGCATGTGTATTTATAGAAAAAATGAATTGAAATTAGAACCCTATTGATATTTAAACTGACATCTAATGATCAAAAAAGTAAAAAAAGAGGAACAAGGGTCATATAGATAAGCGTTGAAAGGGATCACATAAACAAGCCCAAGAGCGTATTAATGCTCTACACAATGTACACAAAATTGGGATGTTATGGATATAAAGGCCGAGCTGGAGGATAAGGGGTAAGAGAGAAGGAGATATCTGAAAAGTGTTGGGAAAGGTGTAAGGAGCATAAAAAATTGATAAATATACCAATAAAACCTAATTTAAACAAATAATCAATAAATACACTAACATCTTAAATTCATATAATTAATTAATAATAAATACATGTGAATATATTTAAATGTGTAAAATAAACCATTTGCTTCATATAAAAGTTATTTTTAATTATCTTGCCTTTATTAATTATTTTATGTAAATTAATACAAACTTTTTCTACGGGATCATCGAATTATCCATGATACAAACACGTACGAAGGTTACGTAGAATTATTAAAGATAATAATATTAATAGTATAATTGCCACGGGAGGATGTTTTTGAATTTCATTTTAAGTTCTATATAAACTTTATAATTTTACTTTACTTATAATGGTCAAATTAAGACATTATGGTATCTCTGAATTGACTTCCATAACCATTTTATTTATGATAAATCGAAATGCATGTTTAGATTTATGTCAACAAACAAGAAGAAAACAAATAAGTCATGGTTTCACTGTTATGACATTAGTGTCTACTCTGGGCTTATTCTCTGAAATATTTATTATGCAAACATCTGAGATTTGTAAGGTGGATGAAGGTGATGATCTCCATTGGATTTATCATGGCTTTTTGTCATGATAAACAATTTTAAAATGTTTAGTCCACATATGTTGTCCCCTTGAAGTCCATGATTGAAATCCGATTTACTTATTAGAAGTAGCTCAATCACCTTCATTTTCACCATTATTTAATATTTATTATGTTTTAGATTAATTTTATCTATATCACATTGAAGTTTATTTATTTAATTATAAGATTTGTTTTTATAATTAATTGTATATATATATATTTGAGGTTTTATCGGCAAAGGTTGCTGTAGCTGCTAGCATAGATGATGCGATATCTATTGTTGCTGCAAGGGATACCTTGGTAGAGGACCTACGTCCTTCCTTTGTGGAAATGGCATCCAGGAGGCTTCTCCATCAGAATTCAACACCAGCTAAAACTTGCCCCACTCTTGTTTTTGAAGAGAAGTTGGCAACCATCGAACGCAAGGAAGAACAATTGTCAAACCTTGGAATGATCTGTCAGTTCACAAGGTTTTGGCCAAAACTGTAGCAACTCAACGAATGGTATTGCAGCAATGGCAGGATATGGTTACAAGAATGATTCAAATTTGTTCATGTGCAAAAGGTATATTTATTATGATTTTTAATAATATTGAAGACAAGCTTGCTATTTTTAGTAATGAATTTCAGTGGGAATGGGGAGATCATGTGCTTATGATGCAACCATGACACTCTGATTTTAACCCATATACAATTTTTTTAATTTGAAACTCATTTGGATTAGGCTTCTGAATTTTCTGCTGCAATTTTGGGAGTATGATGTTTTAGCAAGCATAGCAGAATCCATTGGAGAATTTTGGAGTGTTGACCCAAAAACCCTGAAAGGGTTTCACTCAACCTATGCCAAGATCTTAGTGAATGTGGATATTACTAAAGAATTGCGTGCTCAAGTAGAGCTTAAAGTCAGGGACAAAATCTAGATGCAGCATGTTGACTATGAAGGTCTTCCATTCAGATGCCGCAGATGCTTCCAAATTGGACACTTGGTAAATGAATGTTTGGCTCTAAAAACTACAAAGAGAAACTCTTGGTGGAAAAAGGATGGCCTTGAATATTTTGTAGTGCAACCCATATTTGAATGAGATGAAAGTAGCCTAGCTCCTCTCTTGGTTCCGGTTGTGGATTCAAGGATATAATTAGAGTATGGGCAAAAATCAACCCAAGTTCAAGAGGAAATATTGAGGGTTCAATCAGAGCATGGGCAGAAATCAAATTCAAAAATCTTTGATGTGAAGAATATTCCTTTGGCCTACGAAGCATCTCTGAAATTGCAATCCTCCGTTTGAGAAATTATAGTGATATCAAACACCATCCTTGAAAGGCACACTGGGGGAGGTAGAGATTGGACTTTGGTGAGTAATAAAAAAGGTAACCAAAGGAAAAAAAAATGACTCATTTGAAAATGACTCTTGTTAGTAGGTATTATAACCTTTCTAGGTTCTCGGTCTTTTAGTGTGCAGGTGGCTGAGTCTTTTTGTTTGACCTTTCTTGTTCCACCTATCTTTGAAGGTAGGCTTGCTTGATTTGTTTGGTTTTACTGTGGGAAATGCTCCTTGGAATCCCCTTTTTTCTTTGGGGTCTTTGTTTGGCTGGTTGTTAATGGATTTCTAATGGTTTTATGATTTTTGCATTTGTACTTGCAAGCTGATTCTGTAATATTTTTCTTTTTGCGCTAAGAGTCTTAATAAAAACCCTGTATTAATCTAAAAAAATTATGAATATAATTATAATAAAAAAATAATTAATTGATATTCATGATTTTTAATATAATTATATATATATATATATATATATATATAAATATAAATATAAATATAAATATAAATAAATTAATAAAAAATATATTTCATTTTCTATTGTATATAAATCACATGTTTTTATATTTTTTAAGTTTAAAAAAATATTATATAACTTCACTAACCAATTTTATTATATAATTTATCTAAATTAATTCATAATTTTATTATTTAATTCATTCAAATTGATTCATAATTTAATAATCATACTTTCCATTTCAAAACTAACAATCTCTTTAAATGAAATATATACTCAATTTTCTTGGTGAATAACGTACAATATTACCAAAATTTTATCATTAATTTTGTTTTAATAAAAATCTTCCTAAATATTCCAATAACTTATCATTTATCTATTTTTTTTTCCTAACCCTTTTTAACTAGAATACAAAGAGAGTTGAGCTTAATAGTTAGAACATCCACGTCAACTTAGTTTATAGCAAATATGTTTATATATATATATATATATATATATATATAACATTTTAAAACTTCACTTTAATGGGTAAAACTTCACTTTAATGGGTAACAAGTCAACATTTACTAGGAGGATATTATAGGGTTTAGAATTATAAGAGAATGATTTATGTTAATAGGGTTTTGAATATTTTTTCCCTCCCAATTTAATTATTTTTTTTAAAAAATTTATAGGAGGCCTTTTATTTTGTATTTTTTAAAAAATAATATTGAATTATATTTTAATTGCATTTAAAATTTAAAATTAGGTATATATATAAAAAGGAATAATTTTTTACATAAATATTAAAATAGATTGAAAGATATATTATTTTTTTATATTTTAGAAATATAATTTTATTTTTTATTAATATTTATTATGAAAATAAATTTATTTTTAAAATATTTTTTAATATTTTTTTAAAAATTAAAATATTAATAATTTTATATACCTTTAATAAAAATAAATAAATAATATTAATATATGAATAATAATATAATCTAATTAATAACTTATTTCATATTTAATCTTCATTTAATTTAAATATTAATATTCATAAAAAAATCAAAATTAATTAATGAAACTAAATAATATATCACATATATTATTATCGCATTGTCAAATATTTATAAAAATAAAAAAAAATCTCATATATTTTCATTACTTTTCTTAATCTCATTTTTTTAAGATGAAAAACCAACATTCTCATTGAAATTTCTAATCATTATTTTAACAAATATCTTAACATAACTCTTAAAAACATATTTTTTTTTCCAATTTTTAATCAATGAAAGTCGTCATCGTCATCGTCGTCGTCGTCGTCGTCATCATCATCATCATCATCATCATCATCATCATCATCATCATCATCATCATCATCATCATCATCATCATCATCATCATCATCATCATCATCATCATCATCATCATCATCATCATCATCATCATCATCATCATCATCAAAGGATTTATATAACATTGTTGATTATTATTATTATATATTTTTTTATATTTGAGAAAGAATTTATATGATATTATTGATTATTTTTTATATAATATTAATCAATTTGATAATTATTAAATTTATTATATATTTTTAATTTATAAATAACTCATTCAATTTAATACATTTTGAAATGATCAATTAAACTAAATATATATTTATCTATACATTTAAAAATATTTAAAAATTTAATATATATTTTTAATTTATAAATAATTCATTTCATTTAAAACACTTTAAAATGATCAATTAAGCAAAATGTATATTCATCTATACATTTAGAAACATTTAGAAGTCCAATTCAGAAAATTGAATACTTAATTAGAGATTTGTAACACAACATTTTTTTTTCTTTTGGTTGAGTCATTTAATTGTTGAGTGATACCTTTTAGATTTGAAAGTTTGAGGTTGATATTGAAAGTTGAGGGATATTTATAAAATGTAAGATTATACATGTATGTTTATAATTGAACAATAACTAAAATATTATTAGTAATAAAAGTTATTATACTTTTGAGATTTTTTGAAAATTAATTATTAGTTAAATAAAGTAAAAAGATTAAAGGGATGGTTGAATAAGTAGTAGACACAGTTTTTGTATGCACTTATTAATATATTTAAATAAGGTAAGTTAATTTAATATAAAATATAAAATTTAATATAAATTAGAATTATATTTTAAGGTACACATTATATTATATAAAGTATATATTATAGGTTATATTTGATTTAATGGACCCAAGACATTTGATAGAACATGATGCATACCAAAAAAAGTAGTGGTAAGTGAAAATAAGTAGTGTTATAGGTATTTGATACTAGAATAACTATGGTATTCTAGAAACACTTCAAGAGCCCTATGGTATCTTTCAGATCATTAGAATATTAATATAAGCTACCTTAAAGTATTATTTAGTGATGCAAAACCTAAAACTTGATATGGATATGTAATTCAATGTAGATCCATAAAAAAAATATTATAGAGCTCCATGATAACTTGTAGTTTGCAAGAAACTTGGAAATAACCTTAGGAACTCAAATGTCAAATCAAATCTTGTCATGTAGTTGTAGTTTTATGTTTAAAAATGTAAAAAAAAATGCTACAATGCTCTCTCATATCTCATGATTTGCAGGAAACATCTTGTGAGCATTATAAAGTCATCTACCAAAATAAAACATTTTGCACTGTTGTGATTTTTTCATAAATTATAAAATATGTTATAGGTTTTTGCAACATCTTATGGTTTATAGGCAACATGTTGATTATATTCCAAGTCCATCTATAAAATTAGAATATGGTGTAATTTTATGATTTTTGCAGAATCTCCTTAAACCGTGAAATATCTATATGGATGTTTTGGCAAGGTGCAACCTGTCCAGTGTCAAATATGAAGTTCACAGTGAGCCAACCTATTTTTCAATGTTTCAAGTAATAAGATAATGAAACTACATTATTTAAGGTTATATAGTAGTTGGAAGAAGGATCCATCCCAATTACTTAACAATTCTTGTTAATATGGGCGACATTAGTAAAAATATCTGAGTTGATACCACATCCCATGGTGATGTGTTATGGAATGTATAATGATATATTATGGAACTTGTGATGTGTTATAAAACATGTGATGTGTTATGAAAATTTGGAATGTATTGTGCATGTAATTATTATGGTGTATAGTGATGTTTTATAAGCATCTAATGATTATGGAATTAGTGGGAAGTTGAGCTAGCTGAGAGCATTAATGTAAGTAGGTGGATCATGTATCTATAAAGACACATAAATACACTTGTGAAAGATGTTTGCATTAGATAGATAGAGTTTGATAGATTTATCAACAAACTAGGAGAGTTAGATTTGAAAGTAAAATAATTTAAATCATCTCATTGATATTTTTGTAGGGCTACATTTGTAATGTATATAACAATACTATACAGGGTGCATATGTAATTTTATCATTTGAACTCAATAAAAGAACTATTATTTTTGTTGTTACATTCTATTTACATGCACAAGTGTAAAAGTCAACCATTTATTTTTGTTGAATCTATGGCTTACATGGTCTAAGATCATCCTTAACTAGATAACCTAACTATAAATATATCGTTTGGTATCATAACATGTTATCCTTGTAAAGTAATCACATGATAAAATGTATGTTTTCCACATTTATGTGTGTGGTTAATAATCAGTGAAGACATATTATAGAAAATGATGGGTATAATTTGTGGCATTTTTAATTTTTATTTCAATAAAATGGAACACAAATGGGGTATTACTGAAAGAGTGTTGAGAGTGCCCAAACTTGCAAACTTGGTTGAATTAATGAGAAATATGCATGCCCATTTAGAGGCTATGGAAAATGAAAAATTATAAGGAGTTGTGATAGATGATGAGAACAATAATGAATTTATAAAAGGAGCATCTAAATTTTAAAATTAAGAATAGTAGGTTGATGAGCTAAAATATATATTCCTATGCATAATCATAAGGATGCATAATAAGCCAAAGTTAGACACTACTAGTTATTAAACACTTAGTCCATCTCATAAAATTAATGCGTAAATTTTAAACTATTAAACACTCCTAGCTATTAAACATGAAGTTGGGCACTCCTAGCTATTAAACACTTAGTCATGGTGTAAGGATGTGTATATCTCAATTTACATGCATAGTCAAGTCCTGAAAGTGCCTTCATTGTGTAGACCAAGTCCATGTGAGAAATTTTTGTTATTAACACTTAATCCAAAAATTGGATTTTGTGATTCAAAAATGTCAAATCTGAGAACCCTCAAAAGTGTGAAATGGTCTACAGTCTATTTTTTTGACCCACGATTGGTTTTTCATAAATAAATTTTAAACTATGACTCCATTTTGTGAATTTTTTACAATACCAAGAAATTTGTTCTATCCCAAATTCCATGATGTATTTAATTTGGGAAATTTTATGTCATTTAAAATTTGTTCACATTTTCCTTTAATGTTTTGCTAAAGTGATTTTAATTGAAATGTGACACAACAATTTGAGGAAAAAGGAGAGTGGGTAAATGCATTAATGGATCCAACCCATTTTGGATGGAAATGGCATCCCCCTTTGGATCTTGGATTTGATATATATGGGATTGTCAAAGACAAAGAAAAAGGTAGCTCATTTGTGTTTGCTGCTAGGGTAGAGGACCATACATCATTTTTTATGCATTTCTAAATTTTTAGATATAATTTTATGGTGGGAAATATTTTTCTAAACATTGATTTGTAGCTCAACTTGTAATAAATCTAAATGCTATTTTATAGGAAAATATCTATTAATCAAGAAGCTATGATGGATTTTCTCCTTTTCTTCTTTGTTTTATCCTTAGACTCTGAAACTATCTTCATTTATGGTTGTTTGGATACTAGCCAACCAAGTTATTAATTTTTTGGGTTGCATTCAATTAGGTGAATCAGATCTTTCTTTCGTGTAAAACATGTTTATTCTTTTTCTTTTCCCTATCTTTTGTTCTTTTTTATCAATCAATTAGCTAGGGTTTCAACTAAATATAAATGAAATCCAAGGTATGCATGATTATCTTGATTTCAAATATCTCTCATTTTTATTATGATAATGCGTTATTACACATTTATATTGAAATGGAATGAAACATTAACAATCAATTGTATTTTCATTGTTTAACACTGAAAATGCTGATTTATATTTGGGTAAATCAAACATATGCATGTTTGTTGTTATTTATCTGTACACATTTAAAATTCACATTAACGAGATTAAAAAAATGAATTTACATCTTATATTTTTAAGTTAAAATGAATTTTAAATTTTAAACCAACAGACCCCTTGCATTAGAATAATTTTGCATAGACCAACTGGGTCATCCAGTACACTATGACCCAACAAATATAGACCTTAGGGAGATATTTGGACCTCATTTTAGGAGAGGCTAGATGATTCACCATCTAATCTAATGTTGGTTTTCCAAAATACCCATCAATAGACTAGAACTAGGAGGGAAACTAACATAAATTAAAAGAAATTGAAATTCTAACAAAATTTTTAACTTAAAACTTTTTACAGGTGTTGCCCATGTCGAAGTATTTAGAAGATTAAACTATAAAATAGGTGAATACCTATTATATCAAAGTTTTTTAGGGATAAATTTGAATAGTTATATTTCATAGAACACATAAAACCCATAGTAAATAAAGGAAGACTAAAAACTAGACAAATTTATTTGGCTAGTAACTCACATATGGATGTCACTCCTTTTATCCACCCATTCACTACCCCTAAAAACCCAAAAATGGAGGCTAATCCTACTTGAATTAGCAGAGATAATTTGTTGTTAAATATTTAAGGAGTTTCCCATGATTTACCAAAAACCCTTGAAAATTTCTACCTTAAGTATGTGTATGGTGGAATCCAAATTTATAATGAGCATATCCAAACATTCAAAGGTGATATAATTAGAAATAAAACCACTCATGATTGGGTCTATTACTTTTTATAATAACCTTGAAACTATCTTTATCAATCACTTCAAGGTTCCTATTGATTTATATGTCCTTTATCATCGATTTACTACAACAGACAAAGAGCCAAATGATCCCATGAGTATTTTTAATACTTTTTACCACAAATTTTATAAGAGGCCAAAAAACCATTATACATAGATAAAGCCTACTCCCATTCAAACTTAAGTGCTTTGGATTCAACTAATTCTAGGTTTTTTAGGACTCCAACAACTCTTGCATCTTTATCCTTAGAATATAAGGAAGCTATCATGATTGATAAATAAATGATGCTGTAAGGGTATGAAGCTAGTCTGTTGCCTTCATTAGGGGAGCTAGGTTCAGATAGATGGGGGATAATGGGGGACAAAAGGAGGGTATAAAGTGACACTTTTGTTAAAATAACAATAGTTGAACTTGGAGAGAATGTTAGAGACACTTCAAAAAAGAATTTGATAATGACATAAGAATATAAATTGTAGCATTTTGAATGTAGTTTATAAATATATATTTTTTCAAACTTAGATGATAAAATTATCAAAATAGATGCATTTATGATAATAGGTTGGTTATTTTTTGTAAAAAGATAAGGAGATTGCATGTGTACGAACACACTTTTATTGAGTAAATGAATGAGTTTTTATATGAAACTTCATATATGGATAGCTAAAATGTTTAAGATTGTTGAGAATATTTTTTATTAATTTTTTATTATATATATAATTTATAAATAATTTTACAAGTCAATACAACTAGAAAATTGAAACTACAAGTGTATGAACACAAAATTTTGACCTTAACTTCATGAAAATTATTATTTTTAAAGCATAGTTGACAATGTGTAGATTATTGAGATATAAGTTTTATAAATGTTTTATTAATATTTAAAAAGTTATAAGGGAATTTGTGACAAGATGTATATATTCCATAATGAGGTATGTTATGTAGAAAATAAGTAATAATTATAAATAATATTCTAACATTAAAAAAAATTTATATTCTAAAACTACACTTTCCCTTCTATAAACCCGTATATACATACATATATATACATACATACATACATACATATATACACACACACACACACACACACATACATATATATACATATGTATATATTGTACACACACACACACACACACACGCACACACACACACATGCTTGATCAGATGTGTCGATAAGGATGAAAAATACTCCTAAGTTTCTTAGAAACCAAGTGGACTACTCCATGGCTGGTTTCAAGCTAGGTTTGGACCTTCCCAAGCCTATACCCAAGGCAAATTTGGAGGGAAAATGTAAAAAAAAATATTGAAATATTGAAAGGGTGTACACCTTTTGCACATTTAATTTATATTACATTTTATATTCTTATAATTTAATTTTTTTTAATAAATATAACAAATTAAGGCCACGTTGCATCTTATGAAATTAATTTTAGAGCTACATGAGTTACCATTTAGAAGTTAGTTTTTCAAAATCCAGTCTAGTTAATATTTAGTTTTCAAAATTTAAGGAATGGAAGATAAAATGAGAAACAAGGTTTTAAATAATTTTATATATGTAATAGATATATAACATTGATTATGACTCCTATTTTACCTAATTGAGTATGCCCTACCTATTTTACCTAATTAAGTATGCCCTACCTATTTTACCTACTTGAATATGCCCTACCCAATTAAATACCTAAGATTGAAGGTGGATTCATAAATAATTTATGAGATTTTCAATCAATGTGTCTATCAATATGCATAAATGAATACCCTATAATATGTAACTTGCAACATGCCTATAGTCATGATACGTTCACTCATATATGACATCAACCTCATACCTATTATAACATGTATGTATGTGATCACTCATATATGACATCTACCTATAGTCATGATATGATAACTTATACCAGACATGAATATAGTTAGTCACCCTAATAAAACAATTTGGAATATAATGAATCAAAACACCATTCAAAAGTCATTTTAAAAAGATACCATTCACTCTAAAATAAATGCCAGATAAATGGTCAATCCATGCATTCTTCAATTCTAATCTCATGCATTATTCCAAAGTCACATAGAATAAATTAATATTATATCAATCTAAATTCACATAGGACACTCCCTTATTAACCCTCAGCATCCCTAATCACTCCATCATCAACCCTCATATTCACTTATCATCCCTAGTCACTCCATCAGTTCTCAGTATCCCTCATTATCACTAATCACTCCCTCATTAGCTATCATCATCCCTAATTATTGTTAATAACTCCCTCATCAAGCCTCATCATCCCTAATCATCCCTCATTATCCTTGATCATCTCTAAACACTTTGTCATTAAACCTTATCATACCTCATCATCCCTAGTCACACTCTCATCATCCCTAATAACTCCCTCATTAACCATCATCATTTCTTATCATCCTGAGTCAACCCTTCATCATCTTTCATTTTCATTCAGCATCCCTAATCAATCCCTCATAAACCCTCATCATCCTTCATCATTCCTAATCACCCCCTCCTTAGTCATCCTCATCCCTTATTAAACCTAACCATTCCCTCATTGGCCCTTATCATACCTAATCACTCCCTCATCTAGTAGAGTGTGTTCTAATCTAGTAGTCAGTACAAATTTGTTTTAGACTGAATAATATATTTTTTATATGAATCTTTAATGGTTTTTTGATTCCTTTATTCTGATTGGAGTGTACTAGTGTGATTGTTCTCATCCATGTATGGTAGATTAGGTATGGTCATGATGGATTAATCTAGGGAGATTGTTGAATGATTTTCATGGTAGAAATAAGATAATATCCTCTTTTCACTTGTATGGAAAAAACTCATTTTGAATGGTGAGGGATGATGACATATCAACAATTGCCTCTTTATGATTGCTTTGTATTCTCTGATTTGGAAAATGAGTTATAAAAAAAGGAAACTATGTTTCCACCTTAGTGAAAAAAATGATGTTGGTATGATCTTTAGATGTGGGGATGTACGTGTGGCTTAGAAAAAGAGTTATTATGATGCAAACTATATTCCTATTCAATGTTAAATTGATACGATGTTGGTAAGTGAAAACAAGCTGTATTATGAGCCCAAATTGCATTCCATACCTGAGGTGCATTATGATCCCATATTGCATTTTAAGCCTGAGCTACATTACAATCCTGAGATACAATTCCAGCCCAAGTTAATTTTTGAGTCTAAGTTTCATTGGGATCCCAAGTTACATTTCCATCCGAAGTTGTATTGGGAGCCTGAGTTGCATTATGAGCTTGAGTTGCATTGCATGCCCAGTTTACATTTCCAACTCAAACTACATTGGGATTCAAGGTTGTATTGAAATCCCAAGTTTCATTAGGAGCATGAGTTTCATTACTAATGATGCATTAAAAAAAAATCATCACTATCATGGGATCCTTATGGGAATCATGCCACGGATTTTAACTTATAAGTACTATGGGGGAAGGATGTTATTTAAATTCCTATGTAGGAAAATAAATTACAACTTAGGAAAATTTGTAATTCCCCCTTGATATGAAATTAATTTTATAACGTTAAGTATACTCGAGTTCAAAAATAAATAGGAAATGTATGAAGGAAACTATGTTTCCTATTTAATCCAAAATCGAATGTTGTCTTGAACTTTTTTTTTGACTTGGATTTATGTATTGCATTCTATTCTATCTTGGATCTCTTATTACTCTACGAATAATGGCAAGTTGATGTTTGGGTATTTTTGATTCAATTTGAGCTTTGTAATTGAGCCATTATAATAGCTATTGATACCCTATTCCTAACTCACCCACCTTGTAATAGAATTGATTACATGTGTTTTGGCATTTCCTAATGGTTTCATAGATTTGATCTTTAGAATTATTCAATCTCAACCACCTTTATCACCTCTGCTTTATAGATGTTGATGAGTGTAGTGATTGTGTCAGTTCCTTATTGGTATTCATATTTTGATGAAGAGGAGGTGAAATCTTTCTTCTGGATATAGTTATTTATTTTCTATTTGGGTTACAAACATTGAGCGAAAGGGCCAAAGCATTTTGGATCTTCTCATGTTTGTGGCTTATTCTTAAATAATGATGTGGGTCATGAGTATAAATTATTAGCATTTGTGCCATTGAATTTAATATGGCATGTTTTCTCCTTGCATTGAAATCTTTGTGCTTGTGTAGGAATTATGATAGGACAGTGGAGAGGGGGTTGAGTAGATTTTACCAATGCTTACATCATTCCTCTGTGGTGTGGTCTCCATAATGTATGTTTAGTGTTTTTCATTTAGTTTTCATTTTTAGGGTTTCAGGTCAAGGGTTTAGGGTTTAAAGTTTATAGTTCAAGGTTTGGGATTGATTGTTTGGGTTCTAACATTTAGGTTTTAAGGTTTAGGGTTTATCTAGTTTTTAGATTTAGGGTGTATGGTTTTGGGTTTATGGTTTATGGTTCAAATTTCAAGGTTTAGGGTTTAATGCTTAGGGTTTTAGGTTTAAGGTTTAATGTTGAGAGTTTAGGGGTTAAGGTTTTGGGTTTAGGGTTTAAGGTTCATGATTTTGAATTTTATATTTTGTGTTTAGTGTTTAATATTGAGGGTATAGGGTTAAGGTTTTATGGTTTAGTGTTTAGGATTTTAGGCTTATGGTTTGAGTTTTAGGGTTAAGGTCTTAAAGTTGATGTTTTAGGGCTTAGGGTCTAGGGTTTAAGGTTATATGTTTAAGGTCTAAGTTTTAGTGTTTATGTATTATTATTTTGGGTTTAGGGCTAATGTATTAGGGTTAAGCATGCAAGGTTTATGGCATTTAGGGTTCAACATTCAAATTTTATGTTGTTTAGGGTTTAGGGTTAATGGTTTAGGTGGAAATGGAGTGTACTAGGATGATTAGCTACATTTATGTCTAGTATGAGTGACTGTATCATGACTACAAGAATATGTCATATATGAATGACAACATACCTACATGTAGTACTAGGTATGGGGTAGATGCAATGTATGAATGAATGTAACATTACTATATGTATGCTATAGGTTACATGCTATATGATAGACATTTATGCATATTGATAGACCCATTGATTAAAAAACCCACAAATTATTTATAAATTCACCCTAATTCCACCTTCAAGCCTTTTACACAAATGTCCCTAGTCACTCATTTCTCTATATAGGTGAGAATGACCCGTATCCTTTCAAGATATGTCTTAGCCAATACCCCCCATCTTTTCTCTATATAGGTGATAACTAAAGATTATGGTTTATGGTTATAGGTTTAAGATTTATAAATTTAGGGTTTAAGGTTTATGGTTGATGGTTTAAGATTCATAGTTTAGGGTTTGGGGTATAGGGATTAGCGTTTAGGGTTCAAATTTTAGTGTTATGGCTTAGGGATTAGGATTTAGGGCTTATAGTTTATATTTTATAGTTAAAGGTTTGGGATTTATGGTTTGTGGATTAAGGGACCAAGGGTTTAGCACTTAAGATTTGGTGTTTAGGGTTAGGGTTTTGGGTTTCTAGTTTCACACTTAAGGTTTAAAGTTTAGGGTTTAAGGTCCAAGGTTTTGGTATTGGGGGTTTGGGGTTTGGAACTTAGTGTTTATTATTTAGGGTTTGGCATTTAGTGTTTGGGGATTAGGCTTTAGGATTTGGGGTTTAGTGTTTATGGTTTGGGGTTTGTGGTTTTAGGTTTAGGGTTGAAGGTTTAGGGATTTAGGTTAAGTGTTTAAGGTTTTTGGTTTTTGATTTTCTATTTAGGTTTATAATTTTTGGTTTAGGAGTTAATTTTTAGGGTTTATGACTTAAGGTTTATGGTTTTAGGCTTGGGGTTAAGAGTTTAGGGATTATGTGTAAGGGTTTAGGGTTTATGGCTTGTGTTTTGGCATTTAGGGTTAGGGGTTAAAGGTTAAGGGATTAGTTATTGGAGTTTTGGGTTTAAGGTTATGGGTTTTTGTTTTAGGGTATAAATATTAGGGTTTGGGGCCTAAGTTTTTAATTTAGGGTTTGGGGTTTACATATTATGATTTAGGGTTTTGGGTTTGGTGTCAAGTTTTAGTGTTTACAGTTTAATGGATTGGAGTTTATAGTTTAGGATTTAGGTTTTAAGGTTCAAGATTCAAGGTTTAAGGTTTAATGTTTAGGTTTAATGATCATGGTTTAAGGTTCATTTTATAAGATTCAGGGTGAAGGGTTAAAATTTTTTATTTTAGTGTTTAGGGTTAGTTTTTTAGGTTCCAACATTTAGGTTTCAAGGTCTAAGGTTATGGTTTTAGGATTTAGGGCTTATGGTTTTGATTTTGTAGTTTTAAGGTTATGGGTTTGTGGTTTAGGGTTTAAATTTCAAGTTTTAGGGTTCAGTGCTTAGGGTTTTAGGATTAGAGTTTACAGTTAAGAGTTTAAGGGCCAAGGTTTTGGGTTAAAGGTTTTGGGGGTTGGGGTTCAGTGTTTATGGCTTAACATTCTTGATTTTGAATTTTTTGTAGGGTTTAGTGTTTAAAATTGAGGTTATAAGGTTAAGGGTTTGTGGTTTAAATTTTAAGATTTAGGATTTTTGGTTTGGGGTTTAGGGTTAAGGGCTTATGTTTATTTAGGTTTAGGGTTTAGGGTCTAGGGTATAAAGTCTAAGGTTCAATGTTTTAAGGTTATATATTTAAAGTCTATATTTTAGGGTTTATGGATTATTAGTTTGGGTTTAAGGCTAATGTATTAGGGTTAAGGGTTCAAGTTTTATGGATTAGGGTTTGGGGTTTATGTTTCAATATTTAGTGTTTAGGTTTTGGGGTTAATGGTTTAGGTGGAAATGGAGTGTACTAGGATGATTAGTTGCATTGATGTCCTATATGAGTGATTGTATCATGGCCATAGGAAAATGTCATGTATGAGTGATCACATACCTACATGTCATATTATATATGTGGTATATGTAATGTATGAATGATTGCATCATTACTATATATATGATATAGGTTGCATGCTACATGATATTCATTTATGCATATTGATAGACACATCAATTAAAGTTCATTTTCTAAGTTGAGAACATGGTTGTTAAGAAGATTCCAAGGTAAAGATAGAAAATTCCAATTATAGTACATATAAAATAACTTGATAAACTTTAAAATTGGAAAAAATATGGAATTAAAGGTTAGAACAAGCTTAAAAAGTGAAGAACTTCATGACCACAAGCAAAGTTAATAGTCTACTAAGATAGAACAGGGGTGTATGTAGTAAAAATAACCATTTTATTATAAATAAAAGGTGCATTGTTACTTAATTTATTGTATTATAAATGTTATTACATGTATAAATTAAATCCAAATTAATTTGAATATAATTTTTACTTGATCCAAGGTTCATGTCATTGAAACCTTTTAAAGCTTATTTTCTGTGTATCTATAGTCACTTGTAGTCTCTTGTATCACATAGAAAATGTTTCATGAATTTATTTAGAATATTAGATAAGTTGAGGGAGGTATTAAATACTTTGTTCCAAGTGTTAGTTCTTGAAAATAGTCTTTAATTTGTATGAATAATCAATTTGAAGCTATTAGACTCTGTGTTCACAATCAAACCTTTGAATAGGGTTTTTGAAACAAAAAGATTCATAGCTTGCATTTGAATTGGTAGAATCTCCTCAAAATCATAGGGAAGTTATAAGATAAGGTTTATAAGGTATTTAGATAGGTATTTTTCTCAATCTTACCTTATTCTTACAAATACAAAGGACTATTTTTTGATATTCCTATAGTTATAGGAAAGCTTAGTCAAGAGAAACTTCAAGTGTTTTAATTTGTTGATTGAGTAAAAACATCTTATGAAGGTAAAATGTTATTATGTAAACAATATATAATACTTAATTAAAGTGATTCGAATCATTTGGTAGGTAAGCCAAGTCAATATCCTTCCAAGTAGGCAGATTAGGCCATCTAAACCTAAAGAACATAGTTGCCCTTGAAGTCTAACTCTTAAGAAACCAATAAAGGAAATTGGTTTCTCATATTTAGAGTTAGTCTAAAAACATATTAAGAAATATTTATAATAATAATTTTATGAGCTTATATCAAGAACACCTTTTCAAGACCAAACACACCTATACATAATATTATAATAGTTTTTAAGACTTAGTCAACTTTTTGGGTGATTTGGTGATCTAATTGGTATTTTGAGCTTGTGTAAAGAAAATTATGAGTTTTATATCATTTTCTTGATATTTTCATTAATTTTTTGAAGTGAATGAGTCCAAAAAACAAGGTAGTTGTATACCTCTTTGTATCAAGTCCTTAAGAGGTAGAATTTGGCCTAATATGCCTATAAAGGGTAGAGTTTTTGTCATCTGAGTTTTGAGTTGAATTTATTAATGCACTAAGAAGCTTGAGTCAAATAATTGGTGAAACCCTCATAGTCTTATTCAAATAAGTGAGGATATACATTGAGTGCTTTAGGAGTCAAATAAGGGACTTTATTGAAGGTAGATTATTATCTTGGGATCGAGTACCCTATTTTAAGTCATTGAAAGTGTCTTTTAATCTAATTACAAAGGATATGAAGTCAATAGATAATAATAAAGAATAAGGTCATCAATATTTCAATACCAATACTTAGAAGACCTTTTGTGATATATCAAGAGATAGTTTATGTTTAGGAAGAGACCTAATTGCAAACAAGTTTTTAGAAGACCTTGAAGTAGACCATGTTGAGTAAGTGGAGCACTTAATTTGACACTAATAGGTAATATTAAAGATCAAGATATGGATTGTGTATTTAGGTAGGGCATACTTATTGATATCAAGATATGGCTTGGTTTATTTAATCAGTTATGGCATACTCAAGTAGATAAATGATCCAAAACTCAAAAGATTTGGTTGAAAGATAATTCTAGAAAAAATAAAAACACAATTGTAATAATGTTATCTCTGAGAAGAGATGTTTTATTTATCAAATTTTCAGATCCAAACATATGCCTATCTTTGAGAAGAGATGTCTGATTTCCATTTTGGGTTACATCTTTATTTATACACATTTTAAAGGTATGAGGAGGATGTGGAAGGTCACCAATATTAAGGGAGATTAATTAGTTCAACTTCCATGATTTAAAATAATACAGAATTCAAATATTTACTATTTTTAGAAACTTACTATTTTTAGACAACACTACTAAAATTAAGTTTGGGGCACTTCCATTTGGTTTTTGAAGGTCAAAACCCATAAAATGGAGATCATACCATCTCATGATATTACCCTCATTCTTAGATTTACAATGGTTCAAATGGGGAGTCAAACGGAGCTATGGTGCAAAAGTTATGGCTCCTGAAAATTTTGCCACCAATTAGGGTAGAACCGTTGCTCGAATTGTCACCTGAAATGTTGCTCGGATCAATAAAGTAGGTAGGCAATACTTAAATAGGTAAATTAGGCACATAATACTCAATAGTATAGATTTATTACATACATAACATGATTTGAAACTTCATTTCTCATTCTATCTTTTGATATTGAAATTTTGAAAACTAAGTATTGCCCAGATGGAATTTGAAATACTAATTTCTAAATTGTAAATATTATAGCTCTGCAATCAATTTAATAAGATGCAGAGTGGCCCTAATTTGTTATATTTAGTAAAATAAATTTAAATTATAGAATATAAAATGTAATATAAAATTAAATGTAAACTTATTACATTTATTTTACTAAATATATCCTTGTAGAAAAACAAACAGGTCAAATAAAAAAATGCAAAAAAACAAAAAAACACAACAAACTAAAACAAAAAAAATAGATCAAATGGAGTATGCCCTTTTCTAAAAAGGGCATACACCCTTTAGGGTTGAGACTGACCCTTATGGGATTTATATTGGCTTTTAAAAAAGGGGCATATGCCATTTACAGAAAAAGTTCTATATTTTTCTCACCTTTTTTATCCCCCAACTTTATGCATCCACTTGTTCATATAACTAAATGTTGATGATAAACCAAGTGCTCATCCACAATCTACTAATGATGAATCCAATCTCGGGTGCTATGTGTTCAAGTCAAAATCTAGTTTATAACCCAATTATTTTGAACTACATGCCCAATAATTGATAATTCATATCTATAAATCATGAATTGCCTCAAGTGAATAATCATTAAATAGTCCCTATGGCCTATAACAACAATACTTCCATGCCTAACATAAGTAATTGTGCTAATCTAAACAACAATCAATAGGATGGTTCATCATTTATAAAAAATAAAATGCCTATTAACATTTACCATAACCAAATACATCATGTTATCCCCCGATTTATAAATGTTATGACACCTGTGGTTAACCTGGTATCGCAAGTGGTAAATAGATAGAATGCCAATGTGAACCCAGAAGTGGATAAATTTTAGTATATGGTTTAAAGATTTACATATGCCATGTTAATTTTTAGAGGTAAGCAATTTAGAACAACAATAAAACCAAAAATAACCCTCCTCAAAATAAGAAGTTTAACTTTTAGAAAACTAATCACTAGTGGAACATTAGGCCTAACAATGAGAATGTGCCTAGTCCTATTAATAACACCAATTAAAAGTTTAAAAATGACTCAAGCTCAGTCAATTTGGATGATTTATCTTTTCCCACTTTGTGTATGTTGTATAACATAACATACCATGCTGAAACCAATTATGCTGATTTTAAATTGGCCTTAAATATCGTCTAGAAGGAGATGGATAACCTTGAGATAGTACCTACACTTGATAACAACTCAAATAAATGTAGAGGGAATACAAGTGCTCTCTAGTCTTGGATACCTAATCATTCCCATGTGAAAATGAAAATGAGGCTGAAGATAACTTGGATAAAGTCCACGTGTTTAAATAGTTCTAAAGGGGAAATAACTACATGTTGAAGAGTAAATTATAAAATCTATTAACTACATCTACTCCTCCCATCAATACTTAGGTTCCACTTGATGAGAATTCTAAAAATAACTTGTTTCCACCTAAAAGACCTAATGCATCTTACCAACCAAAAAATAATGCTACATCCCCTCAAGCTTACAAACCCATAGAACAAAACAAACTTTGATACTAAATTGTTGAATACTTGAATAAATTTAAGGAAAACATAACCATGTTTGATTTGATTCAGATATACAATTAGAAAGAGTTATTGTTTAAATATTTATGTACTTCTAAAGGGAAAGAATCTAGTAGAACAATAGATGCTCATGTTTCTATTTACAAAGATAAAAATTATACTCATTTTCTCCTAATAATCCACATTTTTGATAAAATTTTACATAATTGTTTCATATGCTTCAGGAAACATGATGCCTTACTTGGTTTATACAAGTTGGGTTTGACTCCTGCTAAGTCAAATAAAAATATAGTTTAGTTGGATAATTTAGGGGTCAAGGTGGTTGATGAGCTGAACCATATACATATGTAGTTGAATTCTAATATGAGAGTGTAACATTTAATTAACATTCATGTGGTGGGTATAACTAATGAATATGGTATGATTCTCAACAAAGATTGGTCCAAAATAATAAATTGTTAAATGGCGACTGAGATATATCACATGTGGCTCCCCCTCATCAAATAAAAATTGAGTGAAAACTAAAAATGATTCATATGATCACAAAATATAATGAGACAAATGAGATCCTATATAAGGAATCAGAAATCAAGGTCTACACAATTGAAACTAAGGCAAAAGCTCATGAAAACTTGAATATTAACATGTTGACCATGCAAGGTAAATTAGAGATTGAGGAGCTTGAGTATTTAGATGACAAAGATGCATTTTATGCACCTAAAACACCTTATTCTCATATTCTTGCCCTTCATATAAGATTTGAAAATATGCTGATCCACCTCTAAAATATGATAGTTCAATGCTTATTTCAGCATTTAGGATAGTGGAAACAAAAATTAGTAAGTTAAAGCATGGTGGTCCATGTGAGAAAAATGAGTTTTCAAGCCATTGGGATGAAAAAAATCCATTCTAAGTAAAACAATGCCTACTTTAACAACTGAGCACAAGACCAAAATCTCATTATCATATGAAGAGAAAATTATATGCATGCTTTGTGTTGATAAAATGAGCAAAGAGGTTAATGCTTCAACAATACCTACCTCTTTGAGTCCACTAAAAACAACAAAAGATCAATGGTGGACCCTAATATTTTATGAATCGAAGTCTAAGATTAGGTGTGATGTCAGGGTTGAGATAATTCACCTAAGAGGGAAATATTATTTGGTAGCATTTCAGCTATAGTTTTCATGCACGAACAACATGACTGAATATAAAGCGTTAGTTCATGACATACAATTTTCTCTTAGGAAGAAATTCAAGAACATGAAATTGTTTGGTGACATAGAGATAGTAATCAAGCAAGTCAGAAGTCAATATGCTTGTAATGATAAGTGTTTGTCTAAGTACCAAAACCAAGTGTGAAACTTAATAGAAGATATAAGACTTTGATGTGTTCAACATCTAAATAATGCCTCATAGAATAAATCATACAACAAATGCATTGAAAACAACTACTAACACCTTGGAACCAATCACTGACTCTATATTGAGGAGATTTTAGTGGAGTTGGTCTCTATTATTTCCATTCTAGATAATGAGCTTAAATTTATAGATATTTAATGATGATCATCATATTAATGAATTCATTACAAACATAAAGGTATTTTAATTTTAAATCATAGATGAAGATGACAAAGATGAATTTGAACTGGATAAAGAAGGATTGATAAATTTTAAAAAAATAACATGTCAAAAGGTATGGCCTCATTGAAGAGGCTATTTGATATGGATTATCAAGGATAAAAGGAAAATATATCCCCCTCCAAAGGTATTCTACACGAGCATTAAAATTTGAACAATGATGACTCAAAATATGTGATTTTAGGCATAACTTCCACTCAAAATGAAAAAAACATGGAATTGTATAAGCACTGAAAGACTTCAATGATGTTATATCCTCGATATATGAGGATATGAAGGTATTTAATACTTCCATCCTCACTCACACCATCCCTCTCATTCTAGGAGTCAAAGGCAAAGGTTGATGAATCCATTACTAGAACCTTTGATCTTCAAAAAGATGAAAAAGTTATTATCAACTAAGATCATCTTTCCTATCAGACTCTCCACATGGATGGACAATCTTGTGCCAATTTGAAATGAGAACATAGAGATATGACCGTGTGTGAAATTATGCAATCTAAACCAATCTTTGAAAAAATATAGTTACCCATTGTATTCTCTAGATGAAGTGTTGCAGATAGTGTATGGTTCACAAATAATGCCACTTTTAGATGGGTATTTTAGATACAATAAAGTATAAGTGAACTACGAAGATAGAATTAAGACATTGTTTACAATGAAATAGGGAACAATCACATACAAAAGGATGTTGTCCAACCTAATGAATGTGGGTGATAATTTTAAATGGGCCATGGACATTGGATTCAAATATATAATAAGTAAATGAATTGTCATCTACATATATGATTTAATTGTCTTTTCAAAGAACCGTGAAGACCACGTGATGGCTTTGAGAATTATATTATAGAGGTATAGAGAGTATGACATCGCCATGAATCCAAAAAAGTGTATGTTTGGTGTTACAGAGGGAAAATTATTGGGTCATATCCAAAATAGTTATATCCATAGACCCTAATAGAGTAGAGGTAATTATAAAAATTCCATTACCTAATAGTAGAAAATAACTAATGTCATTCTTCAATAAGATCAATGTCATGACCCTAGATAATTGTCACTTAAAACTTTTTTGATAATATTGTTTAATGACTTAGTTGATGACTATTTCATGGATTATTTTATTACTTATACTAATTTTATTCAATAGATTATATGTGGCATATCGTTGAGATTTAACTAGATAATCTATGGTTTAATTGACTGTTGAGACATTGTTGTTTCATTTTGTTATTAATGATATTGTGAATTTTTGCAATGACACTTGATTATTAAATGCTTTAATGAATTATATTTGTGGATTCAATATAAGATGAATTGTTATTTGATTTAACTATATTACTTAGTCCATTTTTTATGCTTATCTTATATATATATATATATATATATATATATATATATATATATATATATATATATATATATATATATATATATATATATACTATTGATAATTTGTTTGGTGATTGAAAGGACATGTACTCATGAGCTAGGTTGCTTATGAATCTCAACATTTGGGACATGGTGTATGGATGAGAGATAATCTCATGAGCTTTAAAAATAATTTTGAGCTTCTCTTTCACCATTTTGTTCACTGAGATCAATTATTTCACTTATGAGTCTTCATGTAATTTTTATCACTTGTTGTCTTGATATGGTTATTATTCATCATCTTGTGTTTGTTATTAGTTATTGCTTGTTATAATGATATTCTCCTTCATGTTGAGTAGTCTTGAGTGCCTTGGTTTCATTAATGTTTTTCTTGATTATTTTAGACTCTTTGAGGGCTAGGTCTTTATTGTTATTCAATGACTCATGTTGAATGCGTGCTTATTAACTTGATCTTTTACGTATTTGATTGTGTTGTTTGGATTGTATCAGGAGTTAATACTATTGGTGGTATGCAATTTTTAACTTATTCATAGTTGAGACTTGATTAGATCCTAGACTTGTAAAAGAACCTCAAATTTACCATGGGACTTACATTTGTTTTATTTTTGTTATGGCATAGACTATAGTCTATGGCATTGACTCATAATTTGATGAAGTGGGTCGAGAGACTTCAAATAGGTTATATTATTTGTTTTAGATGTTTAATGACATTTGAAAACCCTAGTTTTAAGGGGAAAACTCTACCAAAATTTTCTTATGGTTGCCACTGTGGGTTTAGTGGAAAGTAATACCGATTATGGTCTGGAGTTTTTCATGGAGACTTCATTTACCGTCATGGCTATGTTTGTCAACCATGAGGGGAGATTTGTGTGGAGTTTTTTGGGGTTTTTATTCTACTAAAGGTGAGATGAAAAACATACAACAAGATTAGGTTTTTAGTAGAGATGAACAAAAAAAGAAGATGATTCTAACTCTTGTATTTCATTTTTAAAATTGTCAAGTAAGTTTTCTTATTTTCTTTTAAGACCTATAAGTGTTCGACCATATATGTATATTATGGATTTATTTTTTATGTAGGTTTAAAATATTCTTATTGGTATGCAAAATAAAAATAAGTCTAATGTGTTTTTTTCTTTTATAAAAACCTTAAATGATTATGAAGCAACATTTTAATCTGTATATGTCATCGATTATTGTGATGGGTTTTATAGAGGCTATTTTGGCATGGAAAAAAAAGGATTGTGTTTATTTTTATTATTAGGGTTTTTGGTTATGATTATTATATAGTTTTGGGTTCACCTTGAAATAATCTCTTAAGGTTTTGTTTTCCATTCAAATGCAATAATTTTTTTTGGGTTTATTCTTGCAAGGGATTTAGTCATCATTTCATTTTGATTATTTGATGAAAATAATTTATTAACCTATCAAATCAAGGTTATACTTTTTTGAATTTTTCTACAATCATTGGTTGAGAAAATAAAATAAAATGAGTCATAAGGGTTTTATCTTAAAAATCCTAATTGTATTATTAGTATGCAATGATTTTGGTTTTGAGGTCAATGTTTGATTGTTGGGATTTTTAGTTTGGTTTTTTTAGCAAAATATTCTTATTTAACTTTTGGGATTATGAGTTTTAACTTGAATGTTGGAAAGGTATTCATGAATCATTTGGTGTCTTGCCTAGTTGATTGAACTCAAATTTTGTGTTATTATTGTATGACTTGTGAGTCTAAGGTTTTATGGTTATTTTTATAAAACTTTAATTTTATAGAAGGTTGTTGTGTCTTGATATTTTTCATTTATCGACATATGGATAACTGTGTTCTTATTATAGACTAACTAGTTTAGTGTAATGGAAATTAACGTAAAGGCTATATAATGTATACAATTGAAGTTCATGTTAAATTCACTTGAATATAATGTGAGGTTAAATATGTGAAGCTCAGGGTTATGAGCTATAGTCTTTGGATTAGGTGCCAAAACATTAGTCTTCATGAGCTAGAATGTGAATGAGTTCTCCTTCTTGTTTTATATAAGTTGATGTCTTTTTCAATTCAAGCTCATAATTATTTTACTTTCATCCTTTGTTGTCACCTACCCTATTGCCTAGATCAATAACTAACTGATGGCTAGGGTGGTTTATGGCCACTTATGGTTGGGCTCATTGGGATTGGAGAGGCAGATGTCATTGATTTTGCAAGCAAATGATTAAAATTATGTTTTTATTCATGTTTTTTTGGTTGAATATTTGATAATAGCTTTTATGTAAAAATATTATTTCATATTTAATTCATGTATTGATCTATCTCTTTTAAAGATAATGTGATTTGATGTTCTGAGCTAATATTTTTAGTAAGAGGAAGATTGAGATTGCATTATTTAGATTCAGTTGGAGGAACAACTATTATGTAACATAAATATTTTAGTCTTGTTATATGTATTTTTTTATCCATTGTGGAAAAATAAAATTTGTTTCATTGAGTTTCCATTTCTTTTAACATGATTATTTTGTTTTGTTTATACAAGGTATTAACTCCTGTTAAGTTAAGACATAACTTAATGACTTATGAGTTTACCCTTTAGTAACATTTATTGTTACCATTATTTGATATATTGATGAACTATTCTATTAGTAATGTATAGTCATAAAAATATAATGATTATCTGAGAGGAGAATGTATACTTGATTAGTTATGCTATAGCTGTTATTAATATCTATTGAGAGATTCAATTTTTAAATGTTGAAACTTTAGATAATATTTGTTAGAATTATTCTTATTCAAGTATATGATTTTATTTTAAGATCTTAATAGCATATTTTCATTACATTGATCTTGAGACATTTACATTGGTATGTGTAAGTTGTTTGAGAAAGGTAATCAAACTTATCATATTTTATATAAGTTGTAATTTGTCATAATGTGGTTCTTTATTTATAGAGTTGAAATATAAAATTATTTTACATACTAAGTTGGATATTAATGGATAGAAAGCTTGGCAGTTATTGTAACTTATGAACTATTGGAACTTATTTTTATTTAATCATAAGTGAATCTATCAATGATATTAACACAAAAACATGTAATGCTATTGTTTTATTATGAGGGTCTTCTGGAGACAAAGTGATTTAATGGGAAGATTAAAATAATTGGAACCCATTTTCACTAATAGTGACTCTTGTAGGCTTAGATGTGAGTCTTGAATTTTATGTCAACCTTGATGTCATAATTTATAACTTGCAAATAGGGTAAGTAAATGGTTTGTCATTTATAGATAGTGAATCATCACAATGATTATTTGTAATGATATATCTTTTGAAAATAATCAAGATAATTTAAGTAAACTTAAGGGTCATAATGGATTGAGTATGATTTTCATATATTGTTTTAAAAATTAAAAACTAGACCATAAAATGGGTTATCTTACCATCTATGCAATGGGTAGTTATACTAATTACACTGATGACATAAGTAGTTTTATAAATATTCACATGTAAAGCTTGAACATGGTTATCAAAACATTAATACAAAGTGAAATTCATACTAATATGATATGGTTTGTTAGTGTTGCACACATATTAACCAAATGATGTATATGACTTGGAAATAAGAGTTTGATATCTAAACGAAGGCTTAAGAGATGGTTAATGGGAAACATGCATGAACGTGATTTGAACATGTTGGTGGTGATGGCTACTTATGTGGTTACATTCATCATTGTGAAAATAAATAAGACTCACCTAAACTATAAGAATGAACATGTGAATATAATCTAAATCTAAAATTAATGTCATGTTACGAATATGAGAACATAAGTGCAATGAGTCTTACAATGACCATATGGATAACACTTTTGTATGGTCTTTATTAGTACCTAAGCTAAGTGAAACATTTTATTAAAATACTTTATATTGTATTTATTTTGAAAATAGTCCTCAAATCAATCTATGGATGCTATTTGAAGTTTTTAAGATCTTGCTTAAGCAAGATTAGTATGATGATTCTTCTGTTGAATCCATTTCTTCTTTCACATTTATTTGCTGCACTCTTTTTGGTTTACCCTATGAAGTGCGGACTATTTTATTGTTTGCATAAGTACTTAGGTGAGAATATAAGTTGGTAATGGATTTAATAAGAAGGCTATATAGGAATTTCATGAAAAGAAGTGTATGAGTGCATTATTTATACATTGACTCATCTCTATCTGAGTACTATGTGGATAATTGATTCTTAATGAAGTTATTAGTGATTTATAACTTGGTCTAGATCTTGTGTTAGATATAACACATTTATGGGTCTCATTACATTTATATGTTAACTCTGTTTGGAATCCTTGCACCATAGTTACTTTATCTTAGTGTTTAATTTTTTTTTGGTTATTATACTGTGGTATTAGACGCAAGTTTAACTGCTCTAGGGAAATTTGGGGAAATATTTATTATTTTTTCTATTGAGTTGTTATTTATTTCACCTCAAGTTGGTGAGAACAAGATTTGGAATGGTATAAAATAATGTAGGACATGTTAATCTTGGTAGAGGTAGAGGTCGTAGAGCCAATTTTATTTTAAGAGAAGAACCTCACCTTAATAATGCTAGTGGTAATGTTGGATCACCTCACCGTGATGAAAACAATATAAATGATAATCAAGAGGTAGTATTGAATGGGACTATAACTACTTTAAATGCCATTAAAAGTAATTTGGAAACCCAAGAATGTTGATTGAATAGTATTCCACTTGAAGAATCACCTCTTAGAGAATAAGAGCAAGGTGGTGAGTATGAACCCCAAGACAACCCTATAAATGTAGTCGATCCCATTATCAAATAATTGAAAAAGTTCCCCTACTAAATTTTTCTAGTGATGAATCAGGTGACATAATTGATGCATGGTTAGTTAACTTGCATAAATATTTTAACTTGCATTACATGCCCTCTAATGTGAAGGCAAGGGTGGATACATATCATTAGGTTGGAGCTACAACTTTGTGGCGGAATCATATTTATGCCTTATAGGGATACCAACCAATGACTCTTACCTAGAAAAATTTTGAAGGGTAATTTAGGAAGAGATATCTCAATTCTAATTTTAAAGAATAGAAAATAACAGACTTTTAACTATTAAATCAAGAAAATATGATAGTAACTGAATATGAAAATGAGTTTTTGAACTTGCTATACCATGTAAACTACATGCATGATGAAGAAACCAAATGACCATGTTTGAGTTGGGATTGAAGGAAATATTATTCATGATGTCAATATGACTATCCCTAAAAATCTAACTATTTCTATTGAATCTAATGATAGGGTAGAAGAGAAAGAAAAATATCATTGAAAGGTGAGATAAAAATTTAAGCAAAATAGACAGCAGTCTAGAAGTAAAAATTTATCCCCATAACCCAAAAATGTTAAGAAAACTTATCATAACCATAGATTCACCAAAATCACCAATGGTTTTAATAAATTTTAGGGAAAGAGTAAGAATTTCAAGAATAATTTTTTTGCTAAGGCTAAAACCTATAAGAAAAATTAGACCCAAGGAATTCAAAATGTACTTACCACTAGGGACCATTCCTATAGTACCCCAAAGGACTATAGTGCACTGAGAGTGTGGTGATAATCATTATCACAAGGATGATACAAAATTACATTTGGGATAATCAACCAACCATAGAGTATATAGAGATATGGATAATCATAATGCAGATTAACAAACCACTCCTATAGAGATAAAATGTAAATTAAATGACTTTTCAATTTTTATTTTGGCTGATTTGGGTGTAACAGATAGTTTCATTTTTCCTAAGGTTGTAAATAAATGTAATCTAAATTATGTGACATTAAGGGAATGTTAGGAGGCCAAATTCAGTATAGGAAAGAGGGTATCAGTATCCAAATGCCTTGATCAAGTATTTATATATTTAGAAAGTTTTCATACAAAAACAAATATATTCTTATCTCCCCTTGGATCTTATGATTTAATTTTAGGAATGGACTAGTTACATTAATATAAATCCATTTTGTACTATTATAATAAGTTGATAAACAACTATCATGACTTAGGAAATAAAATCTAAATTCAAGTTTTACATAAGCCTAAGATACAAAAGCTTATGTTATATTTACAACTGAAGCATGATATATGAAAGGACTATAAATTGTATGTTGTTTAGATGCATAAAACTACACCTAAAAATGAAATTGCTTATAAAAAGTTTCCTTTTCTGAATGAATTTTTTGATGTGTTTCCTAAAAAACTAACTATAATGACTTATTAGAGGGAATTTGATTTTGATATTAATATAATTTCATGGGTAGTTCTTACATCAAGACACCCTACTACATGAACATAGTTGATTTATAGGAACTTAAGGTTCAACTTTAATAGTTGCTATAAAATGGTAGCATTAGGCCAAGTGTGTCTCTTTGGGTTACACCTATGGTCTTTGTAAAAAAAAGGATGGAAATTTATGGTTATGTGTTGACTATCACATGCTCAATAAGGTGACCATAAAAAACCATTATCCTTTGTTGAGGATAGATGATCCATTTGATCAAATGAAGGATGTAGTGGTCTTTTCTATGATAGACTTGAGATCAGGCTATTATCAATTAAAAATTAAGGAAGAGGACATTCATACGACTACTTTTCATACTTGGTATGGACATTACGATTTTATATTAATACCCTTTGGTCTAACTAATGGGCCTACTGCATTTATGAATCTAATGAATAGTGCATTTAGATATTTTATAGACAAGTTTGTGCTGATTTTTTTTGATGACATACTAATCTATTATAAGAATGTAGTTGAACATGAACAAAATTTGTGTTTAGTTATGCAAAGGTTAAGGCAACATGAAATTTTTGGTAATTTGTCTAAATGTGCTTTCTATCAATATGAGATTCATTATTTAGGGCACATAATTTATAAGGATGGTATTGCTGTGGATCTAGCTAAGATTAAGGCTATCTAAGAATGGCCTGCTCCTAAAAATGTACATGATATATGTAATTTTATGGGATTGGATGGCTATTATATAATATTTAAAGATTTTATTTATAGATTATCCAATCTGATAACTTCCTTGTAGTGCAAGGGTAAGAAGTTTGTTTGAACTTTAGATTATTTTCAAGCTTTTCAAAAACTTAGGGAGTTATTAACATCACATGCATTTATTTTACTAGATCCAAATGTTAATTTTGAAATCTGGGTTGATGTATCCAAGGAAGGCTTGGGTGGTGTGTTAACACAAGATGGTAAAGTGGTGGCTTATGAGTCATCAAAATTAAATAAAAATTGAGTAAAGAGATAAGAGAGAAGAAATGAATGAATAAACCTCACTAGGTATGTGAACCAATGCATAAACCTGGTGATAACCTATGTGTGTATATAGTGATCAATTGGTGAATTTCTTGGATTGAGTTGATGGGTTTCTCAATCCCCATGTGTGGGTGGATCAAGAACTCAATCCAATTTTGATTTCATCATTGCCCACCCATGCTTGGTGGATCATGACATGTGAATAGATTGGATTCGACTGATCGTGTGTCCAACCCTCTCATGCAGGTGGCTCAAGAACTCAAGTAGACTATGACTCCATCATTACCTACCCATGTGTGGTATATGCATCTAAAATTAAAACTATGTAATTTAACTAGAAATGTGTAACTGAAGATGTCAAGTTTGTAGCCACTTGGGTATATTAGGTGGCTCTAGGCCACTCAAGAATGCCAACCACTATAGATAGAATAAGGCATGAATCTAGTGTGTAACTTAGAATATGGTTTTTGATGTGTACAATGTAGATAATGACATAAGAGTTTTCTATTTTATCAATCAACATATAAGTGAGCATATAAAAATAATGTGTTGCACACATGCCCCTAAATCCGATATCTAAGTATAAGAATTCTAGATCAAGTTGTACTAATCTATATTTGAGTATATGGACTCTGGACTAGGTTGTAATAATTTGAATATGAGTATCTAAACTAAAAATGGGAATGATCATGCCACACATGATGCCCCCAATCTAAGAAAATTGATATGAATCTAAGATAAATTGAGTCAAAATTGGTAATTTATAACTAAACCTATGAAAAGCTAGACTATACCTACTATAATTTTTTGGTTAATCTAGAATTTTATGAAACTAAGGCTATTATACAATAGTGTTATATATTGAATAGTAGCACCATGTGGTACTAGTGTCCCAATTTGGGTGCTAATATTTGACTATTCTGATTTTTGTGTAAATGTAATTGATTTTTGTGTCATTATTTCCCACTGTATTTTCCTAAATTTGATTTTTGTGTTCTAATCTTGTGTGATAAAAATAGTAATGAGTGCATTTATATAGCCTGATCTCTATGATATACCCCTATGAATACCACTTATTTTGAGGGGAGTTGTTGATCCTATGCAAAAACTCTATTTAAAATAAAAATCTCTTTAAAAATGTGTGTTATTTGGAGCATATATAATATCTATAAAATAAACCAATATAACATGCATACATAACATCAGAATGTAAGATAATGTGAGTATAAATTTATAATGTACGATATGTGTTAGGTCTAGCATTCAAAAATCTATGTAATAACTGAGTAGCTACCTATGGGAATGGGGTATGATGTCCATCATGACACCTAAGTAGGAAAGAGAGATGCATGAGGTCCCTCATGACATCTAAAATTAGAGTGTGTAACATGTAAGAGACAAGTGTCAAATCCATGATGCATATAAGAAAGCATACATATAACACCCATGAGGCATTCAAATTAGGCTAAGGGGACACAATACAAGGGACATGGGCACATGTCACTAAATTTGATAAAACAAGACATACAAAGACATGTTCAAATGCCCACATATGTAAACAACAAGAAAGTTGGCTTAGATCCACATGGAAGGACATTTCAAAAGTTTGCATACACAATTAACAAGGTGCACACAATGACATGGGTATATCTCTAAATCATACATACAATGAAAAGATGTGGTGTAGAGCCATAAAATAATGTCATAGTTAAATTCCCTAATAAAATAAGCATAGAGACATAATCAAGTCTAAACTAAGAAAGCTATAAATGAAAGTATGCATAAACATGTGGTGTAAATATGTATGAGCTAAGATTGTACATAAGATGATTCTAAAGTAGTAGTAGTCAATAAAAAATATGATTAGGTATAGGATGATCAATATCAAGATATAATGATTCTAAATCTGTGATGTAGAGTTTATAAACATGTAACCTAGTAATTGAAACTACATATACCCAAATGGGTGAATGTATCAAATAAGGAAATCATGTATCTATGTGTATGCTCCTAGTGGGTAGATAGTAGCAAATCTAGATTAGTGTAGCAAACCTGAGTCCTGTAGTAATTTGTGATCACTTGAAAAGAATAAGTGAAACCTGTATATTTGATAAAATTTACTACACTAAGATAAATAACATATGTAGTGTCTGTAAAATATAATAAGTGTAAACATGATAATGCATACAACATATAATTTATGTTTTCTAAGTAAATATTTGAATGTTTTTATGTTTTGACATATTATATTATTTTTTAATTTTTTGAATGTAAGCTATGTACAAGCCACATGAAAATGAAACTATATATAAGGAGAAAGAAATAAGGAAACTATGTACAAGAAGGGAGGAGCAATACTAACCGATGAGTCTCATGGGAGACTCACTATCAATGTGGCCTATTTCAAATAAAGGAATGATAATCATATGTTCTATATGAAAAGGTAACCAAGGTCCTAGAACCTAATTTATTGAGTGATTTATAGCTAACATTCCCTGTGAAGTGGTACTAAGAATCTATGAAACTAAGTGTGGTGTCCTATGAACTATAGGGTTCTTAAGGACCCATCGAAGAATATGTTATAACTAGCATAGGTGCCATGTGTTGAGAACTCGAAGAACTCAATAATAATGATCTTGAAAGAAAATGAGTATAGGGAGGCCATCTAGAATATGCAACATATATATGACATAGGGGTCTATCTAATAATGGTATTCATGGGAGAGTATACGTATGTGGTAACATTGTAGGAGTAGACTTCACCTACACTAATGGCTCAACTAAACTCTGCAGTTTACTGATAGGAATTATGCTTGGAACTATAACTGGCATCCGTGATGTGGCTACCTATGGGACAGGTAGAGGATACTCATATGAAATACTCTCAACTATGATCACCTAATTTTGAAGTATATATTTAAGGCATCTATGCATGGTGGATGGGATAAATCATATATACTATATCCATAGCCTACCCAATAACATGTCAAATGTGCCTACACTAGGAGATACTAATAATCTAGTGGCCACATGTGTTGATCCAAACTATAGTGGAAGTATAATCTCCCTAATGGATATCTAAATATGGCCACTAAAATCATAAATAATTGTGTTGGTAGGAGAAATATCCTACTCTGAATACCTCAAATGTTGTAGCAATGTGATAGTGCACATGTTAATACTTGACCCATTTTAAACCATAACACTCTAAATAGGATGATGATCTATGTAGGCTTGTACAAAGAGTGCAAATAAATATAAATCATCATCCTATTTTTAGAAAGGTCAAATTAAGTCAATTCTATTACAGATTAGTGGCTATATTTATTGCTTATTTCTACCCTAATTTATTATACTCAACCCCTTTAACAACATAGGATTTACACCTTATCTTCTAGAGAATTAATCTCATGTATAAGATATTATACATTTGGAGAGGAGGAAGTAGTCATTTGAGGTGTAGCTAACACTGAAGGTTGTTGAGTTAAAATAGGTTGTTGTACAAGCTGAGTTAGCCCTAAATTAGGTATAACAATGTTGTTAACTAGGGGAGTAGAAGATTGACTATTATTTAATTTATTTTTTATTTTCATTATGGCTTGTATAATCAATGCATGATCATGGGGCTATTCCCAAACTCTATCTCTAAAGATTTGTGTAATCTCATCATTATTGATTATAATATTTTTATTGTTAAGTGGTACAATAGTGCCTTGATTCCCATCTAGTATATCATCTTGATCTTGATTGTATTACTAATCTTTGGATTCATTATCATTGAATCCCACATGATTAGGGTGTGAAGGATCAATTATGGGAGTTGTAATTGGTCCTATTTTCTATGGTATAAGTTTGAATGGAAGGAATCTGAGTATGCTCAATAGGATTATCGCTAAGCCTAACACTTCTTGTTAAGGGAAGACACAGCTTTTTTAGATGGAATATAGTAAATAAAGTGAAATAAGTTGGTTAAAATAGAATATATGAAATTTTAAAAGCTTAGCACAACTAATTTAAATAATAAAAATAAGGATGTAAACCCTAACATCTAGGGTTAGGGTTTGAATAATATTTAAAGTCTAGTTCACCAAATGTTTTGGCCTTTTAGGACTTAGTGTATACAAATCCTATGTTGATAAAGGGGCTAAGTATAGTAAATTAGGGTATAAATATGAAATAAATATTTTCAGTGATCTATAATAGAATAAAATTAATTTTACCTTTCTAAAAATAGTAATAAATAATGCAAATAAGAACTTAGTTAGAAAATGACTGAAATAGGAGATCTAGAAGATGCAATCTAAGATAGGGGCTAGTTTGAGTGTCATAAACATGATCAAAGTGTCAAAACCCTTCCTAGATAGTATTTACCTAATTGGATAATAGCTCCATATGGTGGTAGTTTCCCTATTTTTCCAATAGTGTCCTTTGTGCAGAAATGTTATGAGCTTCTAGGTGAACCTATGTTTGGGTCTGTCAAGCCTATTCCTACATATATTATTTATGGATCTCTATATATGACTTATTTTGAATGATTTTATGTGAAAAACCTAATATTCCATGTTGATATGGAATCTAATTGATACAAGCAGTAAAATGTGTTTTTAGTGAGGTAGGATAGACATCCTCAACATCCTGTTGTGATGAGAGTTACCTACTCCAAAGAGGGATCAAGCCTGATGTAGTTCTCCCCACCTAAGTGTTGGTGCAAGTGAAAGTGAATTTATTATGAATTTCGACTTAAGTGATTTGAATGTGCTTGAGACTGAAAACCTGATTAATTTGAGCTTAGGAATGTTGTATATGGCTGTATGTAGAAGTAAGATAGAATAGGGATTGATAACCTTTATTACATGCATAACTTGATCTAAGTTTGTATGTGTAATTTGCATCTAATTTTTATCTAGTGGTTAGAGGGATAAAATTCATGTATATATATTATTTTAGTGCTTGTGTGCTTCTTAATATAGGTCTAGATCGACCCTACGTGGTCTTAGATTTGAAAAGATATTTATTGGTAGAAAAAGGAGGGAAAGGAAAATAGTGCTAAAATTGGGACACTAGCACCATGTGGTGCTACCATCCATATTATGGTGCTAGTGTCTAGGTAGTAGAACCCAAGTCATTAGGGTCTAGGATGTCAAGATGACGGTTTGGGACTGAATTAGAGATCTCTAGGGATGTCTATGGCCCACTTGAAGGATGGATAAGTGTGAAAACAGGCCCTAAGATAGGTCTAGGGATAATCTAGGGATAGGTGGTCTCAAATAGCACTCTTATCACTCAAATGTCATTTTTAAGTTATTACATCACCCTTAAAAAATTTTAGAGATGAAAATTCCTAGGTGAAGCATTGGAGAGACTTGTGATTCCTTGCTAAAATACATGCAAATTTGGGGTGAATGCACTATAAATTTTTATAATTATGCAAACTCTTGGGTTGGGAAGACAAAATGTCCCATCTCTCATGAATATGCAGATAAGTATGTAATTTACTTTAATTACACATGTAAAGAGGGAACTATATGATGGTTTAATTAAAGAAGCTGAATCAAAAACTATAGATGGATTATAGATTTAATTATGTACTTTCATTCAAGTTTGATCAATGTAAACAAAAGTGTGTGATAAAAATGTTCATGCCCCCATCATGAATGCATGTTTGATTGTATAATTTTAATCAATGTATAATAAATGCATGATTAAAAGGGAATGAACAGTGTCCATGCCTCCATCATGAATATAGATCTAATCAATGTAAAGTGGAATAATAAATATTTTATATTCAATTATAAATTGTGTTGTTTTGTATATGCATGAAAAAACATCACACCTCATTAATATGAAAGTGTGTATATATGCATAAACCAATATCATGTCCCCTGATTCTGTACCAAATGATATATAATTTTATACATGTTTATGATGAATTTTAGAACATGTCTCAAATGTGTGTGTATTTTGAAACATATAATTCATGTTCCTATAAAATATGTACATATGCCCATGAATATGTACCCTAGTGTGTATGATTTTGTAATAAAGTCTTTTTAAAGTGAGTGCATATGCATGGAATATTCCCCCATAATCTATACTAATGTGCCAATATCTATCTTATAATTGAACCATTTATTATTTCAACCATTATGGATTATGAAATTTGTGCTATGATATAATTTTTATTCATGGAGACTTATGTATCTATGATAATCCCACTATAATTCTCCCATTTTTGTATGAGGGATGTGTCTTATAAGTCAATAATCTCAAACTAAGAGTTAATTATATCATGTCATGTAAAACTATAACATCATGTAATATTATGTGAACGTGTAGAGACTATGTAATCATAGTAATGTATATGTCAATCAAGGCATGTATGCAGCATATGTAATGGAAAGAATATAAGTGTCATGTCTACATAATTATATCAATGAAGCATGCAGTAGTAGGAACACTGAATAAGATTATGTAATAAAAGTGCATGATATATATCATGGCACCATTAAATGTTAATAATCTCCAGAGTGAAAGTGTTAGTGTCAAACATAAGACCAAGGGACATATACAATGGATATGAAGATGTCACAAAAAAAATCCAAGGGAAACATGCAAAGGGACATAACTATGTCACAAATAAGGGACATTAAAGGTGTCACATCAGATAAGGCTAAAGTACACATGTAAAGGACATATATATGTCACAAACAAGGGACATAAAATATATCACATAAAACAAGGAAAAGGGCCACACATAATATACAAGCATAAAGTATCTAATCATGTAAGAGAGTAATAACATCAATGGATCATAAAACAAAGAAACTAGTCTACACCATCTATATGTATCAATGCCACATCATATTATAATATCATATCCATGTAGCACTGTGTAATATATGATTAACTAGAAAGACATGTAAGTAATCTAGGTATCTCAACATGGTATAAACGTCATATAAAAAATAATTTGTAATATTGAAACCTATGGAATAAGATGCCTTTAGTATCAACATGGCCAATAGGGAGAGGAAAGTCTACCTTTGTATGTCCATGTGTAACATGTATATCCTGAATTACATTCATATAACATGAAATATATGTGTGTATGAAATCAATATGCCATCTCCCAAACATGTGATAAATATCATACTAAGTGATGATATCATGCTCAAGTTTTGATGTTTTATTTTTTGAATATTTTAAATGCTTTTGTATTTTCTTTATTTTTTTCTTTTATATTTTGAATATTTTAGATTATATATAATATTGACATAAATGCATTATGTTCATAGGGTTACAAAAATGTTTCCATTATAGTGTAGCTAATTGATAGGATCTTATACCCATGTTATATGTAATCACAAATGGGCCCAACTAATTAGGCTTAGATTTCCTTTGTTCTCTTTATTTGCATTAGTGTTCTTCCAATTCTCTTTTAATACTAATTCTCTAACTTGAAATTAATGATTACAAAATTTATTTCCTTATGATATATTTATATGATCTTGGTAGACTCTAATATGTTCAATATCCTATATGTACCTATTGTCTATCATTTTTTAATTCATGTAATCATTTTTTTTGATATTCATTATCTTTGATGATATATTCAAAATTAACATGAAAATATGGTATCTCGACCTCTAAAGGTAATACTAATTTTGTTCCATAAACAAGAGATTAAGGTGTAGCCTTAGTTGGTGTAAAAACACTTGTTTGATATACCAAAAACATATAAATAATCTCATCATGCCATAATTCACCATGTTTGGTGACTATTTTGCTTAATATATTATCAAGTGTTTTATATTTTCAGAGAGATATTAAATGAATATTTTAGGAGCTGAAACACACATAAATAAACATGGGAAACTTCATTAAAATCTCTAAGGTCAAACAGGGTGATCTAGACAAGGAGGTCTATAGGCAAACCTAGTGAGACAACATACAAACCTAACTCCAAATAGGGAGTCACTTATAGTATTAGCATTTGTAAAGAATTAAAATGATTTATATCATGTTAATGGAGGTATATATGATGTTTTTGAGTTATATTAGAGGTCTGGAGGGTCAGTAAAGAGGTCTAAATCACAAGGTGTAGGTAAGGTCTACTGGACCTAATGTGAGGTCTAATGCCTAGAAAGGAGTCATATCACTTTTTTAGTTAGGTGAATATTCAGACATATTGGAACACTTTATTGAGGCATATATATAGGTGTTGGTGACATTTTTTTGTAGACAAGCTCATCAAGAATATATTTCTTGGATTGAAATGCACGTAGGCCTATGCATAATGCTAAAGGAGCTCGAGTGGTCATTCTAAAATGCTTAAAAATTTCATGAATCTTTGCATGGGACCTCAAGATTTTTGGAGATATTATTTAGGGTAATTAAGAAGCCCTTAGTGGCATTGGGAGATATTTTCAACATGTAGCCTTTATGAACAAAGGCTAAAACCTAAAACTACTCCAAACCCTCAAAAACCATCCTTAAGGACCCGAATGGGTAAATGTTACAATTGAAGCATATAGATGGGGTGTAAATAACATGAAAACAACATTTATATTTAGAGGACTCTCTAGGTACCTGACACATGTGATTAAGGTGTACTACACTTGTACGGATGGTGCAAAACAAGGCTCTTTTTGGCTAATTTGTGTGTTTTACAGGTGTGAGAGGGTTTCAAAAGGTGTAATCACTTTTTGGAGATAGTTTAAGACTTTTTAAAAGTATCCATGGAAATTTTATGAGGTATATAAAATTATAAGTGTGTCTTCTATCTTCTCCATCTCAGCTAGTCTAGTGAGTAGATAGTGCACACTTAGTGAAAATTGGTGAAAATTCAATTGGGAAGAATTTTGAGATTGGTTTCATGAACCTAATGATATATACACTATTAAAAAGTTTCATACCTCATTTTTCATAGATAATATTGAATAATTGGAAGGTTTTGGGTGCCAAGTGTGAGAGGTGCATGAGAAGGAGGCATTTTGTAACTATTTGAGATGATTGCGCATGGCCAGAAGAAGATGGATGATTAGAAACTAATAAAATTCATGTGAGGGATTATATTTAATCCATACCACTTAGATCCATCATCATACATGGCCTTCTATAGTGATGAGGTAGTTTTGTGAAGGCAAATCATAAGGGTAGTTTCCTATGCAAAGCACAAGAGCATCTACGCCACATGTGGAGGAGTTGAACAAGTTAGAGGGACATTTGTCCTTGATTCCCTTCAAAAAATATATAATAAATGATTATATGACTATTTTAACTCCTAATTTCTTGACAAGTGTCTTCATGACTCTTGAGATTCCCCTTCTCTCTCTCCTCTCATAATCTCTATAAATTCTAGCCTTTTTGGCTATTGTAGGGATCTCTCCACTTGGGTATGGTGAATCTCTACCAAAGTTTTAACTTGAGATAATAAATATAATTATTTTTACCTCATTCAATATTTCACTAAGTACATGTTATGGTTTTTGGTCTTGTCCAAGTGTAGTTTTGATTACCTTCACATGCTACTCTTCCTAGTGCATTGTGTGTTTAAGAATCTCTCTTTTGTAGGTCAACAAGAAGAACCTAATGTAAGTTGTAGGTATAGTGAGTATTAAATTAAATAGTGTTTATATAAGGTCTATTATCTAAGTCCTCCTAGCCTAGTCTATCTCCAAGACCCCATGTGAAAGAGAAGATTGTCATTGGATGAAGTGTATGTGCAGACTTATTTTTGGTTCCAAGTGCATGTTAAATGGTGTGAGTAGACAAATTATTTGGTGTATCACCTCCCCTAGATTAGATTTAATTTTATCTATTATTATCCCTTTTCACCCCCCTAAGAGTTAGTAGTAGGATTGATCAAAGTGGTACACTAAGTGGAACTAACCCCAAATCTAGAGATCCACCTCAAAGTTGGGTCACCCACATCCTTGACATGGTTCCATTGTACCACTTGAATGAGGAGAGAATTGTCATCTCCTCAAGAGGTGAAAGTTCAAGTGACAATAGTTTTTGGCACACCTGGTGGGACACTTATTCCAAGAATTTAAGGAGTTTTGGTGTTCTCCTCAAGATATCAACCTTTGGAAGAAATTTCACTAAGCTCCAATGGTGAATCCAAGCATAAATCTACTTGTTAAGTAGTCCAGTTACTATAATTGAAGTTGTTTTCTTGTTCTATGTTCTTTTCATGAGTGATTCATGGATAATTCTAAGGTTGAGTTTGTCTTAACACAAGTTGGGGAGACATATCCATCTTTACCTTTTCCCTCTCAATATGAACAAGTACTTGTCCAAGCTTGTCACGATCCCTATCAATCCTATGTTGCCTATAATCAGTCCTATCAAGCTTGTGCTTCACCTAGTCCACCTAGTTCCTCTCCAAGTTAGTCCATTACAAGCTTCAAGAAGACCTTCAGTGGTTACAAAGACTATATGTTAGACGTTGATACTAGAAATGGTTGTGGTCAAGTCATCCCTAGTGATTGTATTAATAGTGTGAGGGATGCTTTGGACCAAGTCAAGAAAGAATTGATGCCTATAGAGAGAGATAATTGGCAAGGTCTTAATAATGAGATGTTTGATGTTTGTGGTCTAATTTTCCACCTAGAAGAGAGATTGAGAGATCATGAACCAACTCAATCTTGGCAGCCTCAACATATCCCACATCAACCTTTAAGTGTGTCAACTTTGCCCACTCAAAATGATAATCCAAACATGTTTCAAAATTCCCCAAGTCCATGCATTCCCTAAAGTTTCCCTTCTTGGAGGTCCATCTAAGAGAGTAACCAAAGGGGGGAGGACATCACTATTGATAAAGTTGATTTATTTGAAGAAGATTTTGGGAAAAGAAGTTTGAGTTTTGAGGCCCATATTGACAAAAAAATTGAATTGGCCAATCAACTTTTAAGGCAATCCATCATGGAAATTTTTTTGGAGAGGTTCATAAGCCTAATTTCCTAAGTGGGAGAAAAGACACCAAGCCCAAAGAAATCTCAAGTTTCTTAAACCTATCATTTACCCCTCCATTTGTATTTCAACCTCATGAAGAATCCTCTAAGCATAGCTTCCCAAGATGGAAGGAGGTAGTGGCAGCTTGTGAAAAGAAGAACAAGATATGTTTATGTGGAGAAGTTGAAAGTGGAGAGAAACTTGAAACTAATAAAATCCCTCCCAACCCTCCTCAAGAAGCCATTGAACCCATCCTTTTACCTCCTCTAACTAATCCATTTTTCCCTTCTAATTTTGAGGATTGCATTGCTCCTTGGGAACCTTATTTGGATAAACTTCTTATTTTTGACATTCCTAGTATTGACATCACTAAGAGGGAGGAGGAGATAGAGATTTTAGATTGGATTGATGATGAGAAAGAGATGAATCCTTGTGAAGATGATGTTCTTTGTGTTGAAGAAGATGCCTTGGAAAGAGTTCTTTTGGATTCCAAAGAAGAAGAGGAAGAGGTTTCTCTTGTTGTTCTACTTCATTATGTTAATCAAGAGAAGGATGATGACTTATGGTAGAGATTTGAGGACATTTTCAATGAAGTTGAAGGTTCCATGAGGCCTACAAGTCCTTTGGAGCTGACTACAAGACATGGTAAGAAAGAGGATGTGTTTCAAAAATAAGACATGTGGCACACATATATGCAAATGTTCAAAGAATATGAAGATAATGAGAGGATAAAACTCCTAAGAACACAAACCCAAGATCTTGAGAAGCAAACATGTGTTGAAAAACATCACCATCAAGAGATTCCAAACCATGATAGAGAAATCTATGATGGTTATGAAGATTTTGAAGACAACTTGAATATTGATCCTACAACCACATGTGAAGCTACTCCTACAAACATCAACAAGGAGTTTGAACAAGAAACATTGTTAGAGAGCTATGACACAACAATTCTTGAAGGCTTTGAAGAGATTGTAGCAAATGAGAGGAATAATGAGGTCTTTAAAGAAGGTATAGACTTATAAGAGGCTGTCCCCTACATACATATGCAAATATACCGTAATGAGACAAAAGGACAATAGTATGAGGCATGTTTCCAAAGTCAAGAAGACTTCATATACCTTGGAAACTTGTGGGAGATGACTCCATTAAATGACATGCCAAGCCAAGGAGTAAAAAGGAAACATGAGTCATCTAGTACCACATCTAAAAGGAAACATGCTTGGCATCCTCATTGATCTAGTGAGGATAGAGATTCAAGGTACTTCCATTTTGATCTAGGAAGTGAGATATGTTTAATTTGAATGTACATGATTAGTTTGCTTGTTGTTATCTTGTGTTCCCTAAGTGCTTAGTATCACAAGTGTGCCTTTGCTTTGTGTGTTGTCTTTGCTTTGTGTGTTTTGAGGTCAATTAGATATCTTTTTTGTCAAATCAAGGTCTGATCTTATTTTTTCAAAGTGCATATGACTCCCTTTTCGTAATAGATGGGATAAGGCTATTGGTCCTTAACATAGGCAAGCATGTTACCCCTAGGAATTACCAAAAGTGTTGACCAATTTTGAATTTTAATAAAATTGGGTCAACCCATACATTTATAAACTTTTTAGAGGTTTCCATATGTCCTATAGGGGTCTCATGTTGGTCTAAATACCTTACTTAACCCTGCTCCAACCTTGGTTTAAGCCTATCTTCCTTGTGCTAGTCTAGTCAACCAAAGTCAACCCTATTTAAACATGGTCAAAGGATAAAATTATATTTAAAATGTCCTAATGTGGTCATTTTTATGTTTTAGGGTGTTTATAATTCTTGATTTTGTCCTTTACCATGTACCATATGCAAAAAGTGTCATTTCAGCATATTTCTAGCCCAATTAATGACTTGTATGAACTTTCCAAGCAAAAAATTTGTCACAATATTTGTTTTCAATGTGGATAAGATCAATAAATGTTAGGAGTAGTCAGATGTCAGTCCAATAAGTAGTTATATGGAGAAGAAGGTAATTTTCCCTTGAAAATAGGCCATTAATGGCACTTGTACAGACTTGGGAAGTCCTCCTTCAGTAAAAAATGTAGGATGGTGTCTCTTCAGCTCTCTAAAGTCATTTAAACACCTGGTGTGCTGAGAGAAGGTCAAAAAGTTGAAGTTTTACTTATACTCCTTCTTTCTTGCCCTTACAAGTTAAGGAGAGTCAACTTGGGATACATAGTACAGATCGTATAGTTGGAATTGGGAGGAATGATTTTGGGGGTGGAAATTAATCTAAGTCTAATTCATTTCCGTGGTAATAAGTTTATATTTAATAAATTATCATTTATGAACCATCACTAAGACCTCAAACAATTTTTTGTACACTCACATCCATGAGGGGTCTCCTTATGAGCTAGTTTCAAAATTCTTTTCTTTGGTTTGATGCTTTTATTGTTTCAAGTGTTCCTCAAGGCCCCTCTATAGGTTTATTTAGTGTTATATTGGATTTATAAGTGACCAAATACCCAAGAAATACTCTCTTAGGCTTGTTTTTGTTTAATGGTTACTCTCACTATCTAATAACCTAGAATTTGCATCTGTAGGACCATTGTTGATGTCATAATGGTGTATGAAAGGGTGAGTGTGCATTCAAATCTCTTGGTTTTTATAGAAATGCATTAGGAGGTCAGATGAAAGTATCAAGATTCATGTTTATAAGGAGTATCCATGTTATTCATACTATAACTCATTATGGTACATTATGTAACCACCTACAGGTGACCTAAACAGGTTTTTGAGAGAGTCACTTGAATGTGAAAGTGATATTGGACCTCAATTGGAACCATTTATTGATGAAATGGTACTTGATAAACCCATATAAGGTGAAATAGGGATATTTGCAAATTGGAAACACCTCCAAGAGTGTTGACTATGATTTCAGGCTTGTCTACCTAGAAAACACTAAACAAATGGCTAGAAGCATTTGGGATTAACATATTTCATAGTTTCAAAGATTTAAAATGCTCTTAGCTATTTGTATTTATAGCATCTACCATGGAAAATCCCCTTTACAAGTGAGAAGGGAATTTGAAAAAAGGGGGAAGGTTTTTCTAAGGGTCCAAAGGTGCCATGACAACATTGAATCTATTTAGTGTTATCTATAAGTCTAAGAATAAAAGGTGTTTTCTCTACCAAAGTTGAAATCTATATTATGCCACCATGATTAGGTGCTTAAAAATAGTTTTTATAATTTTTTGGATGTGAATATCATCAAGGAGAAGATGATAGTACTATTGTTGCCTTCCACACTGACATGCCTTGTCTGTACACTATCTCGAAAAATGCACCTACAACCAGATAGATAGACATTGGGCTTGGGAGGTCTTGACGGTATTTTAAAAGGAATGTAAAGGCTTAAACTAATTCCAACACTTATTTTCTAACCTTAGTGAGGTTTTAAATAAATTTTGACATCATGACTAAGTAAATGAGGTCAACAAACACCTATAACTAGCTAAGAAATATTGAGATAACAATAGGCATAAAGAGCTCAGTTGAATAAGCCTAAATCATGGAGATAGAAATGATAGTAAATGGAAATGTTTTAAAATTAACATGGAATCCATAAAAAGAGATACTCATTTTCCATGATAAAGTCAAGAAGAGCTAGCACAGGCCTAGAAACATGCATCTATAGGCAGAATTTTGGAGAAATTGGTCTTAGTTAGGAAGGGGCATAGTTTGAGTTCCCATTGAACAAAAAAGTTAGGTTCCATTGGATTAATAATTGTTTTAACTCCATAAAGTGTTAATATATTATTAAGGAACCATGTTTTCCACAATAAAAGCCATGTTGCATCTATAAGTAGGGGTAGACGTACAGGGTTAGTCAGGCAGACAATGACTAAGAAAATTGATGCTAGTATGATGCCCTAAGCTTTGAAAGAGAGTGATAGTGAAATTATATACTTGGCCACAAAATTAGGTTTATTTATGGTTCTACACATATTTTTTGGAGCTCATCAATACCCTATGATGACCTATAGGTAGGGATTTAGACAAAATGTCTTAGTTACAATCATGATTACATTAGGCTTAGTCTTGACTAGGCAAATGAGTTTGAGGTTAATATAAAGACTAAATATTTATAATTATTCATGTATGATAGTTTAATATAAAAAATAATATAATTTAAGGCTAGGAATACCATCTACAAGGGTCTGCTAAGAAGCTGCCATAGTCAACCATGACAAACCCAATCTAGTTCAAGTCAATTGGGAGGGTGTGTGGTGGTTTAGAATGATAATGAGGGATAAAAAAAATTTAAAAATTTTCACATAAACCTTTAAATTCTATAAAAATTAGGAAAATTAAAGAAAAAGGCTCTAAATGAGAAAAAAACACAATCAACATTCAATACCCTTGCACAGTCAAGCTACGCAAACTTAGTCTTAGAGATTTGTGGTTTTGAATGACCAAATCATGAATTAAGGAGATAAAAATTGGTTTAAATCATCCTTGTTACTTTTAAAACCCCCTCAAACACTTTTTGTTGCTAAGAAAGTAGGGTAATATGCCTCTATTTTGTCTTAGAGGTAGGGCACTTTCCCCTTGCACAAAGCTTGTAGGTTTTGGAAACAAGGATGAATCATGAACCAAAAATCAAAGAGAGACTAAATGAATATTTGAGGAGATGGAAAAAACATAAGTATACATGGTAAAACTTTTTATAAGCTCTGAGTTCAAATAGATTGATCTAGACAAGGAGGTCTACAGGCAGACCTAGTGAGATAACATACAAACCTAACTCCAAATAGGGAGTCACTTCTAGTATTATAATTTGAAAAGCATTAAAATTATTTGAATAATGTTAAAATAGATATATATCATTTTTTTGAGCTATATTAAAGGTCTAGAGGGTTAATAAAGAGGTCTAAATCATAAGTTGTAGGTAAGGTATACTAGATCTAATATGAGGTCTAATGCCTAAAAAGGAGTCATATCGGTTTTATAGTTAGATGAATATTGAGACCTATTGGATCAATTTATTGAGGAATATATAAATGTTTATACAACCTTAAAAACTATATACAATAATTCCACACAAATAAATTTCCAAGTGTTCCAACATAATCTAAAGGCATCGTGATTATGGTCTCATAAATATTTTATGAAAATATTCTCTAGGAATGTGTTCACTAATTATAGAGGAAGGTGGTCCCAATAGGAACCTAAACCTCTTCTAATAATTTTAATTAAGTACTTAGAAAAAAGATAAAATAAACATAATAGGGAACAATCTATTCATAAAAGACTATATTTCCATCATTAAAATTTATACCATTATCTCCTTCCACTCTTCTATATATTTAGCTTCCAAATAAGGGTCAAACAATTTAAATAAAATATAGACACATTTTGTGAATCTATAACATGATTCATCTACATATGTGCCTCAAATTATTACAAGATCACACAAATTTTCATTAGAATTTGGAATAGTCTCATGTGTCAGATCAAAAGTCTCTAACTTGATGGGATTAACATCCAACTTGATCTCTCTTATGAAGCCTCCATTGATGCAATATTTTTAGTAATAACCTCATCTTATTTTAAACGAATATCATATATAGATAGTGAGGTTTTTGGGAGAGTGTACCTTAGTGTTACACTTGTACCTACATTAATATCCTACGTATAATTATGTTTTCATCTTATTGCATTCTAAACTTAAGCAGTGGTAAAAATTCCAATATGCATTATAAGATAACCAAATATTTTAAATGCATAAGTATTTTTCTCAATATTATATAAACTTGATGCAACTACATGGAATATTTTGTTGATATATTTCATAACAAACTTGTTATGATAGAGATAAACTTTATTTCCTTTTCAATTTATTTTTTAAATACATAAATTTTTTGATAATAAAATATAGAACATGGTAAAAAATCAAATAATTCAACTATATAGCATAAAATTAATAATACTAATAAAATTAAGAGCATAACCATCTTCTGAAAGACCCCTCTCATCATTTTACTTTCCAAGTAGTTCAAAAAATTACCATCCTTGACCATATGCTGAATAAATTCAAAATTTATTATAAACTAATATCCTTAATAGTGTGTATGAAATGGAAAAATATATGAAATAAGTACATTAATATTACCATTACCACTCACATTGCTTTTAAACTCTTTAATATCCTTGATTTCATTATATATGTCCTTGTAGACATATAAATTTATAATTAGATACTTGGAAAGATCAATTTTGACATACATGACTTGTGTATACCCATTTGACCCTTACACACACTTTCCCCTATCTCTTTACTTATATATTATCTTGGCCAATCCAATTTTCTATCATTGATATTCAGGATCACCTTGTCTATTCCATAATGCTCTATAATCCCAAATAGACTGTCACCATATTTCAAATCCATGATTTTTGTCTCTAGATAATACTAACAATAGTTATATTGTTACGATTACTGCTAGTGTCTTCCTTTGCCAAAATTATCCAAATATATTTAACAAACACTTTTCAAATTCTAATGAATCAATTAGGTTGGCTTAATCATGTTTCCTATGTCAGTTATGGGGGAAAATACTAAAAAGTCATATATAAATATTAATCGAGCCTAAGGCCATACCTATTTGGAAATACCCAATATTTTGATGGGCTAAGTTGGTCAATATTTAGCATACACATTGAGAAAATATATTTAAACATACTTTAGACATAATATAAAAGGTATACAAATATGAAAACCCATCAAAGGATAAGCCATAAGGTAAAGTTTGAATTAAAAACATAAGTCAAGTTTATATGTTGTCGAGTGTCAAAATCCAACATATTGCATTGCATTCTAGTAGATCATCTTTAAGCACACACACCTGGGTGGGATACCTATATTCAATTTGAGTCATATTAGGATTATTATAACATAGACATTTCTTAATCACTCAACAGGGAATGTTTGGGGTTTTCTAGACCATCTTAGTATTAACCCCTTTTTCTAAGTCAAAATTATGTTGAAAGTGAATCTAGGGTTTCAATACAAAGAGAAGTAAAATAGGTATCTTCCCATAGTATTGAGTAAAATAAAGCATATAAAAATCATCTACAAGAGCAAGGATAGTGATCTAAAGTAATACAAACTAATAGAAACAACTTGGATAGTAATTCAAAATAATGGATAAATTAATTTCCATAGGTGTTTGATCTTCACCTAAAGTATCCACATAAATTTTGATAGTTTTTCCCTTATATGAACAATAATATTGCCATTAAATATAATTTAGAGGATTTTCACACAAGAAGTGAGTAGTACAGATCAACAAATAAGATAATTTACTTCTCTCCCATCTTTACTTGACCATTTATATATTTAGTAAGTGTAATCAATCTCTATTTTACATTTAGATTTATATGGTAAATGCCCTATTTTAACCAATATTTTAGTAGTTTTAATGTACTTAGATCACCAAAATATAAATATAGATAAAACATTTTGGTGAACCTGATATTTGGATTGAGCATGATAAACCATATGTTCTCCTCCCTAGGGTTTCATCTTTTCTTACTAGGATTTTAGATTCATCCTACATTATGGTCTCAGATCTATTTTTTGATTTCCCCTTATTCATGTAAGAAAAAATATAACATAGATATAATGGACATTTATCTAGTGTATATTTTATGATTCAAGCTATGATTTTTATGATGGAATGTTCATTTCCTATTTTTTTAGTATGTTGCAAAATCATGAAATGAAATGGGTTAAATTTATCTATGAGGAAACTAAGGATGAAGTTAATAATGATAATTTTTTTGCTCTTCTTAATGACATATATTATATGAATATTAAATTTATGATGTTTTTGATTACTATTTGATAGGAAAGTCAGTGTATGACTCCTTTCATTACTCCACCTAGACATTGACATATTGATAGCCACCATCCCACCCTAATTATTACCCCTATTCTAATAATGGATTCAATGATCCATGCTATCACAATGTGAAGAGGTATGATGCTTCATCCTATAAAAAAATAGATGTAGTCATCATGTACCTAATACGACTAGAAATTATGATGTCATTGATCAAATTAAGAATACTTTAGCTAAGATATACATATTAGAGTTACTAAAGAGGTTGACTATGTATAAGGATATAATTTATACAATTTTATGTGATATAACTTTATCAAACAATACATAAGTATCTTATTTTACATCTATTGTGAATACACTAAAGTATAGTGAACAAAAAATTTAGTTTGATAAAGAAGATTCCTACCTAACATACTATACATCAAAATATCCCATTTTTCATTCACGTGAAAATACTAAACAAGGGAGGTGAGCATGTTTTGGAATATAATGGAATAGGATTGACTATTTGAAATATCACATTTTTATAAAAAAATAGAATAAATAGGGAATATATTCATAAATCTAACAAAAAATAGAAAAGGTTTTGGTAATATCCCTTACCAAGGGCTAGGATAAATTAATTTTGATGTGATAGTTGCCCTACAATGTTAACTACTATGTTTCATGTAATGCCAAATCATTTACATGTCAACTTACTCTTGGTTAGACATTTGATTCATGATATGGAAGGAATTCCATTTGCCTTACTCTAATGCTTTAATTTTTTTCATGAGGTATGTTTACCTAGATGTTTTGTAGATAATCAAATTTTCAAACATTGAAAAATGGTGGATCCTGGTGATGAATGTAGAATGAAACCTATTGATTCTCATTTCACCATAATAATCAATTATAGATTATACCATTGGAAAAATACATACATATGAAGTTGGTGATTCAAGAAATGTTAATAAAAAATGAGTCAACTCCAAAAATACTACTTAATTAAGAAATATTAAAATACTCAATGTGTTTTTAAAAATTTCAGATTTAGGTGATCTAAGCAAGTATAAAACTATTAAAAATTATATTGCATGAGATAATAAATTAACCACATAGATATTAATGTAAAATAAGAGATTATTTAAAATTTATAAATATGTAAATTAATAAATGAGAAAGCACTAAATTGATATTCTATTTTTCTTGCTCTTCACCTATGCATAATCATATGAAATGATTTGAAATTGTTATTTAGTATTTTGTCTTAGGAGTCTAGCTATCTAAATCTTCTAGGAAACTACTGTAAAATTATCATATACTTATGGTATCCAAATCCATCCATTGTCTCATAGAATTTTCCCTATGTAATTTTTTAGTTTGTTATACCAAAAATTTCTATGCTTCCTATAAAGGATATTTTTGATCCGTAGTACTTTGTATAGATTTTGATTTTGTCTTCCTCTACCTTGAAACCCTAGATCCATTTTGACACTTGTTTGAATTATAATAAAAGGGGTTATAAATATGGGTTGGATAGTCATAACAATACCTTGTTGAGTAGTTATAAATTTATTATGTTCTAATAATCTGAAGAGGGCTCAAACCTTAGGTATTTATTCCACCTATATGTATGTGTGCTCAACAATGTTCCTATAGAATGCAACTCTTTAGCTTTCGACACTTGAAAAAAATAAATTGTGTTGGGAATTATTTTATCACATGATTAACAAATAAAAAATATGGGTTTGATAATGTGAATCAACATAGAAAAATAATTAAAATATGGGTTTGCTAATATGAATCAACATAGAAAAATAATAATGACAAGAACATATAGAAATAGATGCATAAGACAGATTTCACTTGGGAAAAACCTTTTGGTTCAAAAAACTAGAACAATAACCTATTTGAATTATAACATAAACATGGACATATTACAATGCTACAATCAAGTTGAATGATTATCTACCCTATATAAAACACTATGCCACATATTAAGATGTACACAATTGTTCATTCATATTCAACATTTGACATATTTCTTCTTTTTAATAACTATGTCTTATAATGTATAATTCACTTGAAACATCCATACTACAATGGAATATGCATGCAAAAACTATTCTACCAAGTGATCAATGTGTAACACTCCATAATAGATCCATGTCATAGCACCACCACAACATTGATAAAACCACTTCAGTCTAATAGATAGAGTTTCAAAAGTATTTAGAATGATTTAAAAAGTAACCATTAATTACTTTTAGTGTTTCACATCTTCTTGAATAAAATTACACAACCACTAAAAATGACCTCAAAATTTCTTAGAGTGTAGTGAAACTATGAAAATTACCCTGTATAATTTTTCCATCATCTTTGCATGCTAAAAACCTCATGCAATTTATAAAATAAATATTCACACAATATTATTAAACCATCCCATCATACACAACCAACTTATGAAGCTAAGTGATGTCACATAACACCTTATGTAACACTAGTCATACACATAATTGTAATTTCGTAGATTAATGAAAAGTAGAGCCATTCCCAATAATCTCCCACTTGTTGAAAAATTTACATAAGGGAGTGAACATTTATCCTTCAATAGCTTAAGGTAGCCATGTCCATCTCCTTCATTCATGAATATAAATTCCTAGTACTTACTACCTTTGTCAATGAATCCATAATGATTTTCTTTGTGTTCGCCTTCTCTAGAGATATCCATATATTTTCCATCAAATTCCTCAAAATTGATATCACACATCTATGTGATTTTTTGAAAATGATAATTTGGGTTATTTATAGACAAATTGCATTTTGACTATCAAAATTTTTCTTTACCTTATCCTTCTTGAAACCAATAGTAAAACACAAATTTTTAATCCAAAATTCATTTTTTGCATGAGTAGTTGTGATGCACTCAATTTCAGTTATAGAGATAACTACACTAGCCTTCCATTTTCTCATTCAACTTATAAGTTTAAGATATATCCACTAGTTTACCTATGATTATCAAGATTTATAGTCAATTTAGAATCCAAAAATCTCTACAAACTCAAAATACTTCTTCCATTAGACGTCCCTTGATATAAAATTGCATGATCAAATGTTCTTCACAACTATTTTTAAAATATCATCTTCACTTATGTCTAATGTTATTTTCCATTATTAGACATGAATTTACTTACTAATCCCACTCCTTGTACAAAATCAAGTCTTGTGTATACCATTGTGTATATTAGGATTCCCACCACATTTATATATGGAACATAAGACATGTCCTCCAATTCCTCTTTATTTTTTGGAAATTGTATAGTTGATAACTTATTAACAACTAAGAAAGGTTGTGCAACAATTTTCTATCCTAAAACCAAAACCTTTATAAAAAAATCTCCATGTAATTCCTTTAGTCAATATAAATATTTCTATTCATATGATCTCTTTCAATTTCCATACCTAAGATAAATCTCAAAGCACCAAGATTATTAATGTTGAATTATGTAGATAGTTGAAATTTCACCTACTTGATCATGCCCTTTTCATTTTTGATCAACACCATTTCATACACATAGAGGACTATGATGACCAAGTTATCACCATATTCCTTTTAACACACCCACAAATTAATATTATTGTGCACATGCCAAATTCTAACCACATAATTTTTGAACTTATGATTCCACTTCATGGGCAATTTAATCAATCCATACAAGGAATTATTCAGTTTGAACCCCAAGCCATCTTTCCCATTCACCTTGAAGTTGTTAATATACAACATGTATATTTATTATTCAAGCTCCCCATGTAAGAACATTACTTTAACATCCATCTATTCTATCTCCATATAAAATGCAATAGAAATAATTACAAGAAATCTGATTGGAATTAATTTTGTATCAAGAGAAAAATTATCCTTGAAGTCAATTCCATCAACATGGGAAAATAATTTTTCCACTGGGAAAGTATTATATATCTCTCCATCTTTCATTTTGCATTTTGATTCCCTTTAAAAACCGACTTGAAATATATAGATTTTATTCCATGATTTAGCTTCACCACATTTTAAGTCTCATTATTATCCATATACTCCATCTCTTCCTTCACATATTTCTTCTAAGACTTTCTCTCTACACAACCCAAAACTTCCTTCACTGTCCTTAGTTCATAACTACTAGTCATCGATAATAGGTATGCAGAATGAAAATCTATTGGGCTATACAATTTAGGCATTGTACACATCCATTATAATCTCCTTAGAGTAAGAGTAGATATCTCCTCCTCTTATTGTGACTATTTTGTCTCATCTTCTATTGCACCATTCTCAAATATAGACTCTTCAACATCTAAATCAACTTGTAACTTTTGTGTTTCCTCCTTTGGGTGATTATTTGGTTCTTCATGCACATGATCCCTATGCACTTCCTTGAATACTTAATTAAAACTATATAATTCCTTCTTCTTCTCAAGATTCCATAACTTATGCCTTTTGACCTAACCCCCATACCCATTAGATATGCAATTTATAGACCTAACATCAAGATTCAACCTCTTTTCATTTGAGATATGAAAAATGCACACATTTTTCAAGTATGGATTCTTATTAGTACATGCTTATTATATATTTTTTTCAACCAGTGCTAATGTCAGGGGTTAGTTGACTAAGTAAAAATTAGTAGTTACTACTTCAAACCATAAGTTTTTCTCCCAATGTGAACCATTGAACATGCTCTAGACCTTATCCGTCAATGTCCTAATCATTTGATCTACTAATCCTTATATTGTGGAGTGTATGGAGTCATATTTTGTCTTTGAATATTGATCTAACTCTATAATTCATCTAATGCCTTCAAACAGTACTCACCCCTACCTTTAGTGTGCAATACCTTGATCTTCTTAGCCATCTAATTCTCCACTAGGGCTTTAAACTCATTGAACTCATTGATAACTTCAGATTTATTTGTAATGAAGTATTCCAAGGAAATGTAAGTATATTCATCAATGAAATTCACATAGTAGACATATTTATTCAATTATTAAACCTCAATTGGTTTAGACATATCACTATGGATAATTTGTAGAATGTCATTTTCCTATGTAATACATCTAGACCAAATGTCGACTAAGGGAGGTATCCCTAATAAAGGAAAATTTTAATAAGGATTAACTTTAGGTGATGGAGTAGACAAGATTTCTAAAGGTGGATAAGGTAAACAAGGGCGACAAATGTATTTTGGATAATGGTCAAGGGTGCCTAGGATGTAGATGGGTTTAGATTATGTTAAAAGGGATGCCTAGGTGTTGGACATGTTTGAATAAGAGGGGAATGAATTTATGTTTAGATAGGATTAGATGAGGATATGGGATGATGATTTAAGGAAAGCTCATGGTGAAGGATGATAGTTTTAACAAAGGGTTATTTAGGAAAATATGTTGGGTGATGGGGTTGGAATCTAAGGCAATTTTATATATGGTTAAGACAAGTGGTAGAGTATGACTAAGACAAGATGGGATGATGGTTAGGGTAAGCTTGGACAAGAGGATGTGTGATGAGCTAAGATGATGATGTTTGGACCAAGGAGGTATAGGTTAAGATGATGAAGAGTGATAAAGTTATGATTAGGACAAGATGTGTTGAGATGATGATGAAAGATTGGTGAAGATTGGACCAGTGATTAAATTTACATTAGAGTTGAGTTTTGACTAGGTAATTATTTTGTGTGTAAGTTTTAATATTTTAAAATAGTACTAGACTCGATAACACATAATCAAGAACAATCAATCTAAAAACCTATAATTAGTGATTGAAATTAGAGTGCAACTTAATACCCATTTAATCAAATGACTTGTGATGAGAAGTGATTGGATTGGTCTCCCAACCCTTTCTCACCATATGTACCTTGTCAGTGATCTCTGAGGATGTTGTTTCCATACCTTAGATTCCTATTATAACTGATAGGTATTAATATAGATTTCACCAACTCTCTAAGGGATTCCCCTAAACACCTTTCACTATATGGGGATAAGTCCATGTAGGGTGTTGTCTAGCAGTTGAGTATTGGAGTTTTACCTCCTCACTTCATAGGATCCACTATGGGGAAACCCACTTATATTTATGACATTTACCCATAATATTTATACTTTTCTAGAACATGGAGTATGGTCTTGTACATGGTGATGAAATCCACATCACAATCCCCCTAGAACTAATAATAAGTGTGTGGGTTTCAATTCCATGTCATGTTTCCCCTTAAAAAAAATAGGAGGTTTATTGACAATTTTTAATCTTCAAGAATTTCCCTACATGTGCAAGGGGAGAGCATATGCCATCGTATCCTTAAGTGACAAAAAGACAAATGAAAACTATGTTAAATTATTTGAAATTTAGACAAATCAATAAGAAGGTTAATTAATTAACCCCAATTAAGATGTGACAATAAAATATATAAAAATGGTTTTCAAAATGGCAATTATTTGACAAGAAACGTGCAAGACAACTGGTTAGTATTTTTATATTATCTTCTTTGAGGGCAACCTACAAAAAGTGTTAGATCAAGAAACACTGATTTTATACAAGCCAAAATAGACACTTGGATGGATTTTGAAAAAAATTTAAATTTAAGATTTTTCAAAAAAAGGTCAAATCTAAAAAAAAAAGTTAGACAAAAAATCCATGTATCAGAGAGATGATGTCACATTTCCATAGTTTGAAATCAAAACTACAAAGATGCAAATTTTATCAAAAGACTAGGTTATCCTGATAAAAGATAGAATGTGAAATCATAGAATAGAGAGTCAATCTCATGGTTATAATATGCAAAATTACTCAATTAGAAACACAAAATTGAAACATAGAAATAAAAAATTTATACCTGAATGATGTCATAGATGGAACTAGAGATGTTGCATTTATGTCACATTTTTACATCCACAAGTTCATAAATCTACTGAGAAAATACTAGAACAACATGAAATCACATTTCAAGTCATAATGCCACATTTACATAGTTAAATTTCATAGTTATAGATCCACAAGTTTTCTCTCTACACAGACATAACACAAACAATATAAAGTTGCACCATAAATGAATGAAACCATGTTTAATAAGAATAAACTTGGGAATTGTAAAGTATGAATTCACAAAGGGTTTGACAATGAACTTAGTAGTTAACCTAGACTATGATAGTCAATCCCAATGATTAGAGATAATGTCATAAATGTCAGCTATAAACTCGCATTTGAAGAGAATGAAGTCATCTTTATATAGAGCAATGTCACGATTTCAACTTAGAAGTGAACAATATGTGATTTTATAACTATAGCCTCAAATTATTCCTCAATATTTATTTTCAATCTCAATCTCACACACTAGAATCTCAAGTGGGTTAAGTTAAAGGAGGGTTCCCACTATGATCACCATTATGTGTTAGGTAAAATTTGGAAATGAAAATTAAAATGCAAGTGAAAACAATAATGACTACAAGATCAATTCTAAACTCCCCTAGATACTCATGATTGGGAAAGGTAAGTAAATTAGATGCAAAAAATGTTTGAAATAAAGCCAAATGTATCTCAATCTTACAACTAATTTTACCTCTAAATGTAATGGTGTGCCCCAATTTGACAAAATGATATGACTTTATATCTTGAAATTTGGATTGTCTTGTGACTTAGGACTTGAAAAATATGTTGGCTATGGATGATATGGATGTTTAAAGATAATAGACAAACCGATAAGTTATTGGCATTAGTCTAAGGATATTCAAAGTTAGCTCATTCACTAGTTTTGTTATGCATGGAGAATGGCTGCTTATATAGATGACGATGGAGAATTTTTAAGGAATTTAAATTTACTTTAAGAGTTTTAGAGAGGAATTCTCTAGAGAGTGTGGAGGATTCTAGAGTGTAGAAGACTCTAGATTCCATTAGAGGTGTCTAATGAGGAATTTTGAATGATTAGATGATGATTATAAGAATGATTAGTAGGAGAACGTGGGGGTATTTTGAGTTAGGTGGGGATGGAATTTTAAATTCTAAGATAATGGATAAGTGGGATTAGTGACAAATAAGATGTGATTTAGAAGAATTAATTGAGATATGGGTGTTATATGGTTGATGTATGGGAAGAGAATTATTAGAATTGATCTAGACTAATGACTAGGGGACTAAAATGGATTAACATTAGAATGAATTATGGATGAAATTAATAATGACTAAGGAATGGAAAAATTTGGATGTATAAAAAGGAACTATGACAATTTTTGAACACTCAAGAAGATTAGTGGCATGAGTTGATTTAATTTTAGAATTTGATTGAGAAGTATTAATCATTTTAGCTTAAGAGTTAGCCTCAGTAGTTTTTTAGATTCATCATGAATGTTAGATTGATTCAACCTAGTTTTACAAGAAGGCAAATCTTGAATGAGATATCCTTATTTACAATAGTAAAAATAGGCTTTGGGTTTGTTTAAGAAAATCACTGGCAATGAGACTTTAAAAACAACACTGAGTAGCTTGATAGAATCAAGAAGGGGTCATGTAAGGTCCATCTCAATACATGTACAAGGTTGAACCCTTAAACTAGTAAATTTATCATTATTGTTTTTACGCCATATCACTCTACCCAGATGGCTAAATATTTCCTTCATGAAGGGCCTAAAAGTGAGGTTGAAGAAATAGAACTCAACCCACATGGGGTACCTATATTTTGAAGGCCCTTCTAGATAGAAATCAAAATTCCATGCTTGTAAATAATATATTTTTCCACCAATAACCCAAGTGCCATGCTCTAAAACAACTTGTGAATTTTTAGAATTCATAAGCATACATGAAACATACCCTTTACCTAGTCCCCTCATTGAATTTAGCATGCACCCCTTGTTTTACAAATTCATCTTAGCCCATTTATAAAATTATTTTTTAGATGGCATACCCTAAAGGAAGAAAAGAAAAATAGTTTGTTACCTATAGTTTACAATAACATCAATTATTTAGGGGTCTATCATGGAATCCTATGTTTGGCTACAATCTAGGTGAAGTGATGCCTTGAACCACTATAATTGACACACCCTTTTTCGATACTAAGTCAACCATGCTAAACCCTAGTTTCAGCTTGGTTATTGGATCCACAGATTCAAATTTACATAGGGTGTAGGCAAGGACCAACAACATTCCCCAGTAGTGCTTCCCACTATTAAAACCTAATTGAAGTCATACTTCACATAGTCCCACTTTTATTAAAAAATGATTGTTTTCTTAGGACCCAACAATATCCAATAACAATGGTGGCCATTTTAAAAACAAGTGCCCTAAAATCAAACCCTAAACCCTACATTCATTGTTCACTATTTTGTAACTCACTATTTTCACTAATTTTTGAGTGCGTTACTTTTATTTTATTTATCATTTTTTGAATAATTGATCTATTTCATATAAATTTCATTTTTGTCTTTAATGAATTTATGTATTCTATTTTTATTTATATCTATGTCTTTTTTCATCTACCATCATTTTTAAACTTCCAAAGTTTTCAATCTCAATTTAATCAAGTATGATCTCTTTAACAATATTATATCCCTATAAGACAACATTTTCCATTTGAATATTTTAGGAAATCATGTATTATATAAAAATAATAATACATGAATGTTACATAACAAAGAAGTTAGTTGGTATGCATGGCTCAAACACCATGCCAAGGTAAAAGTCTTGGATCAAAACACAGGTGAAAAGTAGGGAACATAAAATAAGGCCAAAAAACCACAACACTTAAAAATAAACTACAACACAAAATTTAAGCACAAGCTGTAACACTTGATGGAGGAGGCGAAGGAACATATTTGGGTGGAAGAGTTGCTTAAGCAAAAGTCTTTGCGGTAGTAGGGTTTGGTGCCACCTACCCATGTGGGGGGTCCATGGTCATATCAATAGTCCAACTATTAGTAGGATGTGTTTGATTACCAGTGCCAGCAAGAGAGCCTCTACAAGAAAGAACTATGTCATATTTACCATGTGGAAATAATGAACCCCACCCCCAAATGAAAGTGAGGGGAGAAGTGGCCATAACTGCATGACTGGTTTCTACATTGCTTGGGAGGTGGCATTGATATCTTTTGGGGTGACCCGTCTAGTGGCACATGAATTAAGTGTAGGGGAAATCCCCTAGTGATCCAAAAAATCTCAAAGGTGGCAAAATTTCATCGCAACTTTGTCCATTTGGGCTTAAATATGCATGTAGGTCGAAGATATAACAAAATCCTTTTTGTTGGTAGAAATTTCATAAGAGCAATTATCATTGTTGAATATGGCATTATTTCTAGCCTTCCATAATTGGAAAAGAATGATGGCTTTGAAAAAATTCCCTAAAAAGTAATAGAAGCTCGCTAGCTGGTTGAGTCCCCCAAAAGAGCAAGCTGCCAAGAGAAAGTCTCAGAGTGACAAGTCTGGTATAAACTATGGATCCGATTCCATGTAGATTGGGCTCATGGGAAGAATCAAAAGAGGTGTTTAAAAGACTCAGGCCATTTGTAGGTAGGACAATTGGGTGTAACAATGCTCATATGAGAGAGCCACTCCTCATGTGGGAGACCTTGATAGATGAGGCACCATAAGAAGTGGGATAGCTTTGGTTCCATCCTAGAATTATAAATTTTGTCAAGTTTGGTAAGACAAGTTCTAGGGAAGGAGTTAAGACCTTAATGTCTATTGAGTTTATAGAGAGAAGGGGAGAAGGGGCTCATAACTTGATACAAAAGTCCTGGATATTAATATTTAAAGTGGGTGTCATAATTCTATTGCTAGTATTTCCACCAAACCTAGGGTAGTTGCAAGCCCAACTTGTGAAGCATAACATTAGTAAGAAGTTCTTGAATGCAAAGCACAAAAGGTAAGTCACCATTTTGCAATTGAAATTTAATTTTCAAATTCAGCCAAGGAATCTAATCCCTAACATCAACCAAATCTCAAATGGTATGGATACCTTTATAAAAGATTCTAAGGTCTTTGATTCCCAATAATTCAACCAACAAAACATTAGTGCCTGTTATAATAGGAGACCACTAGATGCTATGATTGTTGAAAAATAAACCTGTATGAAAACCATCCCCAATCCATTTCATGTGTGGCTTGACAACTTCAAAGGTTTTCCATATACTTTTGGAAACAAAAGAGCCTTCAATTTTGATAGGATTTGTAGTGATGAGAAGGGAGTGGAAACCTATATTATTCTAATTGGGTTGACCATAAGATGAGCCAAAACAAATATAATGCCTTAACAGGATTTTCCAACCTTCATTACCTTCAATGGGACAAACTATCCATTTGACACATAAGGCTACACTTTTTTTGTAAAGGTCAATAATCCCCATGCCTCTTTTATCCCGAGAAAGGCAACAAATATCCGAGGCAACATGATGGAAACTCTTGGTTTGTTTATAATTAGACCAACGAAAGTCCCAAATAATTTTATCTAAATTGTCATAAGATGCTTTGAAGGGATCCCAACAAGAGATATAATAAACATGGGTGGCAGCTAGAATCTTAGTGCAAATTTGGAATTTCCCTAATAAGGATAATAACTTGGTAATCTAGTATTCAATCTTATTCTCCACTCTACTGATGACATACTGCCATAGCTCAGTCATCTGTCAAAGACAAAAGGGATGCCAAGAAATTTTAAGTGTTCTCCATGCACAATCCATTTCCAATTAAATTGGAGAAGCGACTTAGGGATAGGGATCATACTTTGTCTGAAACATTGCATCTTACTCCCTTGCAAACTAGACCCAAAAGCCAAATAAACACTATCAAGACACTTCATAGCTTCTAGGAAGGTTTGTTCTTGTTCTTTGAGCGTAAGGAATGTGCCATCCACAAAGTGCCCATTAATGAGCTAGGAAGAGTGGTCATGTAAAAATATACCTCGACTTAGACCCCGCTCGGCTCTAGAGGAAAGAAGATATCCTAAAGCTTCTGCAGAGAGAACATATAACATTAGAACAAGAGGGAAGCCTTGCTTGATGGAGTGTTGTAGGCAAATGTTATCATAGACATGAAGCCATTAATAGTGATGTAGACTGAGGCATTTGAAAGTAAAGTTAGAACTGCTGAAATAAAGTACTGGCTAATACCAAGAGCCTTAAACATAGCTAGGATAAAAGGCCATTCAATTATGTTATAGGCTTTTTTAAAGTCAAGTTTGATAAAAATGGTTTACTGACAAGAAACATTAGCCAAATCTATATACTCCCAAACAACAATAAGATTATCAAGAATATATCTCCCTCTAATAAAACACGTTTATTCAGATCTGACAATTATATGAAAAATTAAATGAAACCAATTAACAAAAAATTTGATGAAAATTTTATAAAAAACATTCAATAAAATGATGGACTGCCAACTAATAATGAGCTCTAGGTTGCCCGCTTTAACTATAAACTTAATATTACTTTGATTAATTAAATCTTTAAAAAAATAGTTTTACAAGGTTTCTTTATAGACGTGAAGCAAAACCGACCCAACAAACTCCCATGTAACTTTATAGCATGCATTAGCCAACATTTTGTTTTTTAATCTTCTCATTTGTAAGTGAAAGACATAAAAATCTACCCAATCTCATCACTTCATAAAAAGTGAGCTTACACTTGTTTTTTTTTCCAGCTCTAAAATTTTTAATAGAATTCAATCTAATCTTTTATATAGAGAGAGATTGACTCTTTTTAATTTTTTAATTTTAAATTATTATTGTCACTTTCTCCTTAATCAATGTGTTCATTCAGTTAAGTTGAAATTGACATGGATTTTACACGATTTTAACTTTAGAAAATAGTTTAATAATAGCCTTGAAAATTGTAATCTTTATTTATTTTATTTAAATAGTTTTCTTAATCTGTTAACACTGTTGAAAATTATAATGTTATATTTTTAATTTAAATATTTATCCCACACGAAATTCTATGATCTATTAACACTGTTTAAAATTGTATTGTTTGAATTTTTCTATTTATTTAGTTTTAATGAGAGAATTCTGTAATCTATTAACAGAGTTGAAAATTGTAATATTTTAAAAAATTATTTGGATGGCCCAAACAGAATAAGGAATACGGATGAATATATATATATATATATATATATATATATATATATATATATATATGGATAGGGTGATCAGAGGACATTTATAATATATTTTATTATTTCATAATATATAAATGAATTGAATAAAAATAGAATAATATAATTATTTAAAAAAATATAATAATATAGTTTAATTGGTGATGGTTGTTTATATAGGTACAAATCTTTATAGATATTGACATAGAGAGTGAAGCATTAAGATAGGGATTGTATTCTTAATGATTTTGACGGTGCGAATACTCCTTATTTGTGACTGTGTAACCAAAAGAACTCATTGATTTAGATGTATACTAACAATTTATATAACTCAATTATACAAAACTTTTTTTCCTTTTTTCTCTCTCAAGAATAGAATAGGATTAATTGCGGATCTACTGATAATTTGTTAATATCATCGAAATGGTGATATAATCACTAATAGATTTATCCTAGTCTATTCGATTTCCCTTTTTCACTTTCCTAATGAGACGAGGATCGAATTAAAAATTGATAAATTTATTGGACTAAAACTGACAGGGCTCGACCCTGCAATTTTCCTCTTGATAAGACGATACTCTAACCAATTAAACTACAATCCCAATTAAATATAAATGACATAATAATCAATATTAATTAATTAATTAATGCAATGACTTAATAATCAGTACTAATTATTTAATGAAGTTGATAAAATATTTAACCTTTCTCTTTCAAATTTACTGAAAATATCTAATAATTGCATGTAATACCACATACAATTAAACTATATATATGTATATATTCTTTTCTATTATTATAAACCATTATATATTTAGTATGTGTTGGATTCCACTATTAGTATCCTAAGTTTTGAAATGTATTTTTATAAAGGAAAGATTAAAAAGACTAATACGAGGGAGGGAATTATCTGAAATGGACGGACAGCTTTTGACTAGCGGAAAATGCAGATCGTGTTACAGGATTAGACCACTTTGATTAAATTAATCAATAATAAGTAAATGAAATGTAGGCAGTCAAGGAAAACTTGTCTGGAGCACCAATAAGAAAGAACAGGAAGTGGTTATACCTAACAAATGTATTTTAACTTGTCAAAATATTTGCAATCTTACCAACAAAAGTGGTGGCAACAGTAATTAATTAATTAATTAATTAATCAATTAAGCACAATCTTTTCAATGCAGATATCCGTGAAGTAGGATCTTCTACTTTTCGTGAACTAAACGGATCCAACCTAACTTAGAAGACTCTGTAGAATATTTCCACAAACATACAAATCCAGTAGCATTATGGAGACTTTCGTAGAAGGCACTCAGACAAGTTTAGGATGTTATGACAAACACGGTTGGTCAAAGTGGGCCATCAGGGGGTGGTTGTCGGTTTGAATAACTGTATCAGTATTTATAAATGGGTAGGATTCACACACTACTAATTATAAAATTTATATTAAAAATTGTTTAATATTAAAAAAATTGTGTTTAGTTGTTCAATTAAAATCAAACGATTTTGTGAGTATTGAATAAGCTTCTTTAAATAATTGAGTGTCGGAGGGAAATATCAAGCCGAATATATTATTGATAAATACGACAGAGCACGGCTACAAAGTTTGAATGTCTTTTGTCCTGATTTGACTATAATACACATCACATCTTATCATATGATGTACCGCATAACCATAACCATTTCACCTTGTATTTAATAGGGGAAAAATCCCAGTGGTGGTGCATCTTAACTTTCGACATTGAATTAAGGTGCTATAACATTACAGTAGACTACAACAATTTTCCCTGTTTTAATATATTATCTGAACTATTTATAATTAAAATATTAAGGTCTAATTCATTATACATTTTACGATATAATCAATTTTATCAAAAAAAATCATAAAATATATTTTTTAAACCTAAACTAAAACTTAACTTTTAGAATACTAATAACTGTATATTAAAATATCAATACTTAAATCTTACTTGTTAAAATGTAATTGATTACTTTTAATTTTATAGAATAAATGTTAAACAAATATTAAATACTACATACACTACTCATCCACTTTAATATTAATGTATATCAATATATTTCATCAATGAAATATACCTAAATAAAAATCTTATTCTATCATTAATAGATACACCACTAGTAAAACTTTTTCCCTACAATCTTTTTAAAATAACTTATGGTTTAAAAAAACATTAATATATCTTTTAATTTTGATGAAACAATTCAACACTTCAAAAGTTTTAACTTACTGTGATCTTTTCAGGCTGCCATTAAATAACAATATATATAACAGCCTAGTTAAAATTTTGTTGCCTTGTGTACGAGATAAATTAATTTCATTTTAATTTAAACTTTGTTGCCTTGCATTTTGCGTACGAGATAAATTAATTTAAACATTGGTGTTCCTTCCTAATTTTATTTTTTCCTTCCATGAGGAATCTAGGATTTCACAATTTTGACCGAGTACATAATGTTAAAATGACGTCAAAATTTAAACATGATGTAAAAATTGCTAGTAGCCCGTCATTTTGAAAATTATTTCAGACCACATAACGAGAAACACATGACGAAATAGAACACTAAGACTAAAACTCTGCTTAGATAAACGACTCTACATAGGTACAAATATATATATATATATATATATATATATTGGAAATAGTAATCAGAGATATGTACTAGTAATTGTTTTAAAGGTGTAAGTTATAGATGAAGGGATATAATATTTTGTTTTTGTAATAATAGGGTTTTGTAAAATGAAAGTGTAAATTAGTATGATTATTGATCTGATCTCAATTTTTATGTATGAAGGGTTAAGCTACAATATTTTTATATTTTTAGTGGAGATGATGATGGAAAATGAAGTTGTTGTTTTTTTTCTTACAATGTGGCAACATGTTATGTGGGAAAGAGATGTAATGAGAAAGGGTAAAGCCATACAAAATATGCATGTGGTCAAAGAAATTAAGGTGAGCTGAGTGGTGATGGTGAGAGACAATGACATAATATTTCACGAGATATCATACACCAAACTTGGATTCAAGGAAGTTAATGGATTTACATGACCTATACCCATTGGAAAGAGGTCTGCAGCATACATAGATTCTGTGTCTTTGATTTGTCTTTTTCTATTGTCAAAGGTAGATGAAGATGTTATGAGAAGTTATTCGATTATAGTGAGAATCTTCATCCGATATACGATTCAAATAATTAATATAATACCACTAATATAATAACAAAAAAATGATATTTCAAATCTATATTCATATATACTAATTAGAAATATAATATATCATATTATAAAAATATATCATATTATATATTTATAAATATAAATATTATTAATTAATAATATAATATTTCATTAAACATATTAAATATGTTTAATCACATACATACATGCAACCCATTAAATGTTTAATTTTATATATATATATATATATATATATATATATATATATATGTATATGTATATATATATATATATATATATATATATATATATATATATATATATATATATATATATATGTATATATGTATATATATGTATATATATATATATATATATACTCATTACAAATATATTAATGTATTATATGTATGTAATAAATTAATATATTTTTAATTAATAATTATATGTGTGTGTGTGTGTGTGTGTGTTTTATTGATTATATATATGTTGTTCATCTAATCTATCAATTCTTTTATGTTGTACATTTCATCTATTAATTTTTTTTGATTTTAAATTATCTTTATAATCTAGAACATCAACCTTGATTCCTTTGTTCTTCCCTTGTAAAGTTTGAATCATCTTTTTTCATTGATGGTGGTTCATGTCATTTTTCTTCTTCCTGAATTTCTTCTTCATGATCTGTGTCTTCCTCTGCTTTGTATGTATGTATGTATGTATGTATATATGTGTGTGTGTGTGTGTGTGTGTGTGTGTGTTGTTCATCCAATCTATCAATTCTTCTATGTTGTTCATTTCATCTATTAAATTTTTTGATTTTAAATTATCTTTATAATCTAGAACATCAACCTTGATTCCTTCGTTCTTTCCTTGTAAAGTTTGAATCATCTTTTTTCATTGATGGTGGTTCATGTCATTTTTCTTCTTATTGAATTTCTTCTTCACGATCTGTGTCTTCCTCTGCTTGATCTTCTACTCTCCCTTGTCTTTGATTTGCAATAATTATAGTTAATTATTCCATAGTCCTGTTCATATGAGTAATTTATCTTCATCTTTATCCTTGTCCACTCACCATCTCTTACACCTCCAAGAATCAAAATTGCTCTAATACCAAATAATAAACGTAAATACTATCAAGGCAAAAAGAAGAAGAAGAAGAAAAGACACAATACACAAAACTTATGAAACAATAACATGTATTGATTCGTATTGAATGAATAAAATAATTAAATACAAGTTCATAAAATAAACCTCAACTTAGATTTAGAGTTGACATGCAAAATTTTAAAAATAAAAATAAATAAATAAACTTGCCCTACAATTTTCAATAGTTACTATTTTTAGTAAGTTTCATGTACAAGATCAAGAAACCTTAAGAATATATACATATCTCCTAAATACTAAAATTAAATTAATAGATGAATTTTAACTGAAGTTCATGTCTTGTTACAAAAATATGCTAATTCAAAAATAGAAAAAAATTGAAAAGAATATTAAAATTTAATTTTAGACCCTTAGATGGTTATATATGGCCTCTAAAAAGTTTTATAAATGTCCATAATTGGATAGAATGAGTTATGGTTGCATCAAAAATTTTGAGACAGCGTTTTCACATAAATGAGAACTCAAATAGAATTATGGATCAAAAGTTATGGCCTCTAGAAGTTTGGTGTCCGCTTCATTCTCCTTTGGTTGAAAATAAATCAGATCTTATAAGTTACTTTGATTGTACTCCTATTATTTATTTTTTCCAATCTTCTTTAGCTACTATTATGAAACCTAAATGTTGTCTTCCTATTATAATCCTTCATTTTGTAGCAAGTACTTATTTTAACTTACTTTCCTTGTGTTCACTATCTTCTTATCTAGAACATGCACTATATTTTATTTTTTCTTTGGTACCTACTACTGTCAATCCAATTCTTCATCTTCTTCCCATTCACCATCTTCTTCATGAGAATCATATAAACTATAAATATTAAATATTATAGAGATATCAAAATTATGTGATAAGCTCACCTCGTAAATATTACCATTGATTTTATTCATACTTGTTGTATGTGCCTTTAAAAAATAAATTATCTCTTCAAGTAAACCGTCACTAAATCTCCTTCTTCAAATGCTTTTGACATTATTATGATAGCTACTATTGATTATTATGTTTCATTACTTTCCTGCAATTTTGTCCTCACTTCTTCTTGTAACTATTGTATATGCTCTACAAATACTTCTGCATCATCACTAACTTATTCTACAATTGGTAATTGTATCAAATATAAAATGCTCATAGCGTTTATCTCATAATCAATCTAAAATGTTGATTTTTATATTGATATATTCATTGAACTATTATATGCAAACTCAACCTATGGTAAATCTAAGTCTCATTTCTTGAGCTTCTTTCCAACAATGCATCTCAATAAAATTTCCAAGCTTTTGTTTACAATTTTTGTCTGTTCATCTATCTATGGGTGGTATACACTACTGAATTGTATCTTGGTTCTCATTTTTCTATAAAGTCCTTCAAAAATGACTAAGAAATTTTGTATCTCTATCTAATGTAGTGCTTTTTAGAACACCATGCAATCTCACAACATATTAAAAAAATAGTTATTCAACTCTTGTGGCATCATTGATTTTATTATATGTAATAAAATAAATCATCTTAAAAAACCTATTTAAAATAAGAAAAATTAAATTATTACCCCTTTGTGTGTTTGGTAATCCCAACACAAAATCCATACTCAAATCTATCCATGGTTTCTTAGAGTCTATAATGTCATGTACAATATTATATTTTATGAATGTCCTTTAGCCAATTGACATATCCTACATCTTAAAACATATCTAGTCTCATCTCTCTTCAACTTTGGTTAAAAATACTTCTCTTGCACCAAAGCTATTATCTTTGTCTTACCAAAATTTTCAACCAAACCATCATTGTATAACTATTTTATAATATTGTCTCTTAAAGACCCAACTAGAATACATAAATATTTATCCTTGAAGAGATAACCATCCTGTATAGGATAGTCATCATAAACATTATTTGTCTCACATGTTAATAGAGTTTTGCATTGTTCAACTATCTTGCCATGGATCAATATTATATAATTCCTTAATAACTTCAAATCCAATTAATTCGCTCACCATAGTAGTTAAAAATACCACTCTCTTTCTCAAAGCATCAACTACCTGATTTTGCTTTCTTGATTTATGCTTTAAAAAATATATATCCCTACAAAAAAGACACCCACTTTGCATGTCTACTATTTGAATTCTTTTGAGTTGTCACATACTTTTAAACCTCACAATCTGTAAGTATGATAAACTCTTTAGACACCAAGTAATGCCTCCAATGTCTTAATATTTGTACTATGGAATAAAATTCAACATCATATTTAGAATACTTTTTTCTTACCTCATTCAATTTTTCACTAAAATATGCTATTAGATTTCCTTCTTGACTCAACACAACATTGATTACAACATGTGAAGCATCATAATTAACTTCAAAGACTTCGTTAAAATTTAGTAATTCTAAAACAAGTTTTTCTATAATCTTCTTCTTAAAAAACTCAAAGTTTTCTATTGTTGCTCTTGTTGACATAAATTCTTTTTCTCACATGAAATCTATTATTGGTGCAACAATGCTACTAAAATTCTTAATGAAATTTTTATGAAACATTGCTAAACCATGGAAACTTCACACCTTTGATATGCTCTTTGGAATATACCACTCAAAAATTACATTTACTTTTTATTCATCCATTCTTACATCATCTACTAAAATTAAAAATCCAAAACATACCAAATTTTTTGCATAAACTTGCACTTCTTCAAATTTGCATAGAGATTCTCCTTCCTTAACAAATCTAATACTATTCTAAAATTCTTAAAGTGATCTTATTTAATCTTATTGAATATCAAAATATCATTAAAATAAGCCACCACAAATTTGCCAATGTAATCTCATAACATTGTATTCATCACCCTCACAAATGTGTTGAATGTATTAGATAATACAAATGGAATCACCATCCACTCATAAAATTCATTCCTAATTTTGAATGTTATCTTATACTCATCTCTTTCATGAATCTAAATCTAATAGTATCCACTCCTTAGATCAATCTTGGTAAAGTATTTTGATCTTGCAAGCATATTCATCATATCATCTAAACGAGGTGATATGAAATATATATTTGATGGAAATTTATTGATTGCTCTACTATCCACACACATACTCCACCCTCTATTTTTTTAATAGTTAAAAATGTTGGTGTTGCACATGGACTCATACTCTCCTTTACTACACCCTTTCTCACTGATTCAGTAACATGTTTATTCAATTCTATATGCTCTCTTAGAATCATCCTATAAGCTACTTGATTAGCTAGATCTGATCCTAAAATCAAATCAATATGATGTCTAATGTCTCTCTTTAGTGCTAAACCATATGGTAACTCTTCAGATATAATGTCTATATATTATTTCAACACTTATACTACTTCTGTTAGTATTTGCACCACTTTTGTGTCTTCTTTCTTTGCTATTGATGCAAAATAATAACTTGTCTTATTCATGTCTTTAATAAATTCTTTTATGGAAAACATTCTTTTTTCCTTCCCTTATTCTTTAAGAGGTAATAAAACTACCTTTGTACTACATTTCTAAAAAGTATATATGTTATTTGATCCATCATGAATTGCCTTTCAGTCAAATTGTCATGGCCTCCCTAATAACACATGACATACATCTATTAGTATAACATCGCATCATATTTTATCTTGTAAGTTTTTTTAATATAAAACTTGATTAAGCACCTTTTATTTACTGTAACTTCATTCCCTTTCTTAAACTATGAAATTCATAAAGGATTATGATGTTTTTCACACTACAAACCTATTTTTTCAATCATATCCTTAGAAACCATATTTTCATAACTACCACCATTTATAATTACCTTTCATATCTTACCTTTTGAAGTGCACCTTGTTCAAAAAATATTTTTTTATATCCATACATCACCACCTTCTTTATTATACACTTGTTATTTCCTTGGAGCAATCATTGTACTCTTATTCATGAGATGTTCTCCAATATCTACTGTTACAACTTAATTAATTCACTCTTCTATCTTAGCTTCAACTAAATTCACTCTTGAGTGATCCTCTTGCCTCCTTTCTTGTTCTTGATAGTGTGGACACTGAAATGTTGTATGTCTTTTTTTAAATTTGGAACAAATATAAGATTTAAGTTGATTTAGAAACCATCCTTTAGCACTACCATAGCCTCATTTTCTCTAAAATCCTCTTCCTCTTTGTTGTTATGAAACTCGTGTTTATTATTTTCTTTCCTTTATACACTACATGATGATTCTCCTCTAGTGGGATTAAACTCACCTCTAGTGGTATTGAATTGACCTCATCCCCTTACTAGAGAGGATTCTCTTCTTGGCCTATTTGATCTTCTGAAAGTCTATCTATTTTGTTTTTGTTCTTCCTTCAAAGCTAATTGATAAGTCTCCTCCATACAAATTATTTTATACATGCTCAATTCATCTTGAATAGAAAATTTTAAACCATTTACATACGTTACAACCATATGTTCTTATGTTTCATCATGCTCCACTTATATGGAAATATTATAAAACTCATTTATATATTGTGATCCTTTTTACTTAAATTCTATAAATTTTTATCTAAGGTTTATGCATAATCCACAAGAAGATATATCTCTTTCAAATTTTTCTCCATCTTTTTCCATATGTTGATTTTCTCTTTACCTTTTCTCTATCTCTCTTTCTATAGCTGATGCCACCAAATCATTTCATGACCCTTCAATTTCATGTATGAAATATTTAGTTTCTTATATTCTCTCATAGTTTTCCATTCAAAAATCTTCTCCATACTATTCATCCAATCTATCAACTCCTATGGTTTTAAACTGTCTCCATAATATAGAACATCAACCTTGATTCCTTCAATCTTTCTTTATAAATCTTGAACCATCATTCATTTCATTGATGGTGGTTTTCATGTTGTTCCTTTTATTACTAAATTTATTCTTCATGATTTGTGTCTTCCTATACTTCATCTTCTACTCTCCCTTATCTTTAATTTGTGATAATTGTAATTGATTATTTCATTTACCTTTATAACTCTTGAATAGTCCATTTCATTTGAGTAATTCCTTCTCATCATTGTCCTTATCCTCTCACAATATATTACACCTCCAAGATTCGAACTTGTTTTGATACCAAATAATGAACCCCAATATTATTAAAAAAAAGAGAGGCATAGTACACAAAACATCTGAAATAAGAACATTTATTGATTGATATTAAATGAATAAAATAATTACATATAAGTGCATAAAATAAAACTCAACTCAAAATTGGAGTTGACATGTAAATTTATAAAAAATCTCGTCTTATAATTTTTAGTAGCTATCATTTTTATTAAGTTTTGCATGAAAGCTTGAGTAGCTCTAAAAATATTCACATATCTCCTAAACACTAAAATTAGCCTAAAATATGAATTTTAACTATAGTTCATGTTCGGTTACAAAAATACACTAATTCTAAAAATTAAAACAAACTAAAAAATTATTAAAATTCAGTTTCAAACCCTTAGATGGTCACATATGGCCTCTAAAATTTTTCATAAATATCCATAACTGGATAGGTCCAATTATAGTTGCGTAAAAAATTTTGAGACAGTTGCTTTGGCATAAATGAGAGCTAAAATGGAGTTAAGTATTAAAAGTTATGGCCTCCAAAATTTTAGTATTCACATCATTCTCCTTTGGTTAAAAATAACTCAACACCTACGATTTCCTCTAATTGTACTCCTTTCATTTATTCTTATCAATATTCTTCAACTCCCATTATGAAATTCAAGTGTTATCTTCCTATTTTAATCCTCCACATTGTACCCAATACTTGTTATACCTTCTTTGTCTTATGTTCACTATCTTTTTATCCAAAACTTACACTATTTTTGTTTCTTTTTCTTTGGTACCTGCTATTGCCAATCTACTTATTCATGTTCTTTCCCTACACCGTCTTCTCCATGAAAATCATATAAATCTAAAACATTAAATGCTAGAGAGACATATTAAAATTCTATGGTAAACTCACCTCATAAGCATTGTCATTGATTTTCTTCATAATTCTACATAGAATAATCTTCTTGTACTTCAACTTGTTGTATATGCCTTTTAGTAATATTTCCTTTCTCAAATAAACCATCACTGAACATATTTCTTCAAATAGTTTTGACATTCTTATAACATATGCTGATACTTTATATTTTTTATTACTTTTCTATATTTTTTTCCTGACTTATTCTTGCAACTATTATATATGCTCTACAAATGTTTATGCATTATCACTAACTTGTTCTAAAATTGTTAACTACACCAAAACTAAAACACTCATTGTATTTGCCTTATAAATAATATGAAATATTAATTTTACTTTTGATCTATTCACTAAACTATTATATGCAAATTCAATCTGTGGTAAAGCCAAGTGACATTGCTTGGAATTCTCTCCAACTATGCATCTCAACAAATTTTCCAAGCTCCTATTTACAACTTCTATTTGTCCATTTGTTTTTGGGTGGTATGCACTACTAACTTGTAACTTAGTTTTCAGCTTCTTCCATAGATTCCTCCAAAAATTAATTATAAATTTTATGTCCATAACTAATGTAATCGTTTTTAAAAAACCATGCAATCTCACATCATTAAAAAATAGTTATGTAACTCTATTGTCATCTTTGATTTTCTTACATGAAATAAAATAAACTATCTTACAAAACTTGTCTACAACAACAAAAAAAAAGAATCATTACCTCTTTATGTGTTTGGTAATCCCAACATGAAATCTATACTCAAAAATTTTCATGGTCCTCTTGGAACTATAAATGGCATGTATAACCCTATATTTTGTGCATGTCCTTTAGCCAACTGACATATCTAGTCACATTCTTTTCATCTTTGGAAAAAAATACTTCTTCTCCACCAAAGCTATTATCTTTGTCTTACCAAAATGTCTAGTCAAACCACCATGATGTAACTCTCTTATGATATTGTCTCTCAAAGACTCAATTAAAATACATAATTGTTTCCCCTTAAAGAGATAACCATCCTATATAATATACTCATCATAAACATTACTTTTCTCACCTGTTAATAGATTCTTTCAGTATTATAAATTATAATTTATTAACAACTTCAAATCCAACTACTTCATTCACCATAGTAGTTAACAACGCCACTCTCCTGCTCAAAGCATCAAGTACCTAATTCTAATTCCTTAATTTATGCTTAAAAATCAAGTATATCCTTGAAAGAAATATAACCACTTTGCATGTCTACTATTTAACTTCTTTTGAGTGTTCACATACTTTAAATCCTCATGATCTATAAATAGAATAAAATCCTTAGGTACTAGGTAATGCCTCCAATGTCTTAATGTTTGTACTATGGCATAAAATTCAATATCATATGCAGAATACTTCTTTCTTATCTCATTCAATTTCCCACTAAAATATGGTATTATCTTTCTTTCTTGACTCAACACATCACCGATTCTCATATGTGAAGCATCATAATCAACCTCAATCACTTTATTAAAATCTATTAAAGCTAAAATGGAATTTTCTATAATCTTATTCTTCAAAAACTCAAATCTTTTTATTGCTGCTCTTGTCCACACAAATTCTTTTTCTGTCATGCAATCTATTATTGGTGCAACAATACTATTAAATTCTTAATGAACTTTTTGTAAAAAATTCTAAACCATGGAAACTTCTTACCTTTGTGATGATCTTTAGAATATGACACTCAACTATTACCTTACTTTTTCTACATCCATTCTTACACTATCTGCTAAAACTAAAAATACTAAACTACTCTACATAACCTACACTTCTTTAAATTTTGTTAGGAACCCGTGCCTTACCCTTCTCTTTGCAGTATTAGTGTAATAATTGCTATAGATGCATATGCTTTGTAAGTCATCCCTTAGAGCATATTTGAATTATCCCACATACAAGGGAAGTAGTAGTTGTTAGAATAGAGTTAGTATATAAGTAAGTGTTGAGGCCCAATGAAGGGATCCACAAATTTATTGTATTGAGCTTGCTCAAAGGAGGTTGCCCCCTCGAAGTGGCCTGTGATCAATATAAGCTTTCTGTGTTTTTGTTATTCATAAGAGTTATTTTATTTTCACATATTTTGATTAAATATGTTTTAGGAAGTAATCTGTTGTAGGAGGTTATTCTCATCTGGTATCAGAGCGCTTTCTTGGCTTTGTGGGTAGATTTGGAGCAATTTTTTTTGAAGCAGGGATTTCTAGGAGCTGCACCATTTCTGGCAAGAATTTTTTTCATTGCAGGTTCCATCATTTTAGATTGGATAAATACCCATCCACTTAACTATGGGAAGTGTTTAGCATAAGCCCTAAAACTCATTGTGAGGAGTACCACAAGAACCCCAAAGTAGCTAGCCCGTTGAGAGGACCTACCAGCGAAAAGGGCAATGGCCCCTTCTTGATTGAATAGTTCCCACCTGTGAGGTAAACCAAAAGCTATCATTAAGGGATAAACCTGTGGCCAAATTTTTTTGGAGAGTGGTACTCGATTAGAAAGCTTTGGTGGCCAAAGAGAATTAAAAAAAATCCTTTAGGCAGCCAAACAAACTTGGGGTCCATATCCAACTTATCAAGTTTAGAGAGCAAACAACAATGTATCCATAGTTGAGGATATTTCCAACCACATAGTTGTAGATAATCCATTTTTGAAGTAGCAGTAAAAAAAAATAGCTATTAACAACTAGTTATGGTCACCACTCGTGCAGGCACAAAAATCATGGAGGAAGAAATCACCACATTGAAATCTCAGGTTACAAAGTTAACCGATATGATGTATGGCTTGAATCAATAGAATAACATCTTGCTCAATAGAGTGCAAATGGAGGAGTCTTCTTCAGAGCATCACTCCTTTGCTTCCAACTTCTCACGTGGAACTAAGCTAGACTTTCCACAGTTTAATGGTACAAATCCTATAGGATGGATATATTGAGCTAAACAATTCTTCAACCTCCACAATAATTATTCTACAAACAAAGTCCCAATTGCTTCCTTTCATCTGGAACAAGAAGCATTTTAGTGGTACCATTGGTATCTCAAGTCCAATAATGAACTCGATTGGTCAAATTTTGTATCCTTAATTTTGGGCAAGTTTGGTCCCTCAGCATTCAAGGATTTCACAAGAGCTCTCACCAAACTTCATCAAATAGGTACTATTCATGAATATCAGATTGAATTTGAAAAACTCGCTAATCACACTGAAGGGTTGTCAAATGACTTCTTTAAAAGCTGCTTTGTTAGTGGCCTCAGAGAGTTGATCCACTCAGAGGTAAAAATGTTTCAACCTAAAAATATGATGGATGCTTTGGGTCTGGCTAAGTTAATAGAAGATAAATTCTCCACACAGCATTGACCTCCCACCTTTTCACTAGGAAAGAACATAGTGAATCAGCAAACAACCATAACCACACCAATCAAGCACCTGACTGAGGCAGAGATGTGGGCTTGTAAAGAGAATGGATTATGTTACAACTATGATGACAAATGGGTTAGGGGTCACAAATGCATCCAACAAAAAATTTACTTGCTAGATGTGGAGTCACCACCAGAGCAAGACAACGAGCCTGATATTCCAAAATTTCAAGATGCTTAAGAAGAACCCAACATTGAAGAGGACCCAGTGGTTCAAGAGACTCAACCTAAGATCTCAGTGCATGCACTAGCAAGAGTCACCACTCCCCAAATTATGAAGGTCAAAGGGTGCTTCAAAAAGATCCCTCTCACAATCCTCATTGACTCAGGCAGTATTCATAATTTCATCGATCCTTGCATTGCTAAGGTGGTAGACTGCTTTGTATACCCTTGTTCTAGCTTTGAAGTCATGATTGCTAATGGGGGAACATTGTCATGTAAATGGAAGTGTCAAAATGTGCGTATTATAATGGGTGATTATAATTTTTGCTTTGATATGTTTGCCCTACCTTTAGGAGGGTGTGATGTGGTTTTAGGGGCATAGTGGCTTTGCACATTAGGACCTATTTTATGGGACTTCTCTCAGCTTTGGATGCAATTCATAGATAATGGTCAGAAGCAAACCTTAAAAGGGTTATTGCCAAGATCTGATAGCATCATCAATTCTCATCGCATGGAAAAACTTTTGAAGAAAGGCTCACATGGGGTCATTGCATAGCTGCATTCCATTCAACTCCAGCCCCTCGTTGCTACTAACCACCCTATAGATTTACAAGCCATACTTGACAAGCATGCAACCATTTTTTTAGAACCAGTAGGTTTTCCCCCTTCATGCCCTAAAGATCACCACATTTCTCTCCTTCTAGGAAGCATCCCACCCAACATCCAACCATATCACTACCCCCATCTATAAAAGATTGAAATTGAGAACTTAGTCTGGTAACTCCTCAAGTCTAGAGTTATTCACCCCAACACTAGCCCATATTCCTCCCCGGTACTTCTTATCTACAAAAAAGATGGGTCATGGTGCCTTTGCATTGAATTTTAAGCCCTTAACCACCTCACTATCAAGGATAAATTCCCAATTCCTTTCATCAATGAGCTTCTTGATGAGCTCCATGGGGCCAAATTCTTCTCCCAATTAGATATACATTTTGGCTATCATCAAATCTAAGTGCACCTTGATGACATTCCCAAGACAACATTTCATACGCATGAAGGTCACTATGAGTTCCTTGTCATACCATTTGGCCTTACAAATGCCCCTTTCACTTTTCAAGCACTCATAAATAAAATCTTTCAGCCTTTTCTCTGTCAATTTATTTTAGTTTTCTTTGATGACATTTTGATCTATAGCCACACATGGGCCAAGCATCTACAACATATTGACATGGCATTAAAATTGCTAGTAGATAATCAATTATGTGCCAAGCAATCTAAGTGTTCATTCGGTCAAGAGGAAATTGACTATCTGGGGCAAATTATTTTAGCCAATGGGGTTCGCATGGACCCCAAAAAAATTAGTGCTATGCAAAATTGGCCTCGACCAACCACCTTCAAGAGCCTTCATGGTTTCTTAAGCCTGACAAGATATTATCACAAGTTCGTCAAAGATTATGGAAAGATTGTGGCTCCTTTGACTTCCTTATTGAAGAAGGATGCTTTCACCTAGGGTGCAATAGCTAATTAGACATTTATCAAACTCAAATAGGCTATGTATAGCACACCAATTTTGGCACTACTAGACTTCACCAAAAATTTCACCATCGAAAGTAATGCCAATGGCATCAGCTTGGGTGCTGTTCTTCTCTAAGAGGGCTGACCAATTGCCTTCACTAGCAAAGCCCTTTCTAGCCACAATTTAGCTTTGTCTACATATGAAAAGGAAATGATGGCAATTTTACATGAAATACAAAAATAGAGACCCTACTTACTAGGAAATCATTTTTGCATCAAAATTGATCATCAAAGTTTGAAATATTTCTTAGAACAATGGGTCTCATCCCCAGCTCAGTAGAAGTGGGTCAGTAAACTCATGGGTTATGATTATGAGATCACCTATAAGAAGGAAAAAGACAATGTTGTCACTGATGCTCTCTCAAGAACCTTCAAGGACCAACCTTCCCTCTCTACCATCTCCATGCCCATTCCAAACTGGTTGGAATCTGTCTAACAAGGGTATGCAAATGGTCCCTCCTTATGCCACCTCATTCATCAATTGGCCACTAACCCCTCTACAGTACCACATTATTCATGGGATGGTGCTTCTCTATGATACAAGGGTCATCTGGTGCTTTCCCAAAGTACAGACCTGCATCAGGCCATCTTCTATGAAATCCATGATTCCCCCTCAGTAGGGCACTCAAGATTTCTAAAAACCTATGAGCAGGCATGTTGACACTTCTTTTGGAAAGGCATGAAAACCAAAATTAAATAGATGGTGGCCAAATGTGATACCTGCCAATGAAACAAAGGTGAAACCACATTGAATCCTAGTTTTCTCGAGCATTTGCCCATTCCTACTAGGATCTGGACAAACATTTCCATGGATTTCATTGAGGGCCTCCCTAAATCTGGGGGAAAGACAATGATCCTAGTTGTAGTTGATCACCTCTCCAAATATAGTCATTTTTGTGCACTCAACCACCCATACATTGTCTCCACAATCGCACAAGTTTTCTTGGGTCAGATCTTCCATCTTCATGACATTTCTTCTTCAATTATCTCAAATCATGATGCCACTTTCACCAGCCATTTTTGGATGAAACTATTTCATCACACCGACACATAGTTGAGAATGAGCTCTGGGTACCACCCACAAATAGATGACCAGACAAAAATAGTCAACAAATGCTTGGAGACCTTCCTTCATTGCTTTGCTTCAGGACAAAAACATCAATGGGCCAAGTGGCTTCCCCTAGCTGAATGGTGGTACAATACCTCATACCACACTTCCACCAAAATGAGTCCTTATGAAGCAACTTATGGTCAAGCACTGCCACCACTTCTTCCATATAATCTTGGCAGCTAACCAGTTTAGGAAGTTGACACTACTCTCTAAAATTGGGATCAAATTCTTTGCACCTTACAGGACAGTCTCCACATGGCATAGAACCGAATGAAGCAACAGGCTGATTATTACCACTCTGAGCATACCTTTCAACCTGGTGATATGGTCTTTCTTTATCTGTAGCCATACAAGTAATCATCAATAAAACTAAAAGGGCACCAAAAGCTTACTCCAAAGTTTTATGGGCCATATAAGGTTCTCTAGAAGATTGGGTTAGTTGCTTACAAGTTAGAGCTTCCACCTTCCTCCCAAGTTCCACCCATCTTTCATGTTTCCTATTTGAAGCAAGTTCTTGGATCCAACATCTGAGTGTAGACAATTTTACCAGCACTTGATAATGAAGGCTCCATCCTTCTTGATCTGAAAGTAATCCTAGACAGGCACAACCACCAACTTTGATCCCACTCCATCACAAAGGTCTTAATCCAATGGCACAACATGCAACTAGAAGATGCAACATGGGAACCACTCTTCCAGATTCAACAACAATTCCCACATCTGAAGCTTTGAGGCCAAAACTTTTTCTAAGGGGGAGGGGATGTTAGGAACCCATGCCTTACCCTTCTCTTTGCAGTATTAGTGTAATAATTGCTATGGATGCATATGCTTTGTAAGTCATCCCTTAGAGCATATTTGAATTATCCCACATATAAGGGAAGTAGTAGTTGTTAGAATAGATTTAGTATATAAGTAAGTGTTGAGGCTCAATGAAGGGATCCATGAATTTATTGTATTGAGCTTGCTTAAAGGAGGTTGCCCCCTCGAAGTGGCCTGTGATCAATATAAGCTTTCTGTGTTTCTGTTATTCTTAAGATTTATTTTATTTTTGCATATTTTGATTAAATATATTGTAGGAGGTAATATGTTGCAGGAGGTTCTTCTCAAATTTACATAAAGCTTCTCCTTCCTTAACAAATCTAATAATATTCTCAAATGCCTTAAGTACTATTCTTTAATCTTACTGAATATCAAAACAAACCATAACAAAATTACTGATATAATCTCATAGCCCTATGTTCAACACTCTCATAAATGTTTTAGGTGGATTAGATAATTTGAATGGCATTACCATCCACTCATATAAGCCATTCCTAGTCTTGAATGTTGTTTTCCACTCATTTCCTTCATGAATCTAAATCTAAAAATATCCACTCCTTAGATCAATCTTGTTAAAGTATTTTTATCCTACAAACACATCCATCATATCATCTAAACAAGGTATACTTTTTTTTATTTGATGGTAATTTTATTGATTGCTCTACTATCCACACACATCCTTCACCCTTCATCTTTATTTGGAGTTATCAATACTAGTGTTTCACATGGACTCATACTCTCTTTTACTACACCCTTTCTCACTGATTTAGTAACTTATTTATTCAATTATTGATGTTCTGTTAGACTCATACTATAAGCTACTTGATTGAGTAGATATGATCCCAAAATCAAATTATTATGATGTTGAATATATCTCTTTGGTGGTAAACTATCTATAAACTCATCAGGTATAACATCTATATATTATTTTAATACTTTTTCTACTTTTGTTGGTATTTTCACTACCTTTGTGTCTTTTTTATTTTCTACTAATGCATAATAACAACTTGTCATCTTCACATATTTGATAAAATAATTTGAGGACAACATATTTTTTGGCTACCCTTCTTCTTTAAGAGATAATAAAACTACCTTTTGACCATCTTTCTAAAAATTATGTCTTTTTTGATCCATTATGAATTACCTTTTTGTCAAATTACCATGACCTTACCAATAATACATGGCATGCATCCATTGATATAAAATCACACCATATTTCATATTTGTAAATTTTTCCTATAGAAAACCTAATTAAGCACCTTTTATCTATTTTAACTTCATTCCCTTTCTTAAACCATGAAATTCAGTAAGGATTAGGATACTTTTCACATTGAAAACCTAGTTTCTCAATCATGTATTTAGAAACCATATTTTTACAACTACCACAATCTATAATTACCTTGCCTATCTTACCTCTTAAAGTGTAACTTATTTGAAAAATATTTATTCACAATCATGCATCGCCACCTTCCTTATTCTGCACTTGTTTTTTCCTTGGAATAATCAATATTATCCTCATCATGAAATTTTGTCCAATATTTATTGTTGTAACTTCAATATTTTACTCTTCTATCTTAGTTTCAACTAAATTCATTCTTGCATGATTCTCTTATTTCTTTTCTTATTATTGATAGTGTGAACACTCAAATGCTCTATGTCCTTATTCTACACATATGTAATAAACATAAGATTTGTGTTGATTTTTAAACCATCCTCTAGCACCACAATAACCTTGTCCTCTCTAAAATCCTCCCTTTTTATTGTTATTGAAACCTTTGTCTATTATCTTCTTACCTTTCTACACCATGTGATTATTCTCCTCTAGTGGGATTAAACCCACCTCTAGTGGTATTAAATCTACACCATCCCCTTATTAGAAAAGATTATCCTTTTCTTAGCCCATTTGATATTATGAAAGTCTATCTATTTTGTTTTTCTTCTTCGTTCAAAGCTAATTAATAAGCCTCCTCCATGCAAATTATTCTATGCACTCTCAAATCATCTTGAATAAAAAACTTTAAATCATTTATATACCTTGCAACCATCTATTCTTCTATTTCACAATGCTTCATTAATATTTAAATTTTGTAAAACTCCTATGTATGTTCTTGTATACTGTGATCCTTTTACCTTCAATTCTAGAATCTTATGTAAAAGGTTTGTGCATAATCCATAGGAAGAAATTTTCCCTCAGATTCTTCTCCATCTTTTTCCACACATTGATTTTCTCTTTACTTTTCTCTATCTCTCTTTTTTTAGGTGATCCCACCAAATCATTACATAACCCTTCAATTTAATTCATGTAAACTTTACTTTTTTATCTTCTCTCATAGCTTTCCATTTGAAAAATTTCTCCATGTTGTTTATCCAATCTATCAACTCTCCTAGTTTTAATCTATATCCATAATCTATAATGTCAACCTTGATTCCTTCATTCCTTATCTCTAAATCTTGAACCATAATTTATTTCATTTATGGTGGTTGTTCTTATTATTCTTCTTCTTGATGAATATATTCATCATAATTTTTGTCTTAATCTGCTTCATCTTCTACTCTTCTTTGTCTTTGATTTGTGATAATTTTAGTTAATTATTCCACTTGCCTCTATAGATCTAGTATAGTCCTATTTATTTGAGCAATTCCTCCTTTCTCTTGTCATTATCCTCTCACCATCTCTAACACCTCTAAGAATTAAACTTTATTTGATACCAAATAATGAACCCCAATACTATTAATACAAAAGAAAACTAATAGGCACAATATACAAAACCTATGAAATAATAACTTCTATTGGTTCATATTAAATGAATAAAATAATCACATACAAGTTCATAAAATAAACCTCAACTCAAAATTGGAGTTGACATTCAAAATTTGAAAAAATATAAATAACTTGCCTTGTAATTTTTAACAATTGTTATTTTTAATAAGTTTTGCATGTAAGATCGAAAATATCTAAAAATATCCACATATCTCATAAACACTAAAATTAACCTAAAAGACTTATTTGAATTGAAGTTCATGTCTAGTTATAAAAATAAACTAATTCTAAAAATAGAAAAAACTAAAAAATCATTAAAATTCAATTTTTGACCCTTAGATGGTCACATATAGCCTAAAAAAAGTTTTAAAAATGTCCCTAACTAGATAGGGTGGGTTATAGATGCATCAAATTTTTTGCAACAATTATTTTTAAGCAAATAAGAGCTCAAGAGATGTTACAAATATAAATTTATGGCCTCTATAAGTTTGTTCTCTACATAAAACTACTCCTAATAAGTAAGAAAACACTATCCCTAGAATCCAAGGTCTCTAAGAAACTGCATGAACATTAAGAACTTAAGCGATATCAAAACTCCAAAAAATTTACTAAAAAGATAACCTAAGATATAATCCAAGGCTTCTCCAAGTATCCAAACTAAAACAATCTAAGGAACTAAAACTGGGAGGAAGACTAGTGACATCAATAAATACACCCAAAACTAGATCACTGATACATAAAATAAAACTTGAATAGATTGAAAGTTTTTAACATGAAAATATTTTCTAATTAATTCTATGCAATCTTCCTAGGGAGATGTCCCTTCATAATACCAATATTCATTAATAACAAGGTTAAGAGATCCAAATTTAGCTAATAAATCCACTGGAGAGTTAGTATCATAGTTATGGGAGAAATAATTGTCCTAAAAAAAAGGAATGACATGGAGGATATATTTAATGATTGAGTTAAGTTACCATTGATCTAATATTATTGATTTATAATAAAAATAAAATGACCCTCCACTGATAATTTCCTAAATTTTGAATCAATAGCAATTCTCAAACCTCTGAGAAGAGCTAGAACTTTAGCTGAATTGTTTAAAGGCCATGGAAAGTTAAAGGTAATATAAGAGAGAACTTATCCATGATTATCTCTAAATATGTCTCCACTTCAAAAAAGACTTGGGTTTCCTTTATATGCATCATAAAAACTTAGCTTCAAAAAATTGTTGCTCAAAGGCTTCTAACAAGCCAAAAGACTCTTATTGATTTGGGGAGTGAAGATGAAGTTTTTTAGTAAATTTTATTCTAAGAGAATTTGACGATCTTCACTAGTGATTTTATTTTTAGGAGTGAGTCCTTTAGTCTTACTAAAACTCTTAAAGGAACTCCTTAATTTTAAGAGGATATATTTAGAGAGGGATGGGTACCTAAAGACTATTATTTTTTCCTTTCCATAAGCTCCAAATGATCAGAGATGAGGTGAAATCCCAAATACTAATAACTTGATCCCCTCCTTATTTTATCTAGTTAATCAAAAGTCCCTGAATAGATTCAACTACTACCCAAAGTATGTTCAGTTTATTAAAGAATTATGACCAAATTCTCAAGGAGAAAGAGTAATTAAGGAGAACAATGTTTCAGGGTTTCAGAGTTATCTTTATAGAAGACACAATAGGAAGGTCCTCAAAAACTAATCCTTCACATTATGCCCTAAAAAAGAGATTTATTATTCATGGTCAACCACATATTTACGTTGGCTCTAATAAGTCATAGAGGGATCCAAAAAAATTCCACATGGCATAAAGGTGTATTATGAGAGATTATCTTATTGTAGTCTTGTTTCACTAAATTTTTTCCAAAATGACTCCAATCAATTTTAGCCAACACTTTCCACTAAAATACTGATATTGTGAGAGTTCAAGAAAAAGTAGAAAGAATTAAGATGATTAGCAGAATAGTTAGTAGTAGAAAGACTTGGATTTTTCAATACTTTTATGATGGTCGCATGAGTTTCAACCTAATAATTACAAACAAGTGGTCCCCATAGGTTTGAAAATTACTCTTCTAGAATGCTAAAAGAAGGGTGATTACATATATGGCCCACACTAGACCACACATCCTTCTAGAATTTAATGGAACGACCATTTTAAATATTCAAACAAAGGGAGTTTGAGATAAGGTCTCTACATTTCTAAAGGAATTTTTGGATGTGAGACCCATACATACAATAATATGTAATAAATCGGGTTGGATCATCTAATTTAGCAAGACACTTTCTTTAGAGCAAGATTATTTAAGTGTTATCTTTATCCTAACATATATATATATATATATATATATATATATATATATATATATATATATATATATATATATATATATATATAGAGAGAGAGAGAGAGAGAGAGAGAGAGAGAGAGAGAGAGAGCAATATATTATATAACAATGGTCGGGTAGTGGCTAGTCCCTATAGTATTAGTTTATATGCAATTATATGGAATTTATTAAGGTGGTATGACATTCATTAGTTGAAATTATTTCAATAATAGGGGAAGATGTTTCTTAGGAGAATGTTTAGAGCAAAAGAGTTCTAAGATATGTTTAGTAATAAAATCTGAAGTTAGTTTTCCTTTGTACATAGATGCATTAGAGAGTATAATCCATGTTGTATTAAGTTTGATGTCCATAAAATTCATGTGGCTTAGGTAAAAATGATGGTGTCAAATATGAATTAATTATCTAGTGTAACAACTTTCATGCATTAAGAAAGTGTAGTGGGTTGATTTATTAGATTTTAGGGGGGTTTGGAAAGATGATGTTTGAACTTGTACAACATGTTATTGTTAATATATTAGAAAGTTGATAATAATGTGGTTCATGAAATATCCACATAGCAAAAAATTTGCATAATTTAATAATATGAAATATGAAATGGAAAAGATAAAACTTGTACT